>CAOLHI010000481.1:1200000-1556981 GCA_948474755.1 Ctenosaura bakeri
ACGTGAAGCCTCAAATAATGATCAGGACTATCAATAATTATTTGCTTCATGGTAGCAGCTGGAGGGGAGCTGACAGCTATTTTAAATAGAAAAATGATAGAGTACAGACTGTAACAGTCAACCAATAAACTCAGCAACATATTTTAAACCACAGTACCCAGTTAGTTGAAGGACAGGTTTCTTTTAGGGCAGAACTAAGATGGAGTCAGGGTGGATTCTAGGAACCAGAGTACAGTAAGAATTGGTGGGCCATGGAATCTTGCAGTCTTTCCAGTAGCAGTCTACAGTGCTCAAACTCGGTGAGGTATGTTACTAGACAAACTGAGAACTGCCACAACTACTGCATATCCTTCAACGGTTCCAGTTTAATGAATCCTGTCTTCCCATTTTTTCAGTCATTTTCAAAATGTACCAGTTTCTCTCTCTTCCTCCCCCTTTCCCCACCACTTAATTCAATTGCTGCAAACTGAGTTCAAAATGCAAAAGTACTTTATACCCAATTAATCCAGAAGGGAAGAGAGGAGAGAATGGGGCAGAATCTTGCCCTTCCCTGTAGGCTCAGGCAAAAGGAAACTGCTACATCCTTTCCTACTTGATGTGTTCTTTCTCATTAATCACCTTTGCCACCTTGTCCACACTCTGATGTTGCTTGGGCACGTGTCCCAGTCTTCATCTGTGCAATGTTGGAGGGTATGCTATTGAAGTCCAAGCTGCAGACAGATATAGTCCACAAAAGTAATTTTCCCAAGCTCCAATTGAAGGAAGATTCAACTGCTAGTCCAGCTGGTTTACACATGTCAACCTGCAGAGAATATCATCTTCTCCTTCACCTCAGGCAGCAAAATGTCTTGGGCCAGCCCTGTCTGAAAGGTTCCCTTTCCTCACTCGCATTATCCTTTGAGAATATTTCCTATGTGTTACCTTCCAGAACTGTTGGCTCTGCTAGCTGGAGCTTATGGGAGTTGCAGTTCAACACATGTGGAGGACATCAAGTTGGGGAAGACATCAAGTTTAGAAGCAAGTCTCCTGTGTACCTTTGTTGACATGGGGGAAATGACAGTATTGTCACCTCTGCCAAGCTGGTACCAATCCAGATATGCCGAGCCACCGCATCCATCATTCTTGGTGGGAAATAGTGGGAATTGCAGTCCGATACATTTTGAAGGCACTGGCTTAGGGAAAGTGATACAATGATGATGATGATGATGATGATGATGATGATGATGATGATGATGATGATGATAGTGATGATTAATATTCTGCCTTTTCTCCAGTTCAGGCCTTAAGGTTCTTTGTTGTTGTGTGCCCTCAAGTTGTTTCCAATTTAAGCCAAACCTAAAGCAAACCTATCATGGGTTTTTCTGAATCTGAGAGTATCTGATACACTCAAGGCCACCCAGTAGGTTTCCATGGCCAAGTGGGGAATCAAATCCTGGTCTCCAGGGTCATAGTCCAATGTTCAAACCACTGGCTCTTTACAGTGGTTTACAACAGTTAAATATAGTTAAAAATTCACAGCATACAAAAGTTAAAATTATCAAAAAAAGTAAAACTAGTGAAAAGAAAAAGCATTAAAACAACAAATGAAATCCCAGCACATTATATAATAATAATAACAACATCAATAGTAATTTTTTATTTCTTACCCACCTCTCCCCAAGGCTCTAGGCAGGGTACAATATAAATTAAAATACAATTAAAAACTCATCATTGGTTAAGATACACTAGAAACATATAAAACTATTTAAAATACAAATATATCATAATTAAAATACATCATAAGTAAACATACATCAGAATTAGAAATACACTGGGTAGACCTGACAAAGAGATAGGTCTTTAGTACTTTTTTGAATTTGGACAACATATTTTGCTGTCGAATCTCTTCCAGCAGGTCATTCCACCGTCTACGACCAGCCAATGAGAAGATCCTCTAGCTGACCATTGCCAGTCTAGGTCTGGTCGGTGTAAGTAAATAGCCCTCAGAGGACCTGAGTATATGGGGCAGATTGTATGGGAGGTGGTGATCCTGAAAATAACTTGGACCGAAACCATTTAGGGCTTTAAAGGTAATAACCATAACTTTGTACTTTGCCTGGAAACTAACTGGCAGTCAGTGGGGTGATTTTAATATTGGTAAGATATGCTCACTCCTTGCTGTACCTGTAATCAATCTGGCTGCTATATTTTGGACCAGCTGGAGTTTCTGAACTTGATACAAAGGTAGCCCAAGGTACAGCACATTGCAGAAGTCCAACTTGAGGTTACCAGCATGTGGACTACCATCTTTAGATCATCCAGTTCTAGGAAGGGACTCAGCTGGTGTTATCAGCAAAAGCTGGTAATATACAAGGCGCTTTCCTCCTTTTCAAAAGCCGTTTTCAAAGGATTGCTAGAATAAAAAGCGTGCAGAAAGATATTAAGAAGACTGCCAGTCTAACCTCTATGGGAAGGGTATTGCAGTGCATGGGAGCGGCCACTCAGAAAGTCCTCTCTGATATTCCCACAAGGTGTGATGGGAAACAAAGAAAAACCTTCTCAGATCATTTCATAGGACCATGTTGGATTAAGAAAAGAAATGCACTCAATCCAGTATTGACGCTCCAATCACAGCCAGTTCATTCTCCCTGCAGAGTTCCAAATACGAAACTCCTCACCACTGATATTCCATTTCCCATGAAAGAGAGAGAAAATAACATGGTTCTCACATGTAACAAGGATGCACTCTGCTGGAATTAAAAATCACTGCAAGGGCAGCCATTGAGAGGATAAGATCAATCTGCCTTTCACATCCATGGCTGTAAAGCTGTCATCACTTTTTTCCCCTAGAATCTGTGTGGTTGTCATATGAAGAATAAAATAGGAAAACACTACATCAGCTGTCTTGTGGTGAGACACAATGAATTAGCGATGCTCTCTTCCAGACTCTCCAGCCCTCTTTTTTCTTTACTTATACTAAGAGAAATCCTGCCACTGGATTGTACTAAGTGCCTAGACAAGGACCTGGAGGTATAACCCTATTTAAGAAATCTGTTATGCTTCCTTCGTCTTTGTGGAGCCATACTGGGCATTCAAGGTTAAACAAGTGTCACCATAGCTATGCCTCTCAGAGTAAGGACATGTGTGAAAAATGACCATAAATGTTTATTGCAGGGCTTATGGTGCTGTGTATGTTTAGCTTGGAGAAGAGAAGGTTAAGAGGCAACATGATAGTTATGCTTAAATATTTGAAGAGATATCATATGAAAGATGGAGCAAGCCTGTTTTCTGCTGCTCCAGAGACTAGGATATGGAGTAATAGCTTCAAAGTTCAGGAAAAGGGATTCTAAACACTAAGAAGAATTTCTTGATGGCAAGAGCAGTTCAACAATGGGATATTCTGCCTCGGAGTGTGGTGGAGTCTCCTTCTATAGAGGTTTTTAAACAGAGGTTGGATGGCCATCTGTTGTGAATGCTTTGATGGTGTATTCCTGCATGGCAGGGGTTGGATTTGCTGTTTCTATGACTCCCAACAGGTTAGGTACGTGTCTCTCTCTCTGTGTATGTGTATGTATGGGTTGTAGTATATAGATACAGCCCACCAGGATTTGACCCAAAACTTGAAAGAGTTATTTTTGTATTAGAACTCCCTGAATCTTCCAAGCAACATGTCCACTAGCTATGCTGGATAGAGGATTATGGGAGTTGTAATGCAAACAAATAACTTGTCTAAGCTCTGTGCTGGCATTATCAAAACTATGCTCTCAGATGTACCGCCCTGCTTTTTTGTCATAGCAATGAATGCCAACAATTATCTTCAAATAAATAAATAAATAAATAAATAAATAAATAAATAAATAAAGGGTGCTTTTGGAGGACAGGAATAGGAAGCAAAGCAGGTGAAACAGTGATTGCCTCTAGGATCATGCAGGAAGTTTGCTGCTCCCAGTGCTCCACAGAATCATACAGCTGGAAGGGACTACAAAGGCCATCTAGTCCAACTCACTGCCATGCAGGAATTCACAGCTAAAGCAGCCCTGAAAGATGCTCACCCAACCCCTGTTTAAAGACCTCCAAAGATGGAGGCAATCTATCCCACTATCAAACAGATCCTACAGTCAAGAAGTCCTTCCTGATGTTTAGGTAGAATCTCTTTTCTTGTGAATTGAATCCATGGCTTTGCATTCCGGTCTCTCGTGCAGCGGAAAACAAGCTTGCTCCATTTTCTACACGACATCCCTTCAGATATTTAAAGGTAACTGTAATGTCAGTTTTCAATCTTCTCCATGCTAAACATACTCAGCTTTTTCGATCATTCCTCGTTGGACTTGGTTTTCAGAACTTTGATCATCTTGGTTGATCATCTCTGGACATGTTCCACCTTGCTGATATCCTTCTTGAGCTGTGGTGCCCAGAACTGGACACAGGATTCTAGGTGAGGGCTGACTTAAGCAGACTGGAGTGGCACTACTACTTCCCTTGATCTGGACACAATACTCCTGCTGCTGCAAAATTGCTTCTCCCTGAGCTATGGAGCCAATAAAAAACAACTCAGGCCATTTCCGCACTAGGCTGTTATAGCGCGATGATTCCACTTTCAACATCCTATGGAATCCTGGGGTTTGCAGTTTTGGCCCCTCCCGAAACTGCAAACCCCAGGATTCCATAGGATGTTGAAAGTGGAATCATCGCACTATAACAGCCTAGTGTGGAAATGGCCTCAGAGAAGTTGAGTGGAGTGAGAAGACAATTTAATTAAGACAATTGGACAATTAGACCAACCAGAGCTGCTTTTGCTCTCATGAAGGGCTGGTGGCAAACACATTTTCCATTTGAAATTTATATTCTCCTTGTCCTTCCAAAAGTACACATTTTGATTTCATTGGTTGTAAAATATAGATGCAAGCACACACAGAATACTTTTAACCTTCAGAACTGCATTGGGTGCTTCTCTCTTTGCCACGGAGAGTTAAAATCTTTATCTAACAAAAGGATGTGCTCAATTCACAAAGGAGATGTATATTTTTAAATCTGTGACAAACTTGTTTGTTCTTATCTGGGCCCTCCAAGCTCAAGTTAGCTAGCAACTTTTTTTTTTCTTCATTCAGGTATCTTTTTACCTCTCTCTCACATCCTGTCAAAAGGCAGTTCCTTCTTAGTCCCTGCATCTACTAATTTTTCAAACATTTTTCAACCACTTAAAATTTAAAACAATTTCTTAAAACAATTTTTTTCGTATTATGCACTATCACTCCCGTTGATGCAATCCAGTGTTACCCTGTATGTTGGAGGTCCTGGGAGGGGCGCCCAAATAACCAAATAAAAAACAAATTGGGGGGAATTTAACTCGAGCACTCTCATGGCTAAACGAGAGGCAGGGTAACTTTAGCAAGGATCTTTTAACCCTATGTATACAGCATCAGGTCAGAGAGCAATTAGACAAGGTTTTAAAGCAACAAATAATATTTTATTAAAGACAAGAAACACACAAGACAAAACATAAACTAACTAACTGAGAAATAGAAATGGAGAGCTTTTCGGGAAAGGCAATACGACACCTGGTCTCGTAGTCCTGGAGAGAAGAGAGGTTCTGGGGAAGAAAGCTCAGTGGGGCTCACTGAGGGGAGTTTCCTTAGACAACCGGCAGCAAGGCGGGATGGAAGACCAAAGTAGTCCAAGGACGTCCCAAAAGTGGGGACCTTTTATAGGGTGGATTTTACCTACAGGCTATGTTATGCTCGGTGAGAACAAAGGAGATTTGGAGTTGGACAAAGGAGTTGGAAAAGGTCAAGTTTTGCATGACTGGTTTAGCTTATACTGACAATAGCGTGGCCAGTTCGTTGATGGCCCAACATAAAGAAATGGCTTGGCTCTTGGCTGCATAGCTTTGTGTAACTCCAAGCCGAGCCAAGCTGGTTTGCAGGGAGGTTTTTCCCTAAAGCAACGGAGAGGCTTAAGTTGCTTGCCTGAATGGGGTCTTGGAATGTATAACCATTAACGGCCGCGCCTGTACGTGCTTGTCCAGGAGGCCTCTGCAAACACGTGGCGTGAGATGGCGAAGAGAGGTCAAGCAAAGACCGAATTATTTGATATCAAAAAGGATATCTAGTGCTCTCACCAGACATATCATAACCGCAATAACACCAGAACCGCATTGGCTTTTGGGCCTGCTGTATTACACTTTGGCTCCTGCTAAGCTTGTTGTCTCCTAAGACTCCTAGATCCTTTCCACGTGCACCATTTTTAGCCAAGTGTGGCTCATCCTATAATTGTGAATTTTATTTGTCCTGCCTAGATGTATTACCTTCCATTTATCTCTGTTGAAATTCATTCTGTTAGTTTTGGCCCAGCTTCCCAATATGTCAAGGTCACCTTGCATTCTGTTCTTATTCTCTGTGATATTAGCTAATTTGATGTCCTCTGCAAATCTGATGTTACATGACACCAGACCCAGGATAGAATCTAGAGACAGCTGCTTCACCCTGTGTAATGCATGGGCCAACTCTTTCCTTGTTAGCCTTGTGTGACTGCGTGACCATTCGGATCTTGTGTTACTCCACAGGATGAACCCTATCCCGAGGTCCACAACTAAATATTAAAATATGATTCTGTGCGCCAAAGAGGTCCCCCAAAGGGGCACGTAGGCAGGCACAGTCAGAAGACCGAAAATCAAGTCAGGCCAGTAAAATACCCAGTCATGTAGCCCCAGGAGACCTCAGGATGGAGAAATCCACAATAAACAAAGGGTCCTCAGCCCTGAGATGCCGACTTGAAGAGATTAGCGTATCTGCCCCAGGTTGAGCAAATATCCCATCAGGCGAGGACCAGAAGTCACACCACAAAACACAGCCAAAGATCCTGAGACTTTGGCAACACCTTATAATCCCATCATGCACAGGAAATTACCAGTGTGGAGCTTCATGCCCACTGCGACTCCCATTGTTGTCCCCGGGAAAGGATTAGTCCTCCAGGTACTTTTTCTCCTACAAATAGTCCCGGTTTTGGAGCGTTTCTTTGGATCGCTCCCGCTCACCCCAGCCGACCGCCGCGCCGTCTGCCGAGCAACCCCCTCAGCCTGTGCTGAGCCCCACTTCTCTGCCTTCTCGGACCCAGGACTTCAGGACAAGGTGCAGTATTACCCCAACAACACCCCTTCAATGCTCCCCGTCCAATTTCCTCTCTTTTACTTCTTAATAGCTCTTGGGTGCGTGTGTGCGTGAGTGCATTGGTGCATGAGACTCGCATTCAATAAACTCATTTATTAAGCAATGTGGTGTGGTTTTTGGCTTGGCCTGATCCTGTAAACACTGGGTAAAAAGACCCCACTAGGTTGCCCTGCCAGTGGAGCACACTGAGGTGTCCCCCAAGGGACCCTAGAAATCGGGGTAACACTTTTATGTGTGATCAATTCCCCCAAGAAAACACAATTAAGTATGTTTTTAGATCTCTGGCTGGTTCTTCCCTGCAGAAGTACTGGTAAAAATTGGTCTAAATCTCGTTATGTTACCCCCCCCCATGTTGAGCTAATAATTCCCCACTGTTTCAGAGGTACTAGCATTGCAGATGGACCCATAAGTCACCGACATTTTACGGTAATACGAAGTTCTGAAGAATTTAAAAGCTTGCACATTTTTGTGGTATGTTAGTTTGCCAATAAAGGTCTCAACTGGGGTATTTTTCTGTAAACCAGCACTGCTATCTACGGTTTCCTTATGTGAAAGTAATTCATGGAAATATAGCTGTCAATCTTTTAAAAGGCCAAATATTCAAGAAGAGACCACACGATTGTTCTTTCTTCCTTTTTTTCCCTTTCTGTTCTTCATATTTCCTGTAACAGATTAATCTTGGCTATTCTGAAATCTTCTGCAACAGATATTTGATTTATGGGCTCCAGCTGGACACAGGATGGTAAATTAGAAAATGAAAACCTGAATCGCACAAAAGTGCAACCTCCAACATTTCAAAGGCTATTTCTGCACTAGGCTGTTATAGCGCGATGATTCCACTTTCAACCTCCTCTGGAATCCTGGGGTTTGCAGTTTCGGGAGGGGCCGGCCGGCCGGCCCCTCCGAAACTGCAAACCCCAGGATTCCAGAGGAGGTTGAAAGTGGAATCATCGCGCTATAACAGGCTAGTGCGGAAACAGCCAAAGACGAAAAGTGGGACACACGTGGCCAATCCACACCACAGTGCGTTCTAGATGAGAAAAGCTATTAACTAGGAAGAATAAACAAGCTAGGAGAGGCCACAGGAAGGACAAATAAAAATATAAAGTAATAAAAAAAACCTACCCTTTCCCCTCCTTTAACTCTTGCTCAATAAACTTAGGCCATGTCCACACTACACCCTTATAGCGCGATGATTCCACTTTCAACCTCCTATGCAATCCTGGGGCATTTCCACACTACATTGTTATAATGCTATTATTCCACTTTCAACCTCCTGTGGAATCCTGGGGTTTGCAGTTGAGGGAGGGGCATCTAGAATTCTCAGCCAGAGAGCTCTTTGGCCTCCCTAAACTACAAATCCCAGAATTCCACAGGAGGTTGATAGTGGAATAATAGCACTATAACAGTGTAGTGCGGAAAGGCACCTGGGGTTTGCAGTTTCGGGAGGAGCCACTTGGCCCCTCCCAAAACCGCAACCCCCAGGATTCCATAGGAGGTTGAAAGTGGAATCATCGCGCTATAAGAGTGTAGTGCGGAAATGGCCATCGTACTAACTTCTTTTATACTTTGAATTCAGTTTGCAGCAAAGGAAGTAAGGTAGGGGAAAGTCGGAGGAGGGGAAAGAAATTGGGGCATTCTGAGAGCAGCCAAAATTTCAGCAAGAGACGAAGGACCAGGGCAGTCTCTGCCCAATCAGAACAGTTTCGAGGTTTTTGCAAAAGCTCTTGCATTTTTCCAACCCTCTCATTTGCATTTTTCCTTGCATTTTTCCAACCCTCTTTCCATCTCATCCACTCCTTGAAGTGTAGAATTCCCAATACTCGCATGGGTTTCCCTTCCCCTGCCTCCAAAGCCCTTCCTATGTTCTACCAGGGCACAGGAGTCCTTTCCCGCCCAATGAACTACGACTCCCAGCATTCCTTGCGCAAGACCATGGCCCATGATGCTCCGGGCGCGACTGCCTGGGAACTGCGTGAGAGGAAAAAAAGAGGGGCCGGGCCAAAATGTGGCAGCCATAATGGCCTCCGACGCTGTCTCTCCCACCACGCCTTCCCTGGCGCGGGGAGATGCTGAGAGGCCGCCCTCACACCTGGCAGCGCTGATTCTAGCCCGCGGGGGCAGCAAAGGAATCCCGCTGAAGAACATTAAGCTCCTCGCTGGGGTCCCGCTGATCGGCTGGGTGCTGAGAGCCGCCATCGACGCCGGGGTCTTTCAGAGGTGTGGTGCGCATGCGTCGTTTCCCCTCTCCTTCCAAAGGGCGGCGGGTCTTTTGCTTCCAGGCTTGACGTCTGGGTTGCTTCTTCGACGCCGGGGGTCCTTTCGGAGGTGTGGTGCGCATGCGTCGCTTTCCCTCGCCTTCCAAAGGGCGGCGGGTCTTTTGCTTCCAGGCTTGACGTCTGGGTTGCTTCTTCGACGCCGGGGTCTTTCAGAGGTGTGGTGCGCATGCGTCGTTTCCCCTCTCCTTCCAAAGGGAGAGGGGTCTTTTGCTTCCAGGCTTGACTTCTGGGTTACTCCTTCGATGCTATTCTTTTAAAGCTCTCGGCTGTCTTTATTGGCCCTGCGGTTCTAGGGAGGGCAGTGAGGTGGAAATATCAGCCCTTGAGGGGAAAAAAAAAATACTTCCCACGTTTATATTCCTCAGATTCCTGCCACACACACCCCAAGAATTGTGGGAGTTGTAGCCTCAAGCAGGTAACTCTGAGGGCATTTCTGCACTGGCCTGTTATAGCGCGATGATTCCACTTTCAACCTCCTCTGGAATCCTGGGGTTTGCAGTTCCGGGAGGGGCCGGCCGGCCCCTCCCGGAACTGCAAATCCCAGGATTCCAGAGGAGGTTGAAAGTGGAATCATCGCGCTATAACAGGCTAGTGCGGAAATGCCCTCAGAGATACAATGCAGGGCTTTAAGTGAGTAGGATTTGACAGCCTGATTTCTCTCACCACCCCCACCATAAAGAAGCAGCAATAGTGGAATTTAATGCTTTGGTTAGGCCTCATCTTGAATACTGTGTCCAGTTCTGGGCACCTCAATATTCAAGAGGATATTGACAAGCTGGACTGTGTCTGGAGGAGGGCGACCAAAATGGTGAGGGGCCTGGAAGCCATGAAGCCCTATGAGGATAGACTTAGAGAGCTGGGTATGTTTAGTCTGCAGAAGAGAAGGTTGAGAGGGGACATGATAGCCATGTTTAAATCTTTGAAGGGATGCCACGTAGTGGAAGGAGAGGGCTTGTTTTCTGCTGCTCCAGAGACCAGGACAAGGAGCCATGGATTCAAGCTGCAGGAAAGGAGATTCCACCTGAACCTCAGGAAGAACTTCCTGGTGGAAGTTGGATGGCCCCCGTGGTCTCTTCCAACTCTACAACTCTATGCAGCTCCAGTCTCAGAATTTCTTGAGTCAAAGCAGATATGAGGGCATTAAAAAAAAGTCTTGCATACTAGAAAGCAGAACTACAGTGTCAAGTATTTCTGTCCCTTCGCTGAAGATATGGGAAGAATTGAAGGCAAGAGAGAAAAATGTAGGAATCATCGAATCACAGAGTTGGCAGAGACCCCAGGGGCCATCGAGTCCAACTCCCTGCTATGCAGGAACACCCATCAAAGCACACCCAATAGATGGCCATCCAGCCTCTGCTTAAAAACCTCCAAGGAAGGAGACTGCACCACACTCGAAGGCAGCCTATTCCACTGCTGGACAACTCTGACCATCAGGAAGTTTTTCCTGAGGTTCAGTTGGAATCTCCTTTCCTGCAGCTTGAATCCATTGCTCCTTGTCCTAGTCTCTGGAGCAGCAGAAAACAAGCCCTCTCCCTCCTGAACATGACATTTCTTCAAATATTTAAACATGGCTATCAGTGTCAAGCATTTGTATCCCTTCACTGAAGACAGGAGAGGGATTGAAGGCAAGAGAAAATGGACTTACAACAACTCAGTAATGTATTGTTCTTGAAACAGGTGTGGTTCCTTCACCCCATGTCTTTGTTTGCAGGATTTGTAAGTCTGCTTTCATTTGTCAGTTGTAGGACTATTGCACTATTTAAGTACATAGCTGTGGTCTCTCTTCACCCTGCTCCGCCAGTTCTCTCAGCTAGACTTTCCAGTATTTGATGTATTTTACAGTTTGATAGTTAGATGACTGAATGCCCAGAACTGGCTTCATTATATATTTTGATTCTGAAGACACCAGTCACATTTATTCCCTTTTCATCATTCAATTTGCAAGCTGCAGGGCCTTAATTTTTTGCAAAGTAAACCCAAAATATAGCATTTAGCCTGTAACTTGATCTCTGATAGTATCTCCAGATGAACACAGGTTCCATGACCAACCTGTGACATTTAAAATAGGAGGAACTTCCCAAAGGTAAGAGCAGTTTGACAGTGGACCACACTGTCTCAGAGTGTGATGGAGTCTCTTTCTTTGGAGGTTTTTAAACAGAGACTGGATGGACATTTGTTGGGAATGCTTTGATGGTGTATTTGTGCATGTCAGAATGGGGTTGGACCGGATAGCCCTTGTGATCTCATCCAGCTCTGTGATTCTGTGAAAATCTTGGAAGAAAAAATTAAGACCTTTTAGGATCTAAATGTCCAGAAACTGTCCTTCAAAAAATTTCCTGCAAGGAGTTTAGGACTTACACTGTTCTAACGAGGGTTGGATTCGATGGCCCTTGTGGTCTCATCCAACTCTATGATTCTATGAAAATCATGATAAAAAAAAGGGAGGATGGTTTCAGACCCTTTTAGGATCTAAATGTCCAGAAACTGTCAAAAGATTTCCTCCCAGGATTTTAGGTCTTGCACTGTCATAAGGAGCAATGATGGCCCATGCTATTTCCACCACCCAAGGCAAGAGAAGAAGAACAGCTACCGCTGGCCATTTTTGCTGTTGCCGCCTCTTCTTCACCTGCCTACCACCTCTCCTTTTCTTCTTTCTTTTCTTCAACTTGCCTCACCTTCTCTGGGCTGCCACTTGGCTCTGTTTGAGGAACTGCTGGCCAGCTGAGCTTGCAGACTGCCTTAAGACATGTCTTTATGTAGCGGGCAAACAGACAAGTGATGGGAAGAAGGTGGGTGGGTGAGAAGGAAGCATGAAGAAGGTGAGGTAGCAATGTGATCCCACCCATGGGAGAAGCATCTCAGTGTAACTCCACCTCCCGACCGTGCCCTGCTGCCTGAGGTATCTGCCCCACTCTGCTTCATGGTAGACCTTACATGAAGACGAAGAGCATAGTGCTGAGGATCGGATTATTGTTAGTTTGTATTGGTTAGTGGTTGCTAGCCAAAGCTTAGCAGCCTTGGACATTTTATGTTCTCAATAAAAGTCTCATTGTTGGGCTGCTTGAGATTGCAGTCCTGTGTCTGGTATTTTGGGAGGATGCTCCACTGACTGGGGCTTACTTGTGAGTGAATTGGCATGGAATCAGCCTGCATGGCCTCTCCAGGGTATTCAGCTCTGATGCTTGATGTAGAAGTTACCGTCATGTCACTCTACCCTACATTGTAAAAAGTAAAAAAGAAAGATGGGCCGATGTAAATATTATCCCTCTTCTTCCAGCTTGCTAGGTTAGAAGCTCCTTCTGGAAGAGCAGTCATTGAGTGATCATGAGTCTCAAACTTCCTTTTCTGTCTGGTGTTGGTTGTTGTTGTTATTGTATGTCTTCATATCATTTCCAGCTTATGGTGACCCTAAGGCAACCTGATCATGGAGTTTTCTGGGGCTGGGAATGTGTGACATGCTCAAAGTCCTGAGCAGGGAATCAAACCCTGATCTCCATGATTGTAATTCAACTCAAACCACTACACCATTCTGACTCTCAAAACAACAGTGTAAAACTGCTTTTTTTTCTTCTTTTATCTCACAACAGTGTGTGGGTTTCCACAGACCACGATGAAATTGAGAAAGTTGCCAAACAGTTTGGGGCGCAGGTTCATCGAAGGAGCTCAGAAGTGTCTAAAGATTCCTCTACCTCCCTGGATGCCATTGTGGAATTCCTTCAGTATCATGATGGTACGTTCTCCGTCATTAATTATTTCGAGTTTGTTAAGAAATTATTTATAAGCAACCCTTTATTTTTTAAGGCTATTTATTAATTAATTTTAACAAACAATCTAATTTGCAATCAGAGAAATAGCCATTCAGAAGAAGACAAAAGTAGGGGAAAAAAAATACTGAAATTAAACTAAAGGCAAAACTCAAATACAGGAAGCCCCCACCTTTTGACGCCTTCTTGTCTGAGGACTCGCTCTTTTGATGCTTCCAAATTAAGGAGAAGTTCCATTAATTCAATGGGGGTTCTGCTCTTTCATCAGTTCTTCTTGCCCACGGAGGCTTGCTTGGAACTCCTTCCGTCCATGTGCTGCTTATAAAGCTACCTGGGGTGGGGAGAGGCACTAAGTTGTATGAGAAATTTTGCAAACAGGATACCTGCACCATTGGTCCCAAGTGAGCCTCCATAAGTCTCTCATGTTCCTTACAGTACTGTACGTGACTTCTGCTTTTCAACCAGTTCTTTTTTCTGACAGTGCTCCAGTCCCTTTGCAAAACTAAAACACTGAACACTAACTTACTGAAGCACGAAAAGGTTCTGACCCCAAGCCAAACTGTAATTAAAAAAATAAAAAATACATAATTCTACAATTAGAGATCCAGCTGAATAATCCTTCCAGAATTACTATGTCAACACTTCTTTCTGATGTTAAAGAAACACTTAAAATCAGAGCTTGTAAAAATTACTTCTGGTTACTACACTGTCTCCTGCCTAGCATGATCAGTGGTCATGCTTGCTGGGGGTTCTGGAAGTTGTAGTATAAAACAGTATCCATTATAGACTCTGTTTCAAACACTTCAGAAACAAATAACAACTCTTGTAATATAGGGAAGAGGCAGGTTGCAGAGGATAAAACACAATTTGATTTCAGATGTTTCCATAATTTTCCCCAATGAGCCAATACTACTTAGATTTTTTCCTGTTTCCGTTCATGCCTCCATGGGAACTCTGTGTCTTGACTTTCTAGTAGCAGTGGCATAATCCCTTTTATTTGGATTAGTGAAGGCTGCAAAACATGAAACAAGCTTGAATTTTAGTTTTCCTTCAGGCAGGGTGTTAAGCAAAATGGGAGGTTGAAAAGAAGAGAAAGTGTTAGCATGGTGGAAGCCCCCTCTTTGATATATAGGAGTAGTGAGATCCAGCAGGAAAGATCTGGGTGCAAGTCATTGTTCAAGCCAGGAAACTCACTATGCGACTGGCCAGTCAGTATCTCTCTGCTTGACCTACCTCACTTGGCTACTGTGAGGTTAAAACGAGGAGGAGGGTGGCCATGTTTGCACCCTTCAGTTCCATGGAGAAAGGCAGGACATGAATGTGATAATGGTTCTGAAACTATCCAACAAGCTAAGCTTTCAGCTAGAACTCACAGACTTGAGAATATGGCCCACTGCATATGTGCCTTCAAGTCACCTGTTGCCTAACCATGACCCCATGAATTTCATAATGTTTTCTTAGGCAAGGAATACTCAGAGGTGGTTTTGACAGTTCCTTCCTCTGAAGGATAGCCAACAGCACCTGGTATTCATTGGCAGTCTCCCATCTAGGTACTAACCAGTGCTGATCCTGCTTAATTTTCAAGATCAGGCGGTATCTTGTGCCTTCAGGGTATTTAGGACCCTGCTGTATATAGCAGGACATAATTCCAAGCATGCATATGCTGGAGCAGTCAATTTGCATAGGATCTGAATTGGTAGCACTAACTGAAATGCAGAAATCCCTAGCTTGCTACTTTGTGACTTTCAGCTCAAACTTGTAAATAAGCGTGCTTAGTTGCCTGTGTGGACTTCATATTTCCTGTTGTTGTCCAGCCTAAAGCATAAACTGAAAGCTGTTTTGCTTTGAAAGACACTGTCTTCCCCCTTTTGGTGTTACCTATTGTGCCCACTTCCATTTTTTTTAAAGTATGGTGCTGTAAATGCTACTGGTCCATTTTGAAAAATCTTACACATAAAAGTAGCCAGCATTTTTATGGTCTTTTATTTTCTCTGTCTTGTTGTTCCCTCTTCCCCAGAGGTTGATGTCATAGGAAATATTCAAGCCACCTCCCCCTGTTTGCATCCCACTGATCTTATCAAAGTGGCTAAAATGATCCAGGAAGATGGCTATGACTCTGTCTTCTCTGTTGTGAGGCGGCACCAGTTTCGGTGGAGTGAAATCAAAAAAGGAGGTAAGAGATATCCAAGTTTCCAGCTGCTAATACTGCTTGTAAAAGCTATGGATATCTACAAACTGACATCTTTGGTCCATTGTAGTTCTAACTGTAGGAGTTTATCGATAGTGAAACACGCTACCTTTGGATTTGTTGGCTTCTCTTTTGTTGGAGATATTTAACATGATTGGATAGCTGCAAGGATTTCATACCTGCATTCTTTGTGATATATCCTACATTGACCAGAGGCTTAGAGAAGATGTCTGAGAACCCAAATATCCCTTTTGCTACATGCTTCTATGTTGGGATGGGCAAGTAGTGACTTTACAGATGTTGTAAGATTGCTCATCACTGTCTGTGCTGGTTAGGACTGATTTGAGTTGCAGACCAATAATATCTGGAGGGCCACAGGTTATCTACCCTGTTCTGTGTTCATATGGAGTGGTTGTAGCCCTCCCAAGGCTCTGGGGGAAGGCTCTGGCATGTGCCCATATTTGTTTTAACCTTTGTAAGTCACCTTGAGTCCCAGTCTTGGGGAAAAGGTGAGATATTAATGAAACAATGACTTGGATGATGGAATAGAGGACGTGCTCATCAAATGTACAGATGACACCAAATTAGGAGTGATAGCTGATACCCCAGAGGACAGGGTCAGAATTCAAAATGACCTTGACAGATTAGAGAGCTAGGCCAAAACTTGCAAAATGAATTTTAACAGGGAGAAATATCGGGTATTCACTTAAGAAGAAAGAATGAAATGATTGAATGAAAGAATGAAATGAGATATAGGATGGGTGATAACTGGCTTGAAAACAATATGTGTGAAAGGGATCCAGGAGTGGACCGCAAACTGAACATGAATGAGTCAACAGTGTGATGCAGCAGCTAAAAAAGCCAATGTGGTTCTAGGTTGCTTCAATAGGAAGATGCTTCAATAGGAAGATAAGTGTTGAGATCAAGGGAAGTAATAGTACCCCTCTGTTCTGCTTCGGTTAGACCTCACCTGGAATCTTGTGTCTGGTTTTGGGCACCACAATTCAGGAAGGATATTGACAACCTGGAACGTGTCGCAAGGAGGGTGACCAAAATGGTGAAGGGTCTGGAAACCATGCCCTATGAGGAGCAGCTTAGGGAGCTCGGTATGTTTAGCCTAAGAAAAGAAAGATGAAATGATAGCCATGTTTAAATATTTGAAAAAACAAAAGGAAAAAAAGGAAAAAATATTTGAAGAGATGTCATGTTGAAGATGGAGTAAGCTTGTTTTCTGCTGCTCCAGAGACTAGGACATGGAACAGTGGATTCAAACTACAGGAAAAGAGGTTTCACTTCAATATCAGAAAGAACTTCCTGACTGTAAGAGCCATTCAACAGTGGAATATGCTGCCTCGGAGAGTGGCAGAGTCACCTTCTTTAGAGGTTTTTAAACAGAGGCTGGATGGCCATTTGTTGTGGATGCTCTGAGTGTATTTCCTTCAGGGTAGAGTATTGGACTCAGTGGCCGTTGTGGTCTCTTCTAGCTCTATGATTCTATTATTATAGGTGTGGCAAACACAAAGGTCAGCCGAATTGATGGAAAAGTTTATGAAATATTAAGTCCTAAAAATCCAGAGTCAGCACCTTTGGGAAGAAAAGACCATGGTTCCACTGGTTCTAGAGGCTCTGGGAGTGATTCCAAATGGACTGAGAGAATGTCTGAATCAAATCACCATAAATAGGATCACAATAGCATAATTATAAAAAGCAACAATGCTTGGAACATGCCACATGACCCAGAGATTCATAGATGCTTGGATAGAATTGGAATCATTGATCATCAAAACCTCTGATCAGTAAATACTTGGTAGAATGTGAAAATGAGATCATAATTACCCATCTCAGCCTTCTTATCATAATTCCTTCAAGACAGGATAGCAAGAATGGAACCTGTAAGCCAGACCACTGCAGATAAGTTATGCAAGAGAGGTCTCTGGCATTGTCCAGCTAGAGACATTATCTAGGTTTTATAGTCTTAATGGTTGTCTACCTGTAAAGCTGTGTGTTGTCCATCCCTTTGAAAGATGAAATTTCAACGAGAAATCATTGCATTTCGATCACAGAGCCCCCACCCCTTCTTTCTTTCTATCTGCAGTATGTGATGTGACTGTACCGCAAAACCTGAATCCTGCCAAACGTCCCCGACGCCAGGACTGGGATGGCGAGCTGTATGAAAATGGGTCATTTTATTTTGCCAGAAGGGCCTTGATTGAAAAGGGGTATTTGCAGGTTGGTGCTGGCATTGAGTTACTGCTGCTGTTTTTTGACTTCTTTTGGCATGGAGAGCTAGGCCAGTTTTGAGACCACTGTATTGGTAAAATTTATTTCATGCAGGTCAGTTATCCCTTCAGAACTTGTTGTTGTTGTGTGCCTTCAAGTCATTTCCAACCTATGATGACCCTAAGGTGAATCTAACATGGAGTTTTCTGTGGCTGGGAGTATGTGATGCCTGAGGTCAGCTTGTGACTTTCCGTAGCTAAACAGGGAATTGAACCCTAGTTTCCAGAGTCATATAGCCCAATGCTTAAACCCCTACAGCGCAGTGGCTCTCTGAAGGCACATACAGATATACAAACTATCTTTTACTCCCTAGCCACAAACCTAGAATAACCCCTTTCCCATGTGACAGTTAGATTTAGTTTTTAAAAGTACAGAAATCCCCTTGGTGCTAATGGAAGTAAGTGGTGAAGATACCAAAATTGTTAAAAGATTCTATACTTGATTCAGTCATTAATTAAAATGGAGAGTGTAGTCAAGAAATCAGAAAATTAAGATCGAATCTGTATTATAGATGCGGGGGCTGGAGGCTGTTCCTCTTCGGGCTGTACTGTCATTTGTGTGGCCTGCATGCCTTTCCAATCCCTCAACTGCGTGACATGAAAGTATTTCAACCACCATCCCTTTTTATGTGGGATTTCTGCTTGGTAGACTGCAGGTAAGACTCTTTTAGTGACTTGAACAGGACCCATCCATATGATGAATAAGGCATGCTGTCCTGAGAGAACTTTTGGTATGTGACCAATTGTCCTTCTTCCTATTGGTGAGGGTTACACACCCAGCCAAGCATTTTGTCTGTGGCCAGCATGTTCTTGCCCAATTGCTTGACCACTTCATGATGAATTTTGGACCCTACCTGAGCTTTTGCACCCACTCACTGTTATTGACCACTATCTGCAGGTCGGAGGGGAGGCTGTTGTCAATCCAGAATGCTTCTGGAATCAACATCTTTCTCCCAGTCATAACAGTGTGTGTAGTGAAGCTGTGGATTGCCTTGGCTCACCGCAAGACCTTGAGGATGATCAGGAGCTTTTCATCCCAATCCCGCTCTGTGGAACACACTGCCTTGCGTAGCACCTCCTTCAAGGTGCAGTTGATCTGCTCAGTCTGCCCTGAGATCTGGTGGCAGTGTGCAATGTGGAATCTCTGCTTGATACCTAGGGCTTTGTAAAATTCCTGAGTGACCTCTCTGGTGAAGTGAGGGCTGATGTCCCTGTCCACCTACCCTGTGATTCCCCACTGGCTCCAAATGACTGCTGCCTCCCTGTTGGGACCTGATTTGGATTCCCAAGACCTTGCCATTGCGTGGGGGCAGGAGGGGTTTCGCCTCAGCTGCAACCATTGCCAAGAATGGAACTACTGCATTGGTCCCTCCAGTTCCATCCAGCTGTGCCATTGCCAGAGCATTCGTCCCACATGTCCCAGCTACTGTGAGGTGCGAGGTTTCCTGTGTCTCTTGCCTTTCTGTTTTGTGTGTGAGGGCCGTTATTGCTGTTGTTTACCAGTTGAATGGGACTCCCATGACTTGGAATCTATGTTCTTCTGGGGGACCTTGGTGTGTTTAGTGGCCCCTGTCTTCCAGAGCAGATCTGCCACCGTTCTAATCAGATTTGGAAAATCTTCCATGTGACCATGTCCACATCCATGGGGCCAAGAGCGAATTCAAGCTTCTGTAAAGGAGTGACTTGAACTCATCTGTGTCAAAATCAAAAGTTCCCAGCACCAGGCTGAGCTGTACTTACATCGCTAGGATGTCTAGCAGACTTTTCCGGGCCACAAAAGTTTCTGAATTCTCTCCTGGAGTCTGGCTCTCCATAACAGAGGACATTAGCCATCTGCCCAGGCCACAAAAGCTGGAGAATCTCCCTCATCCAGAGATATATGTCCAAAGTGGCCAAATCATGGGCAGCTAGTGCAGATCCTAAGCCAAGCAGATCTGTTGGGGAACTACATAGCTGGGTGAGCCCGAGGCATTACCAGTGGGGTGTATGTGAGCCACGGCATTTAGCCACACAATCCCAGTATCTGTGTTCAGTGGGCCTTGATGTTCAAAGATAGCTTTGGTTTCTGTGGCAGACCAGTGTATCCTCTCCTTAATGTTTTGATGCTCGGGTTGGCCATTGCCCCTGCATGTGATGGTTGCTTTACTTCTTATCGGGCAGAGTGGAGCTGGCTCTTCCCAATCAGGATTGTAAGAGCCATGAGGGATTGCATCCTGTGGCAGGGACTTGTCTAGAATATAGAGGGGCACCTTAGTAGGTGTCTCAGGGCGCATCGTGTCAATGATTGCCTCTTTTGTGGTCACTCTCTGGGTCAGCTCTGCAATCTTTCAGTTGCAGGCTTTGTGGCTTGCACTTCTGTGCTGTACCTTTGCCTTGACTGGCCATATCTACTGAGCAGCATGCTGTGCTTTTGTGTGTTCCTCTTCCAAGGTGATCAGCCTGCACTGAAATGCCTGAATTTGGAGATAAGTATCTTCAAATTTAGTGCAGTCTTCTTCTGCTGCAGATGAAAAGGCTTCTTGTGCTGCAGACGACAAGGCCAATTTGTCCACTTAGCAACATGCCGTTTTATGCCCGCAATTGATCCAATTCTTGGATTTGCTTCTTGGCCTTTTAGGTGAGTTGAATGGTATTTGTGGCATTGCTTAGGGAGTCCCAGAACCCCCAAGCTGCCATGGATTCTTTGAATGGTCTAAAAAGTGATCTCTTTGTACGTTGCACGCAGAACACATCACAAAGGATGCTGAACAGGTCTGCAGTTTCTTTCTAAGGGTTGTTTCCTTTGTGAACAACCCACTTTTTGAACTTATCCATTTTGTCCTTCTCTTTGAACATTTGTGCCAATTTAACTTTCAACTCTCAACAACAAACGTGAGGGTGTTTCTCTAACATGTCTGCAACACCTCTACAGCTTCAAAGTGCGAAGATGTTTCTCTCAAATGTTTCCATGATCAGCAGCCACCAACAGTGAGGACAACCCCTCAAAACCAGGGAAGAGTGGGCCAGGCACTCAGTGACAGGGAGACCACCAGGGTCCTTTGGGGAAAATCCCCAGCATCCTGAGCAGAGCTGCAAGATGGTTAGGGGAAGGAATCATGAACTCTAGGGAAGTTATCACCACTTGATCAAGCAGTGAGGGAAAGAGAGATCTGGGTCTGCCAATTGCTGCTGCTTTTTTTCAACTGAGGGTTACCACCTCCAAATTCAGGCAAAGCACTTAAACCCAACAGTCAGTTATTGCTACCTCTGATGCACAAACCTGTCAGAGTCCAACTCCCTGCCTATGCCTTACTGCCAGCAAGGGGGAGCAGGAGAGAATACTTGCTGCGAGGAGGAGTCAGCAGCGGAAGAATGTCCGATACAAACAACTACTAGGGGAACCACAGAGCCGAGCCAGGTCAAGGTCCAATCTAAAGGTCCAGAAAGCAGAGGTCCGCCCAGAGAGTTCAAGGGAGCTGGAACATGATGTTCGAGAGGGCTTGCAAGCTAATTTTCTACAAGGAAAGGGCAAGCCACACTGATAGACTTAAATAGCCACTCAGAACAGGTGTTACTGGTCATTGTTTCCTTAATCTAGCCAACACAGCTTCCCTCTGAGCTGTCCATTTCAGCCTCCTTCGTATTATGGGCTAAGGGGAACAGGTGACTGTAATTCTTTCAAATCACTGCTGGTTCGCTCTTCCTCTGGAGCTGGCTCGGGCAACTCTGCCTCTGGTTGTCTTTCAACTGATGGGGATATTTGCAAGTTGGTTTGGTCAGTCACTGGCTCTGGCACAATCAGTTGCTCCTCACCCTCAGAGCCATCATCTATCACATAAACCATGATTTCTAGGGAAGCTACCCTGCACAGAACTACAAAGCTGGTGTGGGGTTCTTCCCACCCTACCGATTTTCCTCATCAGAATTCAAAATGGTACTCTTGACATACAAAAATTGGCATGTAGTCTGCACAAAGTGAGGTTATCAGGTTCTGCCTCTTACACCTCTGTAACCTTAAGTGCTTATGCTGTGTAGGGTGCGTAAGTGTCCCTAACTATGACTACCTAGCCCTTGGATCCCACATCACAACAGACCCAGATGTAGGGAGAGATTCCCAGAGCAGTCACATGCCAAGCTCTTACAATCTACAGAAGCTCATGGATGGTGTACCAAGCTCATGACCCTGTAGGGGTGACTGTCAGACATGGGCTAAGACAGTAAGGGGAGCAGATCCCAACCCCTTATGGCTCAGTCACGCAGACTTGCACTCGCACATGTACATGGAAAATCCAGTTGGAGTTCCTACAAGTTTTCCTACATCTGCCTTTCGTGAGCTCTGTGTGTTGAGTTCATGAGTCTGAGGTGCATGGTGTTGCCCGCATTCTCCACCAATCTTGTTACCCCAAAAAGTGGGGGACCTTGAGGTGCTCCAGCGGTGCCAGTGCCTCCTTAGAAAGATGAGGAATTATGACTGAAGATTGAGGTGAGATGTGTCAGACTGAGGGCCTGAGGGCAATACAACAAACAGGAATCTGGGTGCTGTCACACAGCGTAACATGCCAACATGTGTTCAAAATACTAGCAAAAAGCCAGGGTTGGAGACAGGGTTTAAATGCCCTTTTTCTGCCTTGAAGGGTAGCATGTTAATTGCTTGCTGATCTGGAAGGTTCTGATTGTCTTTGCAGCAGGTGAGAAAGCATTGAAGGAAATCGTGATAGCCTCTTAATGACTGGAAAAGTGAGGGAACAAAAGGACAGTTTCTGTGGGAAGAGGTAACAGGATGTAGGGAACAACAGCAAATGAAACTGCGAGGAGCATCATTTTGGACGCTCCTAGCAGTTTCATTTGCTATTGTTCCCTAGACTCAGGTACTTTAGAGGACCATCTAAAACCCACCAGGTTGGGTTCTTCAACTAATCCTCCTGAGTTTATGACCTGACCATGCTGATTTTCTTTGTCCAACTTTGAAACTGCCAGCCAGGGTCCTTTGCTGTCCACATGGCTTTCAGCCATAAGTGCAAGATTTACATTTATTTCATGCCAATTAAACAGTATTTATAGCCAGTCATACCGTCTCACAGATTGGGGTATATGGCATGGGAACATTATTTGTTTCAGCAAAATTGATTGATGCTTGTTCTTAATTTTGCTTAGGGTGGGAAAATGGCTTATTATGAAATGCGTGCTGAGCACAGCGTGGATATAGATGTTGACATTGATTGGCCTATCGCAGAGCAAAGAGTCCTGAGGTAAAAATGAAAACAGATTTTCTGTTCATTGCAACATTTCGTCTCTTCTTCAATTTCTCAGTGCCAGTTTGTACACTTGTCAGAATGATGTAGTGCATTAAGGTTATAAGTGAGGATGTCTGCAACTCCTTGGCAGATAAAAAACTAGCCTGGTTTGAAGAAGGGTTCTGCCTAACCATAGTAAAATATTGGCAGGTACAGCTTTAAAAATAGAGGATATAATCAAGCAAAAATTAGATGTGATTTAGGGCCCCTTTTATTTCCATGGAGTTTGGACATGGCCATCTCTTTCTGGACTCTGCTTAAACCTGTTGAAACTTGTACGCCACCTGCACCCATTCTTTGAGACATCAGATCTGGTCACAGTGATGCTCTCCTTAGTTGTATCTCAGTTGGACTTCTGTAACACACTCTGTGTAGGGCTGCCCTTGGAAACTGTTCGGAAGCTTCAGCGGGTTTGAAACATAGCAATGAGAATGCTGACCAGGACCAGTTACAGGGAGCGCATAACTCCCTTGTTAAAACAGCTTCACTGGCTACCTGTTTGCTCCTGGGTGCAATTCAAAGTGATGATCGTGACCTATAAAGCCTAATGTGGCTTAGGTTCAGGCTATTTGGAAGACTGTATCTCTCTGTACAAACGTCCCAGTCTCACCTAGTGGTTGCTCCCACCATCTGGAACTCCCTTCCTCAGGAAGCTAGAGTGGACCTCTCCTTGCTTTCCTTTTGCCAGCAGGCAAAAACATTCTTATTTGAGCAGGTTTTTAAGATGTAAGCAGGGAGGTTTACAAGGTGTTTTTGAAATTTTTGTAGTTTTCTTTAATAATTTTATATACATTATTTTGGAAGCCCCATTGGTTTCCACCATAGGAGAAAAATAGCATATAAATAAAATAAATAGATAAACAGAGCAATGTTCTGTGTCTTAGATTTTTATTGCATTCAATTTCAGTGGCTTTGCATGGATCACAGTTAACTTTAAATATGCATGGCAGAAAATAAATCTAGCTCTTCCTACTCCTATTCTTCTTTTAGTCCTTCTCAACTTCCCTTACTAGCTCTGTTGTTACCCCAAAAGGTGGGGGACCTTGAGATCCTCCAGCAGTGCTAGCATCTCCTTAAAAAGGTGGGGAATTACATCTCAAAAGGAGGCCTGCAAGAGGACGGTAGCTACAGGATCTTTTATCTGTACATGCAGATATAACTACAAGATACCAGTGGAGAATCAAAAGAGTGTTTTATTGGGGGATTCACAGAGACATGCAGTCTCCCAAA
The DNA here is from genome assembly GCA_948474755.1 of Ctenosaura bakeri. Taxonomy (NCBI): domain Eukaryota; kingdom Metazoa; phylum Chordata; class Lepidosauria; order Squamata; family Iguanidae; genus Ctenosaura; species Ctenosaura bakeri. The sequence continues at coordinate 1,224,159 of CAOLHI010000481.1, forward strand.
CCATAAGTAAAGGGAAAGGAGAGAAAGGTTGGATAGCAGAAGATTTTGGACTGAAGTGGGTGATAATTACCATTGCAGAGGCTAGAAGGAGGTTGGAGAAGAATGGCTCAGACTGGGAGTGTGAAGGTAGTACAACAAACAGGAATCGGGGGGTCCTTGCACAATGTAACATGCCAGTGTGCACCCAAGGTACTACGTACAATGTACTACAAGTTGCTGGGCTTGGAGCCAGGGCTTAAGTACCCTGGTTCTCACCCTGAGGGGGAATGAGCTAATTCTCTCTGGCAGAGCAAACAGAGAGGTCTAGAATGGACTAATGGTCTTAACTTTAGGTGACAAAGCATTGGTGGAGGTCATGATAGTCTCAACATCTGGACAGGTGAGAGGACAAAGGGCTGTTTCTGTGGGAAGAGGTTATAGGATGTTGATCATTGGTTGCCTCGTTAGGGCAATCTCATTTGTTATTATATTTGGAGATTGGGTCGTTGAGAGGATTACGCAAGCCTATTAACACCAGGGCTTTCCCATCTAATCTTTTTGAATGTAAGACCTGGCTGTGCTAAGGTAATCCATCCTAGCACAAGGCTTACAGCCAGTGTCCTGCATGCCGCATGTTTTTCAGCCATAAGTATGCAGGTTTTATATGAAAAATATTTCTTGCTAATTAAATGATATTTCTTGCCAATCATGCTATGCCACATGATAGGGGTATAAGGCACAGTAATGCTGTGTGCATTTGTGTGGATTTGGATCTTAGTAATCTAAAGCCAGATAAAGTACAGGTATGTACTCTTTCTCTGTCCCTGTCTTCCTCTTGGTTGGCTTGATTTATACATGTGGAGGTTCAAGTGATTGAATGCTTTCTCTTTGCAAAAGTTCCTTCCACGCAGAAAAGGAAGATGTCAAGCGGAAGGCTAGGCCAAAAATCTTTTCTCTGACATCTGCTTGTTTCACCTTTGTTCACCAAATTTGTTTATATCAAGCATAGTTCCATAGAGTGAGCCCTCCCTTGCAATCTAAAGTAGCACAGTCCAGATACAACTTTTGCCCCTTCACTGGGAGCAAAGACTGCCGGCTCTGTTTTGTCCTTATCTGCTCAAGCTCTTGCATATAGAGTGCAACTGTTTTTCCCCACTCTTGTTCACAATTACTGTACCCATGTTTCCAGGTACGGCTACTTTGGAAAAGAGACCCTGAAAGAGGTGAAGCTGCTGGTTTGTACTGTTGATGGATGCCTCACCACTGGCCACATCTATGTCTCAGAAGATGGGAAGGAGATACTTTCGTATGATGTCAGGGATGCTGTTGGTATTAATTTGCTTCAGAAGAAAGGTGTTGAGGTACATTTTAACTTGTTGCCGTTTTGGACAGGGCATTGTCGTGGGAAGAATTTCATCTTCCGTTTAAGGAAAGCAGGTTTCTAGATCTCAGGGTTGCAGATGGAGACTTCCAAGCTCACACCTGGTGACTTGATGACTTTGGGGCAACTGTGGTTGGGACTGCCAAAGGGAAGGACTTGGCAAGGCTTCATTGCCCTGCTTGGCTAGCAGCCCTTTCTCATTTAGCAGAAAGGGAAGAAACTGTAAAATGTACATATATGTAAAATTCTGCATTTGTAGTATATGAATTGTGCTTTGATTTGTGATCCATACAGCCACTCAGTATGGGAGATTGGCATTATTATCCCAACATTGCAGTTGGGGAGGAGCTGAGGGAGATGGGGAAAACTTGTCTCAAGCCATGTAGTGAAATCAGGCAATTCGAACTGAAGCAAAGGCATGATACAACCTAGGAATTCTTTTTTCCTAGTTATAAGAATCACAATAGAATCATATATTTGAACACTAAAAATTTCAAGGCCTAAATCCAGTTGTTAGTCCAGTTAGAGCTTTGTTGTTGTTGCTGCTGTTATGTGCCTGACTTACAATGACTCCATATTCAAAGTTTTGCCTGGTTTGACTTCTTCAAAGGAGATTTGCCATTGCCTTCCTCTGAGGTTGAGAAAGAGAGTGGCTTACCTAAGGTCACCCAGTGGGTTTCTAGTGACATGAGTGTTAGATTTGAATCCTAGTTTCCCAGAGTCCCAATTTAACACTCAAATCACTACACTACACTAGAGGATATCCATTGAATGGATTTCCATTTGATCTCTTCTAGGGTCTACTCTGGTCGGAACTAAGGCCATTTTCACACTACACTGTCGTAATGCTATATTCCACTTTCAACATCCTATGGCATTCTGGGATTTGTAGTTTACTGAGTCCAGAGAGCTCTCTGGCTGAGAATTCTAAATGCCCCTCCCTAAACTGCAAATCCCAGGATTCCACAGGATGTTGAAAGTGGAATAATATAAAAGTGTAGTGTGGAAATGGGCTAACAGTGAGGTTTCCTTATTTTAGGTAATTCTATTTTAGCCGAGCCTCTGGAAAAGTGAGTTTTGTCACCATACCTCAAAAAAATGCGTAATAGCTAGAAAAGCTGCCAGTGCAATAATGATTTATTGGCTAAATGGAGCTTCCATATTCAGAGACAGTGTGCTGGAGAACAACAAGAAGGGAGAGCTGATGCCTTCACAACCTGTTCATTGGCTTCCAGAGGAATCTGCATAGTTTGATCTGATCCAGAATGGTTCCTCTTGAGAATTTTCAAGTCTTTTAGCCATGCTGTTAATATGCTGGAAATTGCTTAATTTGCAAAATGCATGAAAATGAGACCATAGTATGTATTCAGCTTTTTTCAGCAGAGTTCTTAGAAGGCACAGTTAGCAGCCAGTCACTGAGTAGATGTGGCATTTATTTTAATAAAGAGAATCATCTGGATAATTTCAAATGGTGCACTTAGAAATTTTGAGAAGCTCACCGGGGATTATATGATGGAAAATGAGCAGCAGCATGCACCAGCTTCCCCTGATGTGATGCCCTCTGAATATGTTGGATTATAACTCATGCTGTCCCCAGTCAGCATACACTGGTTAGGATGGAGGGGGTTGTAGTCTAAATAATCTGGGGGAGACCCTGTTGAGGAAGGTTGATGCACAAGTTCCTTCAAATGCCATCTCCTCCTCTACAATCCAGCTTCCTGGGTGAATGATTTGTTCAGGGCTGTTGAGCCTAGTAGGTCTGGCTGGTGCCATGTATGAACTGAGCGTGTGCCCTAATACCCTTTGCAACCCATTAATTTTCCATTATACCAGTCATTGGCTGAGAATTTGACATGAGCAGAGATCCTTAAAGGAAAACCTACTGAACTCTCTTCACTTTTAGCCTGCCCTTTTTCTGTAAAGAGTGTTGATTTCCCATGGCTGGTTGTCATACCCTGGCTAACTTGCACTCCAAAAACTTCACTCAAAGTTAAGCAGCAGCATTTATTTGTAGCAAAGCAAGCAACACTTCAGTTGAAGTTGCTTCGTTTGAAGTTGCTGAGACTAAAGCATATGTGGGTGTTAGAAATTTTATACCTTGTCATACAAATTTAGGAGTTCAAAGCTATGATTGGAGAGGACCATAAATCTCACATCATCGCACCAAGTTAGATATTTTCCCAGACCCTCAGTTGTTTTCATATGTTTCATCCTTGAGGCAGGAAGTTCCTTGAGATAAGAACAAGTTAAGAACAAGGAACAAGTCTATCCTTGAACATTGCCAGTTCTTATAACATCTTTCCAATATTTTCGTGCCCCCGTCCTATCTTCTTCCCCTTGACTGGATACCTTGTCACCGTGAACAGTAAAGCAATTAACCATTTGGTGCCCTGGCATACATTAGCAGGCTTCAACTGGGCACATAGTTGGCAATTAATACATTGTAACTTTCTTACAGTCTTTAGCAATGCATAAGCTAGCAGATCTATTCTAACACATAGTCTAATACACATCCAGCAAATACTTATGTCACACATTCTGACACTGCTTTTTGGAATGTCACCGTGAGGGAGTTTAGGATGCAAGGTGACCAGTCAAAGACATCCATTAGATTTTGTGACTGAACAAGGATTTGTTTGTGGTTTCCCTCTTCCTGATTTGTCAGTCCTGTTTCAATGTGACACTGGAATTAGATTCCTCATATATGAATTTGCCTGTCACTGGCAACCAGCTAAAGCCCCATTTTATATTCTGCAGCTCCCTGGGTTGGTTAGTCCTTGATGAAGGTACCCTATTGCATCATAGGGAAAGACAGGTTCAATACATACCATCATCTGAGCTCTGTCTTTTCCCATAGAAACTGTTCTACTAGGACGTGTTCTTTGGATGTTTGTTTTCTGTGATTGCTTTTTGCAACCCTGTTCCCACTTCTTGTCCTAATTGCATTTTGTTTGTCCAGGTGCGGTTGATCTCTGAGAGGGATTGCTCGGCAAAGACACTTTCTCCCTATGAAGCTGGGCTGTGCCGTAGAAGTCAGCGTGACAGACAAGCTGCAAGTTGTAGAGAAATGGAGGAAGGAAATGGGATTGTGTTGGAAGGAAGTGGCATACTTAGGTTAGGTTGCCATCTATCTCCCCTTCTTTATTAATTTGATTCTTTATTGATTCATGGGTTGGGTCCAGATTATCTGAAAGACTGTATCTCCCTGCATAAGCCAGCGTGAGTTTTAAGATCAGCATGGCAGCAGGGCTTTTTCTCAGTCCCTCTACTTTCACAGGAGGACTTGAGAAAAAGACTCTTATGGCTGCTCCCAGGCTGTGAAACTCCCTTCCACAGGAAGTCTAGTTGGCCAGCTCCTTGTTCTCTTTCCTCCAGCAGGTGAAGACATTTTTATTCAGGTGGGCCTTTGAAATTTAATTATAGAGCGGTAGTATGTGTGTGAAGTAGTGTACTGTATTTTTAATCTTTTTACTGGAAATTATGTTTTATATGTTTTTACCTGTTTTGAATCATGTTTATTTTAAAAAGCATTGTTGTTTAATTCTTTTCTAACCTTTGTAAACTAATGTTTTAGCTTAAGCTTTTTAAAATTATTATAAGCTGTCTTGAATCCCACCCTCAGGAGAAAGGCCAGATATAAATGTCAGTTAATGAGTCAGTCAGTAATTCTGTATTGTTGAATAGACTGATCAGCTAAACCAGGTATGGGCAATGTTTGCAAGATTAGGGAGAAAATTTTCATCCCCATCACCCACTAGGAGACATACCAGGCCTGGAAATAGGCTGCACTTTGCCCATACCTGGGCTGGACTGTTGTAATTGCCTTGGGGAACAGGTCATTTCAAAATATAGTCCAGCTATTGTAAAATATAGGAATATTTGCTGGTCATGACCTATAAAGCCCTTTACAGCTTAGATCCGGACTAGATGAAAGACCATATCTCCTTGTACAAACCTGCCAGAGCCCTAAGATCTGCCAGGGAAGGCTTTCTCTCAGTCCCACTACCATCCCACTCTTGCCTGATGAGAACACAGGAGTGAACCTTCTCAGTGTTTGTTCCCACCCTTTTGGAACTCCCTTCCTTTGGAAGCAACGCTAGGCCCTCTCCTTGCTCTCCTTTCACTGAAAGGCAAAAATAATCTTATTTAAGCAGGTTTTTTACTATATAAATAGGTAGGCTTTTAATTTACCAAGTTTTTAAAATTTTTGTAGATTTTTATAAATTTTTTTTAAATTTTTTTAAATGTTTTATTAACGTTTTTAACTTTTTTGGAAGCCACCTTGCATAATAAATAAATAATAAACACTTGGTATCCATATCAAGCAGAGTGCACTGTAGCCAGTGCAATATGAGCTTTTGGTAGGAAACAGGAGAAAATACTCAGGATGCCCTTGTAACGTATAAAAAGGGAAAAATTGCATTTATTGTTTCATGAAATCCGTATTGGGATGAAGACAGACAAAAGAGGTTTACCTAAATCTCAGTAGAAGAGCCCCTAAGACTGGCTCTCCTGTGTGTAAGTAAGCCATCCTGAGACAAGAGCCTCATGGATGGTTCCTGTCCAGGCAAAGGGAGATAATGGAATAACTTTTGGAAGAAAGGGGGAGTGATCTCTGTAGGCAGGAAGGAAGCAAAAAGTCTTGAATACATAGATCAGAGAAAAATACAGATGAATCAAAAGGGCAGGCATGTTCTCTAGAGCTCCCTTTCACTAATCACTTTATACCAGCATTGATGCCTCTTTGCTTCCACCACAGAATGCATTAGCTAGGGGGCTAGCCTACTAGCAACAGTAATGCTGAAAGCATAGTACTAGCTGCTTCTCTTTCAGCCAGCCCAACTTTAAGATGTTACTTTTTAGTTTGTAAATCAGCAAACAGCTTGAGACCTTTTCTGTCTTAGAGACTGTCTTCTCTTTCTCCCTCATAGACTCATTCAGTCCTTCAGGTTATCTGGAAAAGTCGCCCTGGTAGTGCCATGTCCTTTGGAGGCTTGCTTTGCTGTTGTTCAGAGCAACACATTTAGTGAGGCAGCACCCATTATGTTGAATAGTTTTCCTTCTGGTGTTAAATCTGCTCCAACCGTTTTTATTTTTAGCTGGATGTTATTTATCATTTATTTACAAAGATTTGTAAGCTGCTTAGATCAGAAGAGTTCAGAACGGTGTATCACAATAAGACATACTATATACAAAATATGCAAACTAAAATATGATTTTAATTAGGTATGTGGTTTTGTATTGCCTGTGAAATAGATCAGGGTTGTTTACTGGGTGGGGGTCAGAAGGCCATTTTCAGACCCTCTGGGATGCTCAGCAAACTGTATCAACTTGCCCAGCACCAGGTAAGGTGATGTTTCTGGCAACTAGAAGTTACTTCTACTCACTGATAAAGGTGGCAGTTTGCCTTGGAGGAGTACCTGAAACCAGTTTTTATGAATCAAAGTTGGGTTCCAGTGACCATGGTTGGCAAAAAGAAAAAAAAAGAAAAGTAGTTTAAACTAATTTCTTTTCTTAGAAAAGTCTGGCATCTGGTGTACAAAATGACTGCATGAGACCCCCACCTAAAGATTGCAGGCAGCCCATGGGCCATGCAGTTCCTACTTTCAAAACTGGTGGTTAAACTAAAGAGAGAGAGGACTTTAAAATGGCACGCAAAAGTATATTTAAAATTTAGAAGTATATGTTGAAGGAATACCAGTTTTTGCAAGCTTGCTGAGACTGATTAAGCCATATCTATTTTATAGATAACGTGGATTATATATACAGTCAGCCTTTCATTTTCATAACGGTTAGGGGTGTAGGACCCCCACAGAAATGGAAGAAATGCAAATGAAAATAAGAATTGTGAACTCTTTTCTCCCAAGAACACTTTTCTAGGAATCTCTAGTTCTTCAGTACAAATAAAATAATCTGTGAAAGTCAAGGGTCAACTGTATTTATGTATTGCCTTAGAAGGTATGTTTGATTACGGATATTAAAAGCTTTCAGTGTAAATAGTTTACAGATATTTACAAGTAAATAAATACATGCGAAACTCCAGCTGGATATCCACACTTCAAGGTTGCAACAATTTGATACTACTTCATAGGCTTCATCCTGTGGAATCCCAGGATTTTTAGGTTGGTGTGATACTTAGAATTTTCTAGTTTGCTCCTCTCAACTGTATACAACATGAAAGCAATCTGGCATAGAATTCTAAGTAGCTCACCAAACTACAGATCTCTGGGTTCCATAGGCTGAAACCACGGCAGTTAAAATGGTAGCCAAGGACTTTAAATGTGTACTGTGGATACAACCCAAATCCAGTAAAGTTCTCCTGCACAGACAGCCCCATTACACTGTTGTTTTCTATGTTTCTTTTCTTGTCTATTTGTTTTAGCACTTCAAAGTGTCTTGGAAATACAGAACAATTCTTAGCAAATAAATGGTTGAACTTGGAACTTGTAGTTGTCTGCTAGCAGTGTGTTTTTTGTTTTGTTTTGTTTTGTTTTGTTTTTTGAAAAAAACCCTATGCACTAACATGTACTGATGTCTCCCTCCCTGTAGGAAATGAAGAATCTGATGTGGAGTGCCTGAAGAATGCTGGTATGAGTGCCGTTCCTGCGGACGGTTGCCCGGCTGCACAGAAAGCCACAAGCTACATCTGCAAATGTAATGGTGGCCGTGGTGCAATCCGAGAGTTTGCCGAGCACATATTCCTCCTAATGGAAAAGGTGAATTCAGCCGGAAAGAAATCGCAGCGTTAAAGACCTAAAGCTGTGGAAAGAACTCTTTTGATTCCATTCTGTCAGTTGTTTTGTTTATTTGCCCCTTTTTTAAAGAAAAAAATGGAGGGAAGCCAAAGGGCATTATCAGGAATTATTTAAAGCATGCATTTTGAATCAGATAAATTTCCTCTTGCATATCTTTTCTGGTGTTAACAGCCAGCCAAATGAAGATTGCTGCTCTGGAGTCCTACTGAACAGTTGGTAGTACTAATGTCCCTCTTAGGGGTTTTAAAGGTGTTTTGTTTTTCAAAAGCAGTTGTAGGAATCTGTAAAGGGAAACGCAGTGCTATGGTAGAAGGAATTGATAGCATTGTTTAGAACTTTTCCTTGCAGAAAATGGCCTCTTCTCTCCTGTCAGCAAAAAGCTCTCGCCTCTCCTGTCGAGTAAGAGTATACTGTGCGTTCTGGCTCCTCAGGAACTCTGCATCTGAAAGCAGGGTTATGCCTCAGGATTCCCAAGGTTGCAAGAGATTGACTGGAAGAGAGAAGTCTGATTTAAATAGGTGAAGAGGAATGTCATAGCAGAGCACATGCTTTGCATGCGGAAGGTCCCCCAGGCTCAATCTCAGCATAAATAAAACTAGAGATCCAGATTTTGGGGGCTCTAGTCATAAACAGTATAGTTGGGGAGGATGGGAGGTGTGGTTGAGACTGCAGGTTTGTTGTCTTTGAGTTAAAAGGATCAGGGAACTGAAACAGTCTGTCACCAGAACATGGATTTCTTTTTTTTTTCAGTTTGAGCTGTGGCACTCAAAATCCCCTAGCCAACATGGCCCTGCTGGCTGGGGAATTCTGGGAGGTGCATTTGAAAAAGTAACTTTTATAAGCTGTAGCTGAGTATCTGAAGAGCTGCTGCCAGTGGGTCAACCATTCTGGTTCCTGCTTTTGAGCCATAGAATACTCATTCTGTCTTGAGACTAGTCTTCAAATCTGATGCTCTCTTTTTTTGGCTCACCCTTTACTCTTTCATGTGAGCCAATTTCTGCAATTGGCAGAGGCAGTTGGAATGTACCATTGGGGCAAGGGTTGAATGCTAGAATCCTGCCATCTGAAAGAGCCATCCTTCCATATAGGAAAAAGTTGCACATTGGAAGAACGCTAAGTTGAAGACTTTTTTCTGACATGCTGTCTTTCAGTTCAGGAGGCTGGCGGTGGAGAGTTCTTTAAGCAAGTCTGAGAAGCTAGTCAAAGAGACTATCCCTGCAGAAGTGGTAAAGACTAAAAATTCAACTTTTTTCCCCCGCTATTCTCAAGACTAAATCAAATGAATGGATGAAAGCTCAGATGCCACTTCCTGTGTAAGGTGCCTGGTGGGGAACCTTTGATACTCCAGAAACGTTCAACTCTTAGAAGTCCCAAGTGTTATGGATATTGTTGGCTGGCAGACTCAGAGCATTATAATCTAGAAAAAGTCACTTTTCCAAAGTCCAAAATATCTGGAGGTTCAAATGGTTCCCATCCCTGGTTTAAAAGATATTTGAAGTGCTCACTATCTGCTATGGATATAGGGCTTTTTATACCTGGAAGGCTAGAATGATGTGAAACTACTGCACACATAGGTGGCAGCATGGAGATTAGGAACCCCTCAAAAAGACATTGGTCCACATGCAATTTTCTAAGAGTAAGCCATGTTTACACACCTTCTGCATAACTACTGGATGGGGTTACGCTCCCCACTGAACACACAGGCTTGCAGCTTGGGGCTTACTTCTGAACTCAGATTTGAGCCTGGATGCTCATGTTTCAGCAGTGGCAAGAAGTGATATTAGACATGTTCTTTATCTGCTGTGGACACAGGGCTTGATTACCTGGAAGGCTGTGCCGACAATTCTGCACACATAGATACAAATACTGCACACTACTGGAGATTAGGAACCCTTCAAAAAGACATTGGTCTACATGCAACTTTATAAGAGTAGAGTATGTTCACACATCCATTGTTGTCACCAACAGTTCCCTTTACTTATTGTTGTCCAGCACTTAGCTCCCATTTGTGCACAGAGTCACTCTGTACTAGATGAAGACTCTACCTGGAAATGGATCAATGAAGCTGGCTTTGGCTCACTAAACATATCACTGATCCCAGTATTGGCTGCTTGCTAGTAGCTACAGATTGTTTATGGACCATAGAAGCACTGCACTGAGGTTAGCAATCTGCAGTTGTTAGACTGCAACTCCCATCAGCCACAGCCAGCATAGCCAGTGATGAAGGGACATAGGAATCAGTCCAAAAACATCTGGAGGGTCATAAACTATCCTCCTCCCACTACAACATGGACAGGATGGAATTTCCTAGATGGCAGTTCTGGTTACCTTTCTGGTGTTAAAACTGTTTGGTACAATGCAGGGGCTTCACTAGAAAGAACTGACTCTTATTCCATAGTTAATTCTGTTTAATGTCCTCTTTTTTATCTCATAAATACTGTGGTTCTTCGGGGCTTGGTGTATGTTTTAATCTGTGGTGAGTATTGATTGTGATTTATCTTTTCTATTTGATTTACAATGTGCTTTGGGGCTCTTATTTTCTCCCCCACATGTTTGGAATATGGATGCATGATTTGCTGAGTTTCTTTTTTTTAAATTCAGTTAATGTACAGGAAATGTTTTCAGAGCAAGTAAGCAAGCAAGTAGGTTGGAACGGGATGAAAAAAATGGAAACTGTCCTTAATTTTTTGTTAAGTTTCCCCCGATCCTTCATTCACCAGACATATTGGGGTACAGTTCCCATTGTCCCCGGGTGGGATGAAGGGACATGTAGTCCAACATATTGGAAGAGGACTGAAGAAGGTTGATTTAAGCTTACAGTTCCCAAACAGATGGTGGAAAGGAAGTTCTCAACTACTTTAACTGGGTGGTAGGAGTTGATGGAATGATACCTCTCTGTAGAAAATGAGCACATTGAGGAGGAATTCACTCTGAATATGGAGAATCCTATGCTGATGGGATTCAGACTAGATTATCACCTGACTAAATCTGATGACATAAAAATCAACAAGAAATTACCTCCAGTTGCTTGTGAATAGAAGATAGTACTTCAATGGTTTTTAGAAACAGGGACTACCTCTTTCAGCTACTCAAACTACATAACATTTTTGTTATTCAGATTCCTGAGGGCTAAAAATGAAGAACTTCTATTCTCAAACGCTCTATTGGGAAATACTGGTCTCAGAAGGTGTTTTTTTTTAACTGATTCATCTTGTTGATTATATGACTATTAGAACAATGACTTAATTTAAATAAATAAAAAGTTTTATTCAACAGTAAAGAAGTTTATGTTCTTTTATGAATGCAAATTAATACAGCCCCCCTCCACATTTGTGTTTTTGACTTTCATGGATTTGATTATTTGTGAGTTTCTTCAGCCCATGCCCTCCACCTTGGACACTTCTTTTCTGGGGAAACTCTCCCTCTCGGAGGCTCCAATGAGGCCACACAGCCCTTTAAAAACCAAGCTGTGGTCTTTCTCCTCCTCCTCCTTCACCAGCCACTGCTTGGTGAGCTAAGGATGGATAGTAGCCCAATTTCTCAGGAACGCAAACCCTCTCCCAGTGCCCCCACACACACCCAAGGAAGAAGATGGACAAGAGAAGGAAGTATAGGGCCATGATGCTGACCTACTCCTTTTCCCTGACCTGGTTTTGACCCTGGATGCCCACTCTCCCCAGTATGCCTCAGCTCCCTAGTTGCCCTAAAAGATGGCGGCTTTGAGGTCTACCTGTAATGTCAGCGCCTCCTTAGAATTTGGGGAATCCTAGCTCAAAGGAGGTCTGCAAGAGGAGGGTAATGGACAGGATCTTTTCACTCTTTATACCAGTGCTAACTATAGAGAGGACTCCAGTTAACAGCTAAACAGAGTATTTTATTGGAAAGTAACAGGCATACAAGAAGTCAGACACTCAAGAACCATACAAGGCTATTGGAAAATGAGGCAAGAAAGGTTGGGTGGAGAGAAATTGAGTGTAAAGGTTGATAGTTACCAATCCTGAAGCAGAAAGCTGAAGCGGAGTGGCTCAGACAGTAAGTCTAAAGGTAGCACAGAGGAACAGAGATCTGGGTGCCAAAGTACTACAAGTATGTCCGAAGTACTACAAGGCCAAAGTGCTATTTCCAAAGTACTACAAATTACTGGAGTTTGAGCTGGGAGTTTTATCCCTATTTCCTGCCCTGAAGGAGAGTGTAGACAAAGCGATAATGGCTTTCCCATGAAACTGACAAGTCCAGAATGGGCGGATTGCTGTAACTTTCAGTGACAAAATATTGATGGGAGTCCTGACAATCTCATAACATTTTGTCCAGGTAAAGTGAATGGGGAAGGTCTCAGTAGGATATCCTCACAGTAGGGGTCTCTGATTCCTTCACCAGGGCAATTTCTCCTGCTATTTTTCTCACAAGTGCTTGCAACTTAGTTTTTAGAAAGGACTAACATATATACCCAGCATTGCCTGACATTTTATTTTCTCATAGGTGATACTTGTTAGAAAGATTTGAGATCCTGTGTCTCTGATGCCCCCAAACTGACTTGTTCAGTACCTGTAACTTTTCCTCATATTCCCCAATCCAATCTGTATTCAGAATTATAACATACAGAGGTTTGGTTCCTGAGGGAATATATTGCCCTCCTCCTTGCTGCTAGGCCTCATCTCCATAGCAACCGGCCAGGCCCAAGAGCTCTCTGGCTGAGAATTCTAAAGGCCCTTCCCTAAGCTGCAAACCCCAGGATTCCATAGAATCTTCTAGGTAGCCCATAATATGAGGCCTTCACCTGACACAGACAAACTCACAAACTTTGACTTTTATATATTAGATTATCACAACCCTATTAATATCAGGCTGGCATATGCATACAACCAGCACACTTTCCAACGTGCTTCAACCATGAAATACATCCAATTATGAAAATAGCACATCCCACAGAGTGGAGGTGTATGATATGGTAACATCCTTCCCAGAGACACACACACATTTTGACATTTGTGATTTTCCCACTTTTGTGAGAGTCCTGCACTCCTAACTGTAGCAATTGTAGAGAGCCAACTGTATAGTTAGCATGGCAATAGTGCTAAATACAACAACTTTGCAGTCAAGAATCTGCATTCTATCATAGTAAACATTCTGTGATTATACAGGCATTAAAAAAAGTGAAGCAGTGGTTTAAGTGTTGGACTTGAACTTGTGAGATCCATTTTTAGATTATGACTGAGGCCCTTTTCGCACGCAGTTTTTTTGTGCGAGGGCCCCTTAAGCGTCGCGTGAATGGGAGCATTGGTCCATACGACGCACTCCCACTCACGTGACGCTCACGAGGCTAAAGCGGGCCGCGTGGATTTTTTTATTTTCGGCTCTAAGCCGAAAATACTGTGCGGTCGCGCAATGCTCGCGGGGCCCTCCCGCACTTACCTGCGTGCGGTGCACCGAACAAGCCGGCCTGGTTGAGCTTCCTTCCCCAGCGCAGCCTACAGCTCCCAGGCTGCGCTGCGAAAGGATGGAACGGGGCGCTAGCACGACGGTCGTGCAACCGGCAAACCGCTGCAGGAGGCAGAAGGGCTCCGTGAGCGGCTCGCGCAAATGGCTGCTCGCGTGAGCGCCGCTCCCCACTGCTGTGACGAAGGTAAGGTGCGAAAAGGGCCTGAGTCATGAAATTTGCTGGGTGGCCTTGGGCTCATCATTATCTTCCAACCACACCTAAAGTGGAGGTGAGGCAAGACATTTATACCACCTTAATTTCATTGGAGGCAAGTGGATATATAAAGATAACAAGTCAGTGAAATGATAGGAGTCAGTTGCATTGAGTGTTGACAACTCCAAGGTGTAAATTGGCAACGGAAAGATATGAGGTTGGGTTTTAGACAAGTGAACTATGCAAACCTGCCTGCAGAGCGTTCTTCCAGTTTAGAAAGGAATTGTGGCATGCCATATTAGCCTCAATGATTGGCTCCCAACTGTGAAGCCTCTGGATTGGCCAGGTTGTGCAAACCAAGGGCCTAATCTATAGTGGTAAGTATGTGGTACCTGCTACACAGTGGCTTCCACATCAAGCTAATGAATTCAGGACCCATGAAACTGGAAAATCTACCTTGGTTTGATTCTGTCAATCTGCGCTTGCTGGCCTGGACTCACAACTGAATCCAGTCAGCTTATTCTTAGGTTGTACTTACAATCAGACCCACCAAATATGTAGGTTCATCCTGTTTTTTGTATTGATTGCTTCACAAATGGTACTTGTAAACACCTGGTGATTCCAGCAATCAGCCAGTAGGGGTAAGAAAGTACACAAGGGCTTAGTTATGCATCAAATGACATCTTTTACGTCCATGGTGAGCCACTGTGCCCTCCCAGATGGTTTGGGTCTACACATTCCAAAAGTCCTAGTCTGCATTGCCAGTGATAAAGGATTATGGTAGTTGTGATTGTTAAAGAATGCCACTATGCTGATGAAGATTGTAATCTGGGGTGGGGGGGGGGATTTGGGCATTGAACTACATCTAACCCCTACTCAAAAGTCTTTCAAACTTGCACACACAAGTTGGCACCATCTTCTCTCCATTTTGCAAAGGTTTCATGGCCCCATGAAAATGTGGGAGAACAAGAAAGAGAGTATGTCTCTCAACACATTGAAAATCCCATTTTTCTTTAAGCAGTTTCTTAACCTAAGCTTTAGATGCTTCTTTTTTGACTGGTATGTTTTATATTCTTTTCCTATAGTGTCCCAAAACCCTTTTAAACCTAACTGTGAATTTTTTAATACGGTTTTCCCCTTGCTTCTAAGCAGCCAGTCTAATATGAGACAAACCTATTTCCAGTATCTGGGTTGTTTCCTGGCAGATTGTCTGTTCCATTTCCTACTTCCCCCATTAATTACTGAATGGATAAAGTGCTCTTTGTTCACCTCAAATACCAAAACCAGAGATGGAAAAAGTTACTTTTTGGAGTGTAGTTCTCAGTATCTCCCAGTCAGCATTGGGCAATGAATATGTTACTTGGGGGAATTTGGAGAGTTGTACTCCAAACAGTAACTTTTCAAGCCTCTAAGCAAACATCCATGGCCCTGAATCCTGTTGGTTAGTTTTAACTAAAGTAGACCCATTAAATGAATTATTCAAGGGAGAGTCAACAGGTAAGTGAATTTCATTGTTTTACTGGACCTACTCTGCTTGGGACTAAAAACAGGATTCAAAGCTCCCACCCTCCCTGTGACTTACAATTACACATTCATATTTAAGAATAATTACAAATAATTCAACGAACATTCATAATTCAAAAACCTGTTTATTAAGCACACCAGCCACCCTACATCCTACCTACTCCATTTAAAAAAAAATCCGTTAAGTTACAGATTCCATTTGTGCACATTCTATATTCCCTTTTAGAACAAAACCTAGTTCATAAATGTAGGAAGTAGCCCCCTTTGGAATACCTCCTGACCAGAGCAAACATACTTCTGTACAGTCACCAGCTGTTTGCTTTCAAATTAGCATTCATAAACGAGATGTTTTGCCACTTCACTGAATGCCATTTTCTTGTTAAATGTCTCTTCAAACATCAGGTTCTGCTTGGGAGTGAAATGATTTTTCCAGTCACCAACTGCACCTAAAGGATTAAATGGAGGTGGAAGGGAGAGAGATGAAGTGTTATGGATCTTCCATCGCAGAAAAAGGGAAACGTTCGTTTTTGGATTACGAAATGTAAATTTCCCAAACTCTATACCAGATCTGTTACTATGACAAGGATACAGGACATCTTTCAGTGTAAAACTGCAGTGAAGTTGTGATACCTGGGAGGCTTGTAATGAAAACTGAATGGCAGTGTGAGAACGCCATTTGCTAGTGCATATGGCTTCCACTTAACTGTTCTCTGTGTGTATCATGTCCATCATCGCCTATAATATGCATGGCAGGTGACATAAGATGTTCTCACATAGTAGGAGCCTGAGTTGCACTTCATGTGCCTATTTTGTTTTCTTCATTGTTCTGCTTCTTTTAGACAATCTCTGCATGCAACAGAACCACATAATGTGTTTCACAGACAGTATCACCCTAGACTGTTACTGGATGGAAGTATGTCATGGCTGAATGTTTTCCATTTTGGAAATTAAAGGAGCAAAACTGTAGCAAATATCCTGAACCATGGGCCAAGGCGAACAAAATGAAATTCAACAGAGACAAGTGTAAGGTCCTACACTTAGGTAGAAAAAGTGGATTACAGAAATATAGGATGGGGGACACGTGGCTGGATAGCAGTACGTCTGAAAGGGATCTAGGAGTCTTCATAGACCACAAGCTGAACATGAGTCAGCAGTGTGATGCGGCAGCCAAGAAAGCCAATGCAATTCTCAGCTGCATCAATAGGAGTATGGTGTCTAGATTGAGGGAGGTACTGGTACCACTCTACTCTGCTTTGATTAGACCTCATCTTGAATACTGTGTCCAGTTCTGGGCACCCCAATTCAAGAAGGACATGGTCAAGCTGGAGCAAGTCCAGAGGAGGGAGACCAAAATGGTGAGAGGCCTGGAAGCCATGCCCTATGAGGATAGACCAGAGCTGGGTATGTTTAGTCTGCAGAAGATAAAGGTTAAGAGGGGACATGATAGCCATGTTTAAATCTTTGAAGGGATGCCATGTAGAGGAAGGAGAGGGCTTGTTTTCTGCTGCTCCAGAGACCAGGACAAGGAGCAATGGATTCAAGCTGCAGGAAAGGAGATACCACCTGAATCTCAGGAAGAACTTCCTGATAGTCAGGGCTGTCCGGCAGTGGAATGTGCTGCCTCGGAGTGTAGTGGAGTCTCCTTCTTGGAGGTTTTTAAGCAGAGGCTGGATGGCTGTCTGTCAGGGAGTGCTTTGAGGGTGTTCCTGCATGGCAGGGGATTGGACTGGATGGCCCGTGTGGTCTCTTCCAACTCTACATTTCTATGATTCTATGATTCTATGGGGCAGGGCGGGGAGCAGTTAAACAGGTAGCCTTTGCTTTTTCTTCTGTCTTTCGTAACTCTATGCGTAGATTGCTATGCTTAGGCTTTACTTCCGCCTGTCAAATGAGGCAACTTCCTGCTACTTCTACCAGATAGATAGTCTCAATAATGATTGAAAATACTGGCATGGATGTGGTGGGTGCTTAACCCGTTGTCATCATCAAACAAAATCTTGTCCTCCCCATCATTAGATTGGGGTGGGGAGAGGAAAAGAGCGAGGAGATGTTGACAACAGCAATAACAGCAGACAACAAGAAGGAAACAGTGTTATGCACATGGCAATGGCTTCAAAGATGTGGGGGGAAAAGAAGATGGTGGTGGTGGTGGCAGCATTATGGCTTCTGGCAATAACAGGAGGAAGAGGTTGTCCTCTATCTTCCAGAGGTCACCTGGCTATGTCTTCACTCCCAATGATCATCAGATCTATGGCCTTGTGACAGACTGGCTTGGAAAATCACCTGTGCCATGTTGTCAAAGTGCTTGCCCCATGGTCTACTTCACAAGTGGTAAGACAGTGGGTTTGATTCACCTTTGGGGTGTTGTGTAACCAAATCTGGGGATTTCATACTAACTTTGGATGGCTTTCCTAGTGCAATAAATGTAAGTTTTTCTCTTTTACCATATTATGAACATCCAGAGTAATTATTCCTATTGTGTACTTCTCTGTTCACAGCATTAGCTTGAACCAATCTGCTAGGATAAATATCAAATTTTCTTACACCCTTATTAGTGGCTTCAATGACAGTGGAGTAGTGGATCCACTATTGGTTTTAGATCAAAATTCAAGGGAGATATCCAAGGTCCTGAACACTATCCCTCCAAATAGGTTCTGCACCTTGGATAGCTCCTCTGAAGTTCAGACTAAGATCCAGAATATATTCACTATCCTCCTGAGTCACCAGCAACCACTCTTTCTGATGGCAGAGGGCAAACTTTCTCAGCAAGAAATAGCACATCAGGTGGATTGGTTCTTAAATAAGCAAGCCTACTTGGGTATCCAACAAATTGTCTTCTAACTGGCTGTTGTCTTGGGGACCATCCCATTCCCAGCTGGACTGCCTGAGCATTATTTATCTAGAAATACCACAGGTTGAACTTGTGGCTTTCTATATAGAAAAGATCCTTCTTTCTCTGAATGAAGATTTTCCTCTCTCTTGAGGCTGCAATCCGATCCACCCTTTCACCTGTTTCTAATGTCCTAGCATGCTACTTTGTTCTCTTTGTTTTAAGGAAAAAAACATCCAGATAAGGCAAGCAGCTATCTCATAGGAGGAAATGTGTCTGGGCTATGTTTAGTTTCCGATAAGGCCAGCAACCTTGTCCTGTAGGACCGGGTGTACCATAGGTGTGATGACAGGCAGAGCAAGAGAGCCCAGAAAGAACAGATAAGAAAAACCAGATAAAGGAGAAGGCTTTGATCCTGGTGAACAGAGAAAAAATTCAAAAGCCTTGTCCAGAGAGCAAAAGGCCACTAATTTAATATCAATTATAGGGTGAAATCCAGTAGCTAGTGCTAACTAGAGCAGACTCAGCAAATCAATAGTTTGCACAAGCATTGTCATACCATTCAGTCATTGATTCAAGGGGAACTGCAAATCATCATCATTCATCATCATCATCATCATCAATTTTTAGCACCACCACTGTGCATGGTGCTTTACAGGAAGCCACCACCATTTGATACTCCATTATCTGATGCCTCACTCTTTTAACGTTTCTAAATTAAGGACAAGTTCCACTAATTTGATGAAGGTTCTCCTCTTTCATCAATTCTTGTTGCCTGCGGAGGCTCACTTGGAACTGTTTACACATGCACACTTCTTGCAAAGCGAGCAGGGCTGAAGGTGCCAAGCTGGCTGAAAGATTTTGCAACCCAAGTGTGTGTGGTCGGTCCCAAGTTAGCCTCCATAACTCCTTTACGCTCCCTACTGTACAGTACATGGGTTCCACTTTTCAATCAATTCTGTTTTCTGACAGTACTCTAGTCTCTAACCCATCAGGTAAGTGGAGGAAACCTGTACAAGAGAAAGCACAAGAAAAAGCAGTTGAGGCTACCTAGTGGGCGTAGACTATTGGTTTCTACTGGAAGTGATGAAAGAGCCATGTAGAATATGGGATTATAAGAAGAGGGTTTCACATGCTACAAAGTGATCCTGTAGAAAAGTCAAAATGTTCCACTTTCCTCTTATGTTTCCAACATAACATTCCAATTCTTAGGAGCAGCTATCCACTTTTGCAACACAGAAGTACACAGTGATTCTGGAAGCTGGGTGAGAGTGCAAGTTCCAGATTTTAGATAAGTGCTGAGTGGGTAAGCTGGTTAAGAAAATGTCCCTGAATGTCCCACCTTTTCCTGACTGCTGTTGCCCATTTATTTGTCTCTTCCTCTCCGGTAGAAATGGAAAGGTTCAGCAATACCAACCACAGACAAGTGGATGGCGAAAGTGATGGACTTGGCTGAGATGTGTACATTCATTGTTTAAATTCAAGATGTGTCCTTAGGAAAACCCCTTGAAGAGTGGAAGCCCCTTGTGGACTTTTTGAGGATTTGACCATTAGTAATTTAGTGATAAAGTTTGTGGTTTAACTTAGAATTTGATTTCCTGCTCAGCCATGAAAACCTACTGGGTGATCATGGGCATGTCACACACTCTCAGCCCCAGAAAACCCCGTGATAGGTTCACCTTCAGTTTGCCATAAGTCAGACATGACTCAAAGTCACACGACAACAATAATTTAATGATAATCAACAGAAATAGGGAAAATTAGAGAGTGAAATTAGAGAGATTGAGCTAAGGCGGTTATGTGTAACTGTTTATAACCAGACTGGAAGTATTTTCTTCTTTTTGTTTTTTCTTTCTCTTTCTTTACTTATATTTGCAAAGTATAAATATATCTATTTTAGTTATAGATAATGTTTATTCTTTCTATTATTATTTTTAATTTTTATTTATAGATAATGTTGTTTGTTCTTTTTTACCTGTGTTGATATTATCTTTAGTGGAGATGGAATTAGGATGTATCTGGTTTTGACCAGAGCCCAACGTAATGAATTGATATAATGATAATGATATCTCTACATAATCTTTAAGTTACCTTACTTAACCTGCTTACTCATGTAATGCTACTCATGTAATTTTATTTCTTATCATGTATATGACGTTGTACATTGGAGATATATGTCCTATAGGTTCTGACAATGCAATGCAAGTGTGTATATATTCAATAAAGATTATCAAAAAAAAATTAATTTTAGAAAGATTAAAAAATGGTTCTTCCCCAACACTGTGGAATAAACTGGAGGGCTTTTTAAAATCACGTGAAAGCCCTCAGGCATCAAAAAGAAGTGTTTTCATTTGAGAATGTGAGGAACGTCGTGTGTTCCAGCAGGACTGGGATGGAGGCAAGGACGCATTATTTAGCTTGTGTGGATTCAGCCTCAGTCACTCACTTGAAGCGGGGGGGAAAAGGCAAGACAACTTACCTTTTCGGAATACCAACTTCCGGTTAGATGTGAGGGCACAGACAGTATGGTTTGGATCATGGTTTTCCTTTTCTGTGTTGGTTTTCATCTCATTAAATGAAGCCTTTTCGCAGATTTCACTAATCTCGTTCTCACTGGTGTTCAAACCGAGGAAGACACTGACTTTTCTCACAACTTCAGGAAGGTCCTGAGAGAGGCAAACAAGAGAGCAACAGGATTTTTTATGTGCTTGCCTGCTCATCTGCTCGGACCTCACTGAAATAGCAGTTGTGCTGTTTTTGTACTTTTAACTGCAGACTGGAGAAGACTATGGCTGGCACCATGTTAGCCAGATACAGATAAGTTGGACTTAGAACCTTGTAACTATTTCCTGTTCATGTTTGTGATCATAGTGCCATTGCCATGATCATAAATGCCCCTGAAACCCACCTTAAAATCTAGCCAGCATGCACTAAGGGATTAGGTGTGTGGTGCTGGTGAGCAGGGCATTAAAGGATTATGTGTCTAGCCCTCTCCCATCAGCTGAGTTGCACTTGCCAAGAAGTCTGGTCAGAACCCCACAGAGGGCCCTGTCAGCACACCACTGCTCTGAAATGGGAGAAGGCTGGGTGATTTAAAGCTTGAATTATGAAAAGGCCTAAGGCAGTGATATCAACTCTTTTCGCACCTTACCTTTTCCTGGTACTGGGGTGCAGGGCTCGCACAAGCAGCCTCCGGAGAGAGGCTCTCACATACAGGGTCCTTCGGCTCCACACAAGCTTCCTGCTCGCATGAGAGCCTCACCTCTTCCTTTCACAGTGCAGCCTGTGCACTGAGACAGGAAGCGTGACCGGGCGGCTCCCAAGGCTCCACACGCCAGGTAAGTGTGTGCGGGGCTCTGGCAATGTGCGACTGCACAGCATTTTCAGCTTCAAGCCAAAAAGAAAAAATGCATTTGCGTCTGCATCAGGCCCTTGAGCATTGTGCAAATGTGAGTGCATCGTGTGGACCGCTCCTCACATGTGCACGACACTCAAGGGGCTCTTTCTCATCGGAAATGCCATGCAAAAAGGGCCATAGACTCAAGTCGATGGACTTGGACTCAGGTTGGACTTAAGTTGCTTCAGTGACTCAACTCAGACTCGACTCGACCATAAATGATGCACTGACTCAACTCAACTCGAGACTTGTATGTTTTTAATGACTGACTTGATGCCTTTTGTTCAGTAACACAATGCCTTCATCCAGAAACCTTACAACTTGAACAACGTCTCCATCTCTTTTTGCCTGCTAGTCACATGGCAATCTCTCTCAAGCCCAAAGTGTGGGTGCATTTCTCAGAGGGGAACAGCAAACAGGTTAGGCAGTGGGTTTCAGGCAGGCTTGAGGTCTGCTCAGCAGCCTGGCCCCACTGCATATTGGAGGAGCCTTCTAAAACTCTTCCTAAGAGCAGAAAACAAGGCTCACCCCCAGAGCGCAGGGTGCATTCCTCAGAGGGGAACAGCAAATGTATTAGGCAGTGGACTTGACAAAGAAGGATCCTTCCTTTTAAAGCTTTTGAATCCTCAGTAATGGGGAGTAAGATAGGATCCTGTTCCCCACTTCCTAAGCTGCAGATGGCAAAATTGCAAATGTGGAGAGCCAACTCTGCTTAAATTGTTAAAACTGAATTTATTTCACTCTATCGATTAATTCTGAAATGTTGGTTGGAGTGTAAAGTTGGCTTCCAGACTTGAGACTTGACTTGAAAGTATCTTCAAGAACTTGAGATTTGACTTGAGACTTGAAGGTAGAGACTTGAGACTTGGAGTAAATTACTTAAATACATCACTGACTTAAGGTTGCCAAACAGAACTAGGAAATAAGCCCCACTGGAACACAAAAGGAGTTCCTCTGGTTGGTCTTATATGTCATTACAAAAAGAAATGCAATATGAACATTTGGGCACTAGAGGATGCTGGTTTCCTTTACATTGCATTTGCTAATCTAGCGGTTGGAGGATAGCATTGGCCCTGTGTGGGATTTTGAAGGGCTGTGTCCTTACCCCACCCTATTCCACATTTTGAAACTTTTTTTCAATGGCCCCAGAGTCACTGCATAACCCATCATTATAGTAATGGCAGCTGATGGCTTCCATGGCAGTGGGAGCAGAATCCACTCCTGTGTTTATTCTGAACTTTAAAGGCGTGATCTAATATTTTGGAGATTGAGAAAATCCAATAGCATCTGAAGCTTTTAGATTCCCCAACTTTGAATTTTAGGTAATAGTAACTTAGCATTCTTTGACTTTGGATTTCTCATGATAAGTCAAAAGTACTTGCAATCTTTAAAGCAATAAATCAAAACAGCAGTGTCATAATAATAGTCTTAATTTCCAAATGCCTGCTCTGAGAGTTCTGTCATGCTTTCAGAAACAAGGAAGGAATGCAGTGTGAAGATATGGTGCTGAGGTTAAGGAGGTGATATTACGTAGATGGTGTGGGCTTCCTTCATTGGCTCATCTCAGTCAGTAGGGCTGATAAGAAGAAAACTTCAGCCCTAAAGCTATTGGGTTCCTTCCATGTAAATAAACTATTTGCTGCAAAGAGAAAGAATGTCTTGTAGACTTCAGTCAGGAGAACTAAGTTCAAATTCCAACTGGATAATCTTAGATCTTAACCTTACAAGGTTATTGTGAGGATAATTCTGCAAGTGAAACACACACATACATCACCACACTAGAGTGTGATTATTTTTAGCCATTTCATATTTAGTGAGGTACTTTCACAGCAGCTTAAGGGTTTGGTTAGTTTTCTCTGGCTTTTGAGAATATCATTTTTTTAACAACGTATATTTACCTTTTTCATGTCTTCATAGTACAAGAACAGTGTGTTTTTGTCACTTCTGCGTTTCTCCCAGCTTAAAAGATGCTCAAACCAAGATCCACAGACAACTGTGAAAAGATTTTAAAAGAAAAAGAAAACTTTTCTGTGAATACTGCAGTATTTCCAGTGTTACTGTACAGCTAACATTCCATTCTACCACTTGATATTGGAGCAAGAAGACCTGGTAAAAATCTTTGAAGAGATATAGGCCATTTCCACACTAGACTGTTATAGTGCTATTATTCCACTTTCAACATCCTATGGAATCCTGGGGTTTGCAGTTTAGGGAAGGGCCTCTGCAAACCCCAGGATTCCATAGGATGTTGAAAAGTGGAATAATAGCACTATAACAGTCTAGTGCAGAAATGGTCATAATCTCATACAAATGAGCACCAGACACTTAGAACATAGTTCCTGAACAATTATATGTTGATTCAGGACCATTGGTCCATCAAGTCTGGAACTGCCTCCACTGACCAGCAGTGGCCCCACAAGATGACCAACAGGGGGCATTTTTCAGCCCCTATGGGGTAAGGAACTTGGAACTTCTTCCATGAAAAGCATAGAGTACTGACGTTTACTTCTCAACTGAAGCAGATTGTCAGGAACAGCTGAATTCACAGTCAGCTCCATTGACCTCAGAAGAAAATGGCCTGAACTCTATTGTTCATCCTGACTAGAGCAGATCCACTGAATCAGTTGGATTTCCCTACTAATTCCCATGCAACAATCAATTCTATGTGTCTGCTCTAGCTGGGATTAACCCAAAGGATTCCAGCACCTTATGGGCTACTAGTCACAATGGATGGAAAGGAGGGAGAGAGGGAGGGAAGGAAAGGAGTTTCGGGTCACACTGCAATGATTGTTCTTTCATTATCTTACATTATGACATGCCAAAAGCCAGCATGGTGTAGTAGTCTGACTGAAATGGAATGAGCTACCATAAAGCCCTGTGCAGATGGGTGAAGATGGAAAATGGGGAAAGGAGGGAGTCAAAAAGCATCAAGCTCAGCTCCTGTTGCTGGCACCTTCACATTCCCCTCTTCATCTCCACTAGGGTAGCAAGATCCATGTTAGGAGGGAATGGTTGTGGCTGAAAGGTAGGAGAAGTCAGGGAGCTTTGCCTGGCTTCACAGAGTTTTATGGTACCTTCTCCTGCTTCTCAGTCTGCTCACACTTAAAGTTAAAAGAATGCCATGCCCTGGATAGCTTGCGATCCACAAACTTTACTCAGAGGTAGACAGCAGTGTTGATTTCTAGCAAAGCGAAGGAACATAGCACACTTTGTCCAAAATTGCTGAGATTGAAGCATATCTGGTGATTACAGGTTCTATACCTTTCAATGCAAATTTAGGTGCGCAATGCTATGATCGGAGAGGAGCATAAATTTAACCTCACTCCACGATGCTAGATGTTTCCCAGACTTGCAGTTGTTTACTCATCTTTCATCGATGAGGCTGGAACGTGTTTCTTGCCCCCTTATCTCTGAATGCTTCCAGTTCTCGCTACCACCTTTTGGTGCTTTTGTTTTCCCTCGCTCTGGTCTTCTTCTCCTCTACTGGATACATTGTAGCAGTGGGTAATAAAGGAATTAACTGTTTGAAACCTTTGAATGCACAATCAAGCTTCAAACACATGCGTTGTTGCAATCAACAATTGGCATTCCATACTCCATAGCACTCCATCTAACTCTAGCAATGCCTGAGCTGGCTAGTTGATCTATTCTAACATGCATCCAGCAGATAACTTATGACAGGAGCCATGCATCCTGATAAAGTGCCCCATCTTGAGTCCAACTTGCAACCCTATTTTCAAGTGTTAGACTAGGGGCCTTTCTGCTCTATGGTTATAGTGCTATTATACCACTTTCAACATCCTATGGAATCCTGGGGTGTGCAGTTTAGAGAGGGGCCTTTAGAATTCTCAGCCAGAGAGCTCTCTGGCCTCAGGAAACTACAAACCTCAGAATTCTACAGGATATTGAAAGTGGAATAAAAGCACCATAAAAATGTATTGTGGAAAGGCCCTTGGACTCTGAGAGACCAGGGTTTGAATCCCTGCTCAGCCATCAAAACCTACTGGGTGTCCTTGGGAAAACTGCATTCTCTCAGCCTAAGAGAAAGGCAATGGCAAACTTCCTCTGAACAAAGTTTGCCCACAAAACCCTAGGAGAGGGATTCCATAAGTCAGAATAGACTTGAAGGCAGATAACAAAAACAACAAACATTACACATTGCTGTCATGTCACTTTTCCCCTCTGTCACTGATTCTGATTTCTGCTCAGTTGATCTTTGGATTGTCGTTTCCACAGAACAAATTTTTACAGCTGTGCGATAAATCAGTACACACCACTTTTAGATAATGTGACCCTTTCCACCTTTGACCTCAGCAGTTAGTTAAAGCTGTTTCAATAAAAGTGGGCCCTATAGGCTTTGGGACTTGGATTTAACAGTCCAAGATCACCAACAGGGACACAAAGCAGGTTGAGTTGAGAAGGTAAATCAGACATCTACACTTACCAATCCAAACCTACTATGGATTTGGAACACAGCAGTGGTGGCTGGCAGCTTCCATGCCAGTAAGGTGGTGACTCTTCTCGGGGTTACAGTCTGAACTTTGAAAGAGCTACCCCAACTGCCATCAGGTTGACTTCAACTTATGGTGGCCCTATGGATGAGAGACCTCCAGGTCATCCTATTATCAACAGCCCTGCTCAAATCTTGCAGATTCAGGGCCATGACTTCCTTGATTGAATCTATTCATTTTCAGCGTGGTGTTCCTCTTTCCCTACCGCCTTCCAACTTACCAAGCATCATTGTCTTTTCTAGTACACTGCACTCAAATTCCCAAAATAGATTCAGCACTTGGATAGCCTCTTCAGACTAAAACCTGGAGTGAATTCACTGCTGTGCTGACATGGAAGCCGGTAGCCACCCTTAAAATGGGATAAGATGAGAGACTTTTGTCCCTGCCAATACTTTTGTCTATGACTGTCAGTGTCTGTACTCAGCATGGTCAGTGGTAAGGAATTGCAAGAGCTATTGGCCAAATCATCTGGATGACCAATATTCCTTTGTGCTCAGTTTAGAGCAAACCGTGAAAAGGTTACTGGAAGAGGGGGGGAAGGAACATGATTCCCAGAATTCCCTAGCTGGCAAAGACATTGACAGATTCTATTGTATGTGGGAAAAAATGGAAGAATTCAGCACTACCCACGATGGAGGAATTGTTGCTTTAAACTGCCATAGTTAGCAGAAATGGACCGTTTATCTGGTTTGATAAGTGAAAAGTCATTAGTGACATTTCTTAAAGACTGGACTGGAAACCTCTTACAGACTTTTTTTGCAAAAGAGAAGGGGAAAGTGAGACTTAGTAACTTTTATTTTTTATGATCAGAAAGAATAGGCTATCGAAAGAAGGGAATATGTTGTAATTTTGGAGAGGAAAGTATAAATGACTATATGCATATATAACCACTAAAAGGAAGATCGGTAGTCACTGTCATCTCTTTTTTTTTTCTTTTTCAAAAAAAACCCAAGTCCCCCTCCAGCAGTACCAAAAATGTTAACTAAAACTTGAACTCACATTCTTACCAATGACTACAAACTAGGTAGATTTACTATATTTTGTACCAAGACTCTCCCTCCACCGCCAGGGGCAAGCTTTGTTCTCCAGTGTTTTCTGAATCTAAAGCAGTGACACATGAATTGTCATCTCCAGTCCATCATCAAAGCATCAGTTCACAAGAGATGCAGATAAAAATTATGATGTAAGGGCACCAGAAGTCAGCTAGGCTCCCACTTTGCAGCTAATGAAGTCAGGGGTGGCTTAAACTGACCATTCATTTACTAGCTTGAATCCTATACTTTCCTCAACCCATACCCATCAAATCTCCCAATCTGGCAGGAATAGTCCCAGTTAAATCCTTTGTTACCCCACTATTCCAGCTGTTTTTTTTTAATGTCTTGGTTTCTGTCCCCCCCTCCCACTTTCTCTCTTTATCCTCTACTTACTTCAGTTGCTGCAAACTGAGTTCAAAGTACAAAAGTAGTTTGCATTCTGCTAATTCACAAGAGGAAAGATGAAGAGGGAGCAAAATCTTGCCTTTCTCAGTAGGCTCAGGCAAGAGCAAACTGCTGCAGCCTCTCCTAGCTTGTGTTCTCTTTCATTAATAATTTTTACTATGTTCACCACACTCTGATGTATGTTGGCCACACATGTCCCAGTTTTCATTTGTGAAACATTGAAGGGTATGCCAACCAGCAACCCTCTGGAAATGTTGAACTACAATTCCCACATCCCCCAGATGTCCATATTCCAAAACATCTGGGGGACTCTGTATTGGGGAAGCTGGCTTATATATCTAAGACAGTTAACACTGTCTGTGGGTCCATCCAAGTAGACTGGAAAAAACCAGAAAGTTCCTGGAGTTTGGAATCTTTTTCGGTGGTGGGGAGTTCTACATGATGTTTTTCCCATTCCAAAATATTCCCAGGGAATTCCTAATTCCTGGCATTGCCAAGGACTTTTCATTCCCCCTCCCCAAGTCAATATTAATTAACCTAGTATTTCCCAAAATAAAATGTATCCCTCCATGGCTGTCTGTTTGTGTTATACCAGAACTAGCCAAGATGGTCACCGCCAAGAAACAAAGCAAGTGTTTCCATAACCCAGATTCAACAGAGATTTAAGTGAAGGAAACAACCCAAACGCTTAACTAGTGTAACATTGCTAAAGCACGTCAATACTTTGACTATGACTCCAGAATAACAACTTTAAAGAGCTCAGTGGAAATTGGTGAAACTCAGCTTCTGACACGTTGTCTGTGTCTAGATGTGACACACGGTTGGTGGGAAGGGGAGGACAAAGAACACAATGGTGTGGGGAGTGAGCAATCCCTGGGTATTTTCAAAAAAGAGTTTGGATGCAAAACCATGAATACGCAGGTAAAATCAAAACAAAAAGAACTGGAAAGTCTTGATACTTTCTAGACAAGCCTTCAAAGTGCTGTGAAAGCTGGCAGACTGGTACAGACATTTCATTTTGGATCTCATTTTGTATCAGTATTTCTGAGTTTGGGAGCCAGATACAGGCAAAGTGAATTGGAGTTACTACAGTGGCCCTCCAGTATCATGAAGTTTGGGGCACAGAACCCCAGCAAAAGTAAGTAAACAAATAAATAACATGCAAATAACTTCTATCATCTGAGTGAGTGTTCCCCCTCCCATTCCCTTGCCTTTTCCTTTGGCACACATGTCTTTCTTCCAATACCTGGGCAAAAGGCAAGCAAATGAAAGGGGGAGCCCTGCCCATGGAAAAGGCTCATATGTGCCTTTCTCCTCCATTCTCCCCTCCCATTCCCTTGCCTTTTGCATGGGAGTGTGTGCTCTTCTTCTTGTGCCTGAGCAAAAAGCAAGTGAATGGGAAGGAGGAGCCCCATGCATGGAGAAACATAACTTGCTCCTTCAATTCTCTGCCTTTTGCCCAGTGCATGTGCCTTTGTTTCACACACCCAGGGAAAAGGCAAGTGAATGGGGGCAAGACACAGGCATGGAGAAGGAAGGTGCATGCATGCTTTCCCCCAATTCTCTTGCCTTTTGCCCAAGCATGTGGAAGGAAAGCATCCATGTCTGGGAAAAAGGCAAGGAATGAGAAGGGAGAATGGGGAGAAAGGCAAATGGCATCTTGCGAATAATCAAGTTCACAAAGGTAAAAGCTGTGAATATGGAAGGAGGGCTGTACTCCCAGTAGGACTCAGCCACATGACTAGTGGCTCTCCAGGCTGGGGGATTCTAGGAGCTGTAGAGCCCCAAAAACAACTTTGCCAAAATCAAAGAAGGAAATTCACATTATTTACCCTCCAAGTAAGAAGACATGAGTTTACAAGCTGAGGGAGAGAGGGAAAGAGAGATCAAAACACATTTAATCTTACCATCTCCTTGTAAGAACATCCCAAGGAAACGAGGCCAGGATTCAATGGTGGGGAGGTTTGGATTCTCTCTGTAGTAATGGTACAGGGAAACAGCAATATCTTTTGGATTTCTGACAATGTAAATAGCCTGCAGATTTAAACACCACATTCGTCAAGTCAGAATGCCTTTAATTGCCCCATAAGGATCAGAGACTATTAAATCATGTTAAATTTAAAATACACTCTTGTTGTATTGTTGCTAAAAATGTATTGGGGCTTACATTGTGATTGTGTTTGCAATATTCAATTGTGTCAGCCCCATAGAACACTGAAGAACTTTGGTGCTCAAGAATTTAAGTGGAAAATGAATTAGGAGCTATACCTTGCATTGCTTGAGCCAAAAGGTGGGGGGCAACATGTAACCATCCAAGTGGGTTGGAATGATCCTCTTGCATGAAAGGCAGTTCAGTTGTTCCAGTTTGGAAACATCTCCAAATTCAATTGGTGAAGTTATAGCCACTTCGGATGCACAAAGGTGCATTATGATTTCAGCAAGCCAGTGAGTGCCTGTAACATAAGGAGAAAGAGGAGAGTGGGCAGAGCACTGAACTGCTGTGTGATAAGTGTAGTGTAGTGGTTTCGGTACTGAAGTACAACCCTGAAAACCAGGGTGCAATTTCCCTCTCAGCCGTAGAAACCCACTGGGTGATTCTGGATGAATCACACACTCTCAGCCCCAGAAAACCCTGTCATAGGGTGGTCTTAAGGTCACCATAAGTTAGAAACAGCTTGAAGGCACACAACAACAACTTTCGTGGGCTTGTCTTCATGTTGGCTAGGGGTTTATAGGAGTTGCAAATACGCACGCAAAAAGTAAAATATCCCAAGTTTTGCTGAGCCCAGGCATGTCTTTCTGAATAACAATAAGGCTGAGGTACAACAACTCATTATGATGATGATGGAGAAGATGTGTAATCACTTTCACTTTTCACAGACAAGCGGATGGAGTGGAGTAATTGGTTAGCCTGGTTCAGAAGTACCAGTGGATCCAGTATACTTCCTTTCCGATATGAGGAAGGAAAGGAGATGGTCTTTTGGTCCAATCCAATTAAACCTCAGGTAGCAGCTGAGGGATTTGCTACTGAAGCCTCTTTCTTCTATTATTGCATTCACAGTAGGTTGATAACAGATATAACACAATGCATGAGCCTGCCCAAGTTTTAAAATCTTCTGAGGAAGGTGTTCTCTTGGTCCATCACAGGCATGTGTGGTGAAAACACTCAAGAGAGTCTTCTCAGTGCTCCTCCTAAGTTAAGGAGAATTCCCACCCACAGGAGGTCATGTTGGCCTCAGCCATTTCTGTACTACACTGGTATAGTGCTATTATTTCACTTTCAACATCCTATGGAATCCTGGGGTTTGCAGTTTATGGAGGGGCATTTAGAATTCTTTGGACTCAGTAAACTACAAACCTCAGAATTCCACAAGACGTTGAAAGTAGAACACAGTTGGCCCTCCACATTCACTAGGGTTAGGAGCACAGGACCCTTACAAAAATGAAAAATTCACAAATATCAAAATTTGTGTGTCTCTGGGAAGGGGGCTGAGACACAGGTGGAGAGAATGAGTGCTCAGAGTCTAAACCAGGGCCATTTCCGCACTACAGTCTTATAGCGTGATGATTCCACTTTCAACCTCCTATGGAATCCTGGGGTTTGCAGTTTCGGGAGGGGCCAAGTGGCCCATCCCGAAACAGCAAACCCCAGGATTCCATAGGAGGTTGAAAGTGGAATCATCACACTATACAACTGTAGTGCAGAAATGGCCCAGGTCAAGGAAAGGAAATGGTTGGCATGGTTGTACTGTACTTTCTCTCTCTTGCCCATCTTCTTCCTTGGGTATATGGAAGGCTTCAAGAGAGGGCTTGTGGTCAGGCTTTGAGCTGGCCAGGCAGTGGCTGGGAGAGGAAGAGGAGGACCAGAGGTGGATTTTAAAGAGGTGTGTGGCCTGATTGGAGCCACCAAAAGAGAAGGTTCCCTGAAAAAGAAGCACCTGAGGTGGGGGAGGGGGCAGGGGTTGGAGAAATAATCAAATAACCAAATTTGTGAATATCAAACCCACAAATGTGGAGGGCTGACTGTAATAGCATTATAACAGTGTGGGGTGAGAACGGCCCTCCTCTCCTCTGTTCACTGGCAGGCAAAGACCTTTTTATTTAGGCAGGGCTTTGGGTCATAATTCACATGACAGAAGGGGCTTTGAATGGGGCTGTGCTATCACCTTTTCAAAATTATATTTAAATTGTGTTTTAAATTGTTTTAGCTTCGTGTTTTTAATACAGCTATTTATTTATTTTTTAAAAAAACATTTGTTCTCATAGCTTTCCAGCTGTTGTTGTTGTGTGCCTTCAAGTCATTTCCAGCTTGTGGCAACCCTAAGGTGACCCTATCACAGGGTTTTCTGGGGCTGAGAGTGCATGACTCACTCAAGGTCACTCAGTGGGTTTCCATGGCCAAGTGGGGAACTGAACTCTGGTCTGCAAGGTTGTAGTCCAACACTCAAATCACTACACCGCACTGGTTCTACCTTATTTTAATTGGATGTAAGCTGCATTGGGTCCTGTGCAGAGACAAAGGTTGGATATTTATTAGTTGCTTAAATACACCATTTTTAAAAAATTAAAAACCCGAGACTAAAAAGATTGGCCAAGCTCCAACATCATGCTGGCACAATGTAAGTTGGAGGCTATTTTTCCAGGTGCACAGCAGCAGACAGCGAACTGCCAGGTGAATCTTCTTCTTCCCACCCACCGATTGTCTCTGGGGTTTCAGCCGGGCTCATTTCAGCTGCTCTTGAACACGAAGCAAAGGAGCAGCAGTCTCCGCCCCAGCCTAAAGCTTTTCTCCTTTCCTTCCTACTCAAAAGCAGATGGAACAAGTCCAAGGACACTCTCTCAGGGGAAATGGATTTGCACTTGGAAGCCTGATAGCTGTTGTTTCACACTAAAAGGAGAGCTTGCAGAAGAAAGCACTGGATGCCTTCTTCAGCAAGGTCTAGAAAAGTACGTGTGCAGATGTAACACTGAGATGTGCCTGCTTATGCCACCAACAGGGTGCCAGCCAATAAATGCAAATCCTATGACCAGAACACAAAATGTTCCTGCACATAGAAAGCTAAACTTTCAGGGTAAGAGAAAGATCACAACTTTCCCCTTTGTCATACGGTTTTCAAGGGGTGGGTTTATGGCCATGTGTATATGGAGTATCTAATCTAATGAGTTTCTGCCTCCAGCCTGAAGTGGAAGAGCTCAACTAGAACTTGGAATTTTTATCCTTTAAGACTACAACTCCCAGAACAGCCACTTTGGGAACAAATTTAAGACCAGTCTAGTCTTTCTCCAGGCCTCAAGTGGATGGCCATGGGAAGCCAACGGTAGCAGAAAAACAGCTTCTCATTTTCATTTCCCAGCGACTGGTACTGAGATTCATAAATGTCCCAGATACTGGAGGGAATATATCACCACTGTGACTGGTACCCATTGATAGGTCATTTCTTCACTAGATTGTTATAGTGCTATTATTCCACTTTCAACATCCTATGGAATCCTGAGGTTTGCAGTTTAGGGAAGGGCCTCTAAACTGCAAACCTAAGGATTCCATAGGATGTCAAAACTGGAATAATAGCACTATAACAGCTGAGTGCATGAATGGCCATAGTCTTATCGTTCATCTGTTGGTCCAATTTCATTTGAAAGCCATCCAAGTTTTGATGACTTCTCTGACGTCTTGTGGTAGCAAATCTCACAATTTGACTATGTACTATGTGAATGAATCCTTCTTCTCCTTGGTCTTGAATCTGCCACCCTTCAGTTTCACTAGATGGCCAAGGGTTCCAGCATTATCTCCTTTCTATTATTATCTCCCTGTGCACTTTGTCCACACTGTGCGTAATTTTATACAGCTTTGTCATGTGTTCCCTACCCCTCCCATCCTTGCCTTTCTCAAGACTAAAGAGTCCCCCCATGTTTCACTAAGTCAGCATGGTATAGTGGTTTTGAGCGTTGAACTAGGGCCCTTTCTGCACTGAGGCTTCTAGCGCAAGCGGGGAGGCCGGCAAGCGCAAGAAGGCTCGTCCAGGAGGCTGCCGCTTCCCCCTCCTTCCTTCCGCAGGCGAAGGAACCAGCGGGGAAGCGGCACCGAAGGAGGCTTGCCGCGCAAGCCGCCCTCCCCCCCGTGCGAAGCGGGAGACCTCGCGCCGGATTCCCACCCCGCCCGCGTGCGCGAAGCGGGCGGTGTCGCGCCGGATTCCTCCCCCCCACGCTCGCCGGATTCCTCCCCCCCGCGCTCGCCGGATTCCTCCCCCCGCGCGCGCCGGATTCCTCCCCCCCGCGCGCGCGCGCGAAGCGGGTGGCGCGACCATCGCGCTACCTCCCCACCCCGCTCCTTCCTTCCGCAGGGGCGGAGGGAAGGAAGCGCAACCCGGCCGGCTCCCGGAGGCTCCGCACGAAAGGTAAGTGCGGGTGGGCTCCGGGAGCGTTGCACGAGCGCGGGGTGATTTTCGCTTGTACGCGAAAATCAAAAAACCCGCGCTCGCGCCGCTTCAGCCCCGTGAGCCGGGCGGAAGTGGGAGTGCGTCGTGCGGAGCGACGCTCGCACTCCCGCGAGGCTCACGGGGCTATCGCGCGCGCAAAGGCCCATGCGAAAAGGGCCTAGGACTTCAGGAGACCAGGGTTTGAATCCATGCACTGTCATGGAAATCTACTAGGTGACCCTGGACAAACCACACTCTCTCAGCCTGAAAGGAAGGTAAAGGCAAACCTCCTCTGAAAAAAAAAATCATGCCAAGAAAACCCTATGGTGAGGTCACCATAAGTTGTAGATGACTTGAAAAGAATGCACACAGCTTAGTTCATCCCCCTCAATGATTTGGACTGTCCTTTTCTCCACCTTAGATAAATACTGTTTTTAACTTTTGAAGGAAAGATGAGTATGCAAGGTACTGTGATTAAAGAATATCAAAATGCCCTCCAGATTTGTATTAGAATCACAGTTTTCCTGGAGGCAGCCTTAAGACTGTGAATCTCAGGGCTCTCCAATACCCCCTCCTCATCATGCAATATCCTCTACTTTAACTAAGCTTGGAATAACAAGATTTCAAGATTACAAGCTGCTAGATGTCCCATATTGGAAGGAATGAAGAATATAAATTAATTAAATAAATGTCAGCATCACTCTCTCTCTCTCCTTGTCTCTTATGCAACATTTCCTACTTTAGTTAGCTAAGTTTGGAATAGCAAGATGTCCATTAGAGTCCCCCTCCACACAAGTTTCAAGCAAGACTTTACCAGACTTTGGGTAGGAAACCAACAAGACATCATCTTCTCTAGCATCAAATGTAGCCAAGGCTTTTAAAAGTTCTGGAGATGATCTGGTGGTAAAAGTGATCCCGTTGAAAGTATGTATGAGATCATCCTCATCCAGTGGCATCTGTAATATTGGCTTGGAGGATTCGGTGTATCAAATCTGGCCACTGTGAGTGAGAGAGTGCCAGCAGGCAACTTGCACGTCAGGCACTTGCTAGTGGCCACTGAGAGAGCAGAATTGAAACAACATACTTATGCACCTTGTAACATCTTGAGAAGGTAGTTAGGGGCTTATCTTTATGGATTACAATAACTGCAAAGTGCTGTAAAGCAATATAAGGATTATCCAGATAAGCAGCATTTTTTTAAAAAAATAAAATAAATCTAGCTCACTGTGACTCGGCTTTTGCAAACAAATAAGCAAGAGAAACCAGAGTGGAAAATACCCAAGGTCAGAATCAAGCATATATTCAGAAAAAAATATTAAAAAGTTACTCTCTTAATGTGAGAGACATTCTATATTCAAGGGTGTATGGTTTCTTAAGATGCCAGCGTATGCTGAGGCCTATGCTTCATTGTGCTTTTTGAGACACACCACTTTGATTGTTGCACAAAAGAGGGGCCTATTACTGGATTTTTTTGGTAATAGTATAACGCAACAGCTGGGGACACAACAGGAGTGGGACCACAATGACATTGTGTGGTAGCATGCATTGGGGACCAGCTTCAATGCGTCCCCATGCCAGGATGGGGCTGTAGTGCAGTAAGAGCCTTTGTTATATTTATTGGTTCACCCTTTCCTCAGGGACCCCAGGATAACCTACAGTACGTTCTCCCCTCCCCTCTGCAATTTATGTTCTCTTGATCACGCTAACCCTGTGATATAGGTTAGCGCAAGAGGTTGCAGATTTGAGGCTGGGGATCTGCCTTACTTTTTCCTAGAATCTCAGGGTCTACCAACTGGAGTCCATTAACTGGATCTTTGGATGATGAGAGAGTGTTAAGCCTTCTACTTATGCTCAACATGTATATTTGTTAATAAATTAAAAATCAAGCAACATATCAATAACCATCCAAAGGAAATTGCACCCAGGTCAAACGCTGAACTTACAAAATCTCCCACTGCTCTAGAGACTGCTGTGTATGTGCGTGCGTGCACATAATGTTCAGTTACCAAGACATTGTCATCGCCCAGTCTCCCATCACCCTGAACATAATGACTATAAAGAGAACCATGCTTGGTTTTTAGACTATTTTTGGAGGTCACAAAAGTCACTTTGGGAACTACAGCTCCCAGGATCCCTAGTCACTAGCTCTGTGACTCAGAGTCTAATTCCAGAACCCTGTTCAGTCCTTATGCTGATCTAAAATCAGAATTACACTGGTACTTGTTCTTTCGACACCCTTGTGTAAGGAGCTATCTGGTACCCCTTATGTGAGCAGTTCCCTGTTTGCCCATAGAGCAACTGGCCACCTTAAAGACCAACCAGAAATGCAAGCCCAATTCTGCCCCTTTACAACATAGAATGGCCACTGGAAAGGCACTGAAATGGCCACCAGAACATCACCCAGAATTCTACCACTATACCATTGTTTAAGGAGGTTGGCATGGGTTTGTATTCAACTGGTCCTCAACAGCATCTTGGTTGAAAACTTTTTTAAAAAAATAAAGTCATAGTCCTAAGAGTGTTCTCCCATTCCCACAGTGTTCTCACTAAGAGTCTTTCTTTCTTTCTTTCTTTCTTTCTTTCTTTCTTTCTTTCTTTCTTTCTTTCTTTCTTTCTTTCTTTCATTCTTGTGCGCTCATTGTCCAGAAGTCTGGCCATTAGCCACAGTCGCATAGGGATGGGGGGGATGAAGGTAGTTCACCATGGGTGGCAATTGGGGTGGGCATCCCAGCTCATGGCCATGCCCTTGTGTGCTGTAGCCATGCCCCACACACCATGGCCACAGCCCCTGTTCACACCGTTCTCCATACACTCCAAGCTCCGCCACTGATTAGCCAATGAGGTTTTCAGAACT
The DNA here is from genome assembly GCA_948474755.1 of Ctenosaura bakeri. Taxonomy (NCBI): domain Eukaryota; kingdom Metazoa; phylum Chordata; class Lepidosauria; order Squamata; family Iguanidae; genus Ctenosaura; species Ctenosaura bakeri. The sequence continues at coordinate 1,260,877 of CAOLHI010000481.1, forward strand.
TTATATATACTGTTATTCATTTGAATGCTGAGCCATCTCCATCATTTGTAAGGACTATCCCAAGCCCTGAGCTTTGAGAGATGACCCTAGTGACATCAGAGGTTGGGCCCTGGTGATGTCATTAGGAACAATACATTAAATATCAACCACTGTTATCTACACACATCTATTCCAAGACAGTGCTCACACCCAGACATCCCTCCCCCTTGCCCTGTTGATTACTCAACAGAGGCCAGGTCATGAGACTTCATACCCTCCAGTATATCACTGAAGAAAATGGGGACACATATGGTCAAGGAAAACCGAGTGTGATCAAGGTAGCAGAAGTTATCACAGAGGAAATGAGGAAGAGCTGAAGTGATTTGCTTTTTCCTGACTCACTGGGAAGTACAAGATTCTGCCCCCTCTTCTTTTATCCTGCTGCTCAGTTATTTGCATCCAAACTACTTTTGCACTTTGAACTCTGTTTGCAGCAACTGAAGTAAACTGATTACAAAGGATAAAAGTGGGAGGAAGAGAGAGAAACTGAGACATTTTTAAACCATGGGAAAACAATGGAAAAGGACAGCAGAGGATCAGTTGGAACTGTTCGTGCCAAAAGGGTACAGTTGAGGTATATGAAATTTGAAAACCCTCAGAGTGTGGTAGAGTCTCTTTGGAGGTTTTTAGACAGAGGGTGGATGGCCATCTATTGAGAGTGCTTTGATGGTATATTCCTGCGTGGCAGGAGCTTGGATTCAACGGCCCTTGTGGTCTCTTCCAATTCTACAATAGGTACAGCGTGGCAACCACTTCAAATGGTTAGATGCTGAGGGGCATCAGACAGTGCCCTCCAGCCTTTCTTTCTGAGTCTCCTCCCCACACCATTTCCCTTTCATTGGAAGACACCGCTACGTGTGCCATGGAGTCTTGCCCTACCTCTCCTAAACTACCCTATTGCCCTCAAATGTAGTGGGCAACACCTTCCAGTTGCCAGCTTGATGACATGAGATTCAACTGCTAGTCTAGTTGGTTTCAGCATGTAGAATGAAGAGGGCAGAGGGACCATCTTTTTCTTTGCTACTGGCAACAAAATGTCTTGGGCCATACCTGCTTGGAAGAGAAGGTTGTCTTGTTCTTGGAGGAGAAGACTCCAAAGTTCAAAGTTATTGAGTCCATACATATTTCCTACTTGTTTTCTTTTTCGTACATTGTGCAACCTAATAAGAACAACCTGGTGTGATTTACAATTGCAGATTAGCCAGGATCTGATTAATATTAAGGCATCTACTTGAACTGGATGGCTTTGTCACCACTGGCTTGAACTTGGCCCTTCTTTCAAAACATATTTTTCTGCCCTCTCGAGGAGGTTTTGCCAGTTCCTGTCTCTGAAATGTAACCTACAGGACCTGTTTACCAAGTAGCAGTTGATTCACTGCATCTACTCTTCTCAAAACTAACTGACAGGATTCAAACCATTTTAATTTTTCCCCTCATGGTGTTATTTTAACAAAGGGTTGAACTGTTTTGCGGTGCCTTCCAGCTTAGTGATTTTATAATTCACTGTTGTGTTAGCCACTCTGATCATTTGTATTCAAAGGATGTGCGTGCATTTATAAATAAATAAAACAATGATAACTCAAGAAGAATCATTAAGCAATATCTAAAGTGGAACACAGTAAACTGCATCTTCAGGACCTGGTGAAACTGAACTCATAAGAATAAAGTGGCCATATATGCATTAATAAGGAGAGCAGACAAAAGAAGACCAAGCAGCATAAAATTTTTCACCAGTCTCCACTCCATTTCCATTTGTGGAGCCAGATCTATGTTTTTTAAAACATGCTGACAAAACAAGCTTATCTTCTTTATCCCTGTCTCTCTCTTTTGTTTTTGAAACTTGTTCAGTACGGGATTCTGGAGGCAGCTGCTGTTTCCCTTGCCTTTTGTAGGCAAGAACACACAGCTATTGTAGGATCAGCTTGGCTTGAATCTTATTTTTTTCCCAGTTCCTACTTTACTGAATTGCTTACTGCAGCCACGCTGCTGTAGCCCAATACTGAAAGTCTGTGTTTCTCTAGCTCTCATTTACTATTGTCCTAATGCTGATGCAGCTAAAAAAAAAATTACAGCTTGACAGAGGACAAGTCCTTTGCTTTCACTTCTTATGCTTTATTCTGTCTACAGTCAGAAATAGGAGTGGACTCCCTTTCAATGATAGCATTCTTTTTCAAAGAAATAAAAAAATAGGTGTAAAAAAGGGTTTTTTCAAGTCTGAATCTCCTTAATAGCCAAAATAATAAACTGAGTTGGACACATCATGAGATGAAATGACTCTCTCATTCCTTTGCTTTTTGCCTGGACACGCTTGCCTTACTTCTCTGCACCCAGCGAAACACAAGGGAACAGGAGGAGGAAAATGAGGGGAAGGCACATGTACACCTCACAAATAATCAAAATTTGCAAAGGTCAAGCAGCAAATGTGGAGAGAGGACTGTAAGTTCTGCTTTGTGAACTCTCTTTTTTGCCACTTTTGAAGAAAGAGGTGGTGAGGACAAGAGAACAACCAAAACATTATTATATCAGCTGAGAAAGTGGGAAGGGAGAAAATTAAATGTGACAATCATAGAATCATTGAAATGTAGAGTTGGAAGAGACCACATGGACCATCCAGTCCAACCCCTGCCATGCAGAAACACCCACACAGCACTCCCGACAGATGGCCATCCAGCCTCTGCTTAAAAACCTCCAAAGAAGGAGACTCCACCACACTCCGAGGCATCACATTCCACTGCCGGACAGCCTTGACTGTCAGGAAGTTTTTCCTGAGGTTCAGGTGGAATCTCCTTTCCTGCAGCTTGAATCCATTGCTCCTTGTCCTGATCTCTGGAGCAGCAGAAAACAAGCCTCTCCTCCTCTACATGCATCCCTTCAAATATTTAAACATGGCTATCATGTCCCCTCTTAACCTTCTCTTCTGCAGACTAAACATACCCAGCTCTCTAAGTCTATCCTCATAGGGCTTGGCTTCCAGGCCCTCACCATTTTGGTCGCCCTCCTCTGGACTTGCTCCAGCTTGTCAATGCCCCTTCTTAAAATTGGGGTGCCCAGAACTGGATACAGTATTCAAGATGAGGTCTAACCAAATCAGAGCAGAGTGGTACCAGTACCTCCCTCGATCTAGACACCATACTCCTATTGATGCAGCCAAGAATTGCATTGGCTTTCTTGGCTGCCACATCACACTGCTGACTCATGTTCAGCTTGTGATCTATGAAGACTCCTAGATCCCTTTCACACGTACTGCTATCCAGCCACGTGTCCCTCATCCTATATTTCTGTATTCCATTTTTTCTACCTAAGTGTAGGACCTTACATTTCTCTCTGTTGAATTTCATTTTGTTCGCCTTGGCCCAGCTCTCCAATCTATCCAGGTCATTCTTTAATTTTGACCCTGTCCTCTGGCGTATTAGCAACCCCTCCCAATTTGGTATCATCTGCAAATTTGATCAGCATGCCCTCTATTCCTTCATCCAAGTCATTGATAAAAATATTGAACAGCACTGGGCCCAGGACAGAACCCTGTGGCACCCCGCTAGTCACTTCTCTCCAGGATGAAAAGCAGCCATTCGTGATCACCCTTTGGGTTCGGTCAGTCAACCAATTACAAATCCAACTAACAGTAGCCCTGTCCAACCCACATTTTACCAACTTCATTGCAAGAATGTCATGGGGAACTTTGTCAAAGGCCTTACTGAAATTGAGATATGATACATCCACAGTAGTCCCTTCCTCTATCAAGCTAGTAACTCTATCATAAAAAAAGATAAGATTAGTCTGGCATGACTTATTTTTGAGAAATCCATGTTGACTTCTCGTGATTACCGCGTTGCTTTCTAAGTGATTAGAAACTGACTGCTTAATGATCTGCTTCAGGATTTTTCTGGGTACTGATGTCAGGCTGACTAGGCGATAATTATTTGGGTCCTCTTTTTTCCCTTCTTGAAGATGGGGACATTTGCTCTCTTCCAGTCTGCTGGAACTTCTCCTGTCCTCCAAGATTTCTCAAAGATTATAGCAAGCGGTTCTGAAATGACCTCTGCCAGCTCTTTTAATATCCTAGGATGCAATTCATCTGGCCCTGGAGACTTGAATTCATCCAGTGTGGCCAGGTATTCCTGTACCACCTCTCTACCTATTATGTGCCTCATTTCCTCTGCTTCCTCCCCTGCTCCCCAACCGCCAGGTTGAGTGCTTGTATCCTTCTGGGAAAATACGGAGGCAAAGAAGGTGTTAAGTAGCTCTGCCTTTTCTCTTCCCCCTGTTAATAATTCGCCATCTTCTCTGTGCAGCGACCCTATCGTCTCCTTCTTTTTCTTTTTGCTGCGGACATATTTAAAAAAGCCCTTTTTATTGTTTTTAATGTCTCTGGCCAGCCTACGTTCGTTCTGTGCTTTAGCCTTTCTGACCTCCTCCCTACAGCTCCTGGCTACTTGCTTAAATTCTTCTTTGGTGTTTTCCCCCTTCTTCCATTTCCTATACATGTTTCTCTTAACTCTTAGCTCAGCTGAGAGTTCTTTAGTCAACCATTCTGGTTTCTTCAGATGCCTTCCATTTTTCCTCCTTATTGGCACAGTTTTAGACTGTGCCTTCAGTATCTCCTTTTTAAGGAACTCCCATGCCTCCTGAACTCCTTTCCCTTTCACTATTCTTGACCACGGAATTCCAGCCAGCAGCTCCTTAAGTTTACAGAAGTCCGTTTTTGAGTGTCTGGCTACACATAACTTCTCCTTCCCACTGAATGCCAAATTCCAACAGGGCATGGTCACTCCCCCCTAAAGATCCCTAAAGATCCCAGACCATTTCTGCACAAGACTGTTACAGCACTATGATTCCACTTTCTTTTTTTAAAATTAATTTTTATTAAAATGTTTAATGAAAAAATAATAAAAAAAAAACCCTCCTTGCTTCCAGACATCAATTTTCCCAGTTGAATCTGAGTTTAACATTCCATTCCATGTAAACATTCCATTCCATACATGATCTCCATTTTATAACAATCGTATACTATTACTTTTAGCTTATATGTAACTATTTACAATTAATCTTTTACCACCTCATTTTGCCTTCCTCCTTTCTCACAGCCTTTCTTTCTTTCCCCCTATTTCATTCTTTTATCCAATTCAATACCTCTCGCCATTCTCTTTCAAAGCTCTGGATTGGCTTATTTTTAAGTGAAAAAGTTAGCTTTTCTGTCACTACCATATCCAAGAACTTGAATTTCCATTCTCTTATATCAATATATTCTCCTTCTTTACAATGTTGAGCAAAAGTCAATCTTGCCGCAGTTATTATATATACAATGTCTTTTGATGAGATCTTATTTCTCTTTGTTGCCCTAACATATTCAACAAATAAAGTTCTGGCTTCATTTCAAAGTTAAAACCATACATTCTTTGAATTTCATCGTGTATTTCTTTCCAAAACTTTTTTGTTTTTTTACAGGTCCACCACATATGAAAAAAAGATCCCTCTTTCTCATCACATTTCCAACATTTTCCATTCCCATTTCTTGTTATTTTTTTCAGTTTTACAGGTGTCATGTACCATCTATATAACATTTTATAAAAATTTTCTCTTAAATTCAAACTCGGTGTAAATTTTACATCTGTCTTCCATGTCCTCACCCATATGATTCCACTTTCAACATCCTATGGAATCCTGGAATTTGCAGTTTAGGGAGGGGCAAACCCCAGCATTCCATAGGATGTTGAAAGTGGAATTATAGCGCTGTAACAGTCTTGTGCGGAAATGGCCTCAGTCAAACCAGGATAGTTACAGGGCTGCTACTTGAGGCAGTTTCTTCATTCCACCTAATGATAGAGCTTGCTCTGGTTTCCGTCCCATTTTTCCTATTCCAGTAGGCACACGAAAGCTATTCCTAGTCATAACATCATAAACAAATAAAATCATAAAATTGTTCAGCAATAATATGGTTTGTCAGCGTTCCAGGTGTTTCAGTTGTTCAGGTATTTAAAGTTGTCTAGAAGAGGAGCTATATTAAGCCGTTTCTTGAAGCCATTTCATGGGTATATAATACACCCTGCATACGATGGACCCATAAGGAACATGGCTGTACTGTGTGGGTTTTTGTGGGAGAAATTTTAATATTTTTTTTTAATTTATATCTCTTACTTTGGGGAAGATCTATTTTTAAACTGGTTCCAGCATTTCAGACTTAAGAATTCACAGGGGGGAAAAAAGCAAACTGATCTTCAAATTGATTGCACAACAACAATGAAGCAGTACGTTCTGATGGAAAAATTGATGTTGAAACAGAGCGATACATAAAAGTGTAGTAACTACGTGATATTCTCAAATATTTTGAAGGGAGCATATATTTCTAGTGTGCGGTGTGAGACTGAGGCAGGGATAGTTACACTGGCTGCCTATCTATCATCTATCTGTGGCCATTTCCACATTAGACTGTTATAGGCCATTCTGCACTACAGTGTTAAACTGCTGCTATTCCACTTTCAATGCCCAGTGGAATTCTGGGGTTTGTAGTTTACTGAGACCAAAGAGCTCTTTGGCTGAGAATTGGAAGTGCCCTTCCCTAAACTACAAACCCCAGAATGCCATAGGAGGTTGATAGTGGAATAGCAGCACTTAACACGCGTGCGGAAATGGTAATAGTGCTGTGAAGATGAAGGCTTTTATGGCCAAAATCCATAGGTTGTTGTGGGTTTTCCAGGTTTTGAGGCTGTGTTTTATTCATACTAACAGAACATGGCCTCAAAACCTGGAAAACCCACAACAACAGATGTTATAGTGCTATTATTCCATTTGCAATGCCCTATGGAATCCTCAGTTTTGCAGTTTAGGGAGGAGCATTTAGAATTATCAGCCAGAGAGCAATTTGGCCTCAATAAATTCAGTAAACTACAAACCCCAGAATTCCACAGGATGTTGAAAGTGGCATAATAGCACTATAACAGTGTAGTGTGGGAACGGCCTATCTATCTATCTATCTATCTATCTATCTATCTTTTCTATCCATCCATCCATCTATCTCATGCCCTCCAATTGTCCTGACTTGGCAGACAGTTCCAATTATTCCTCTGTCATCCCACATATTCAGCTGCTTTTAGAGTGTCTCAGTTTCCCTGTCCCCTTCCCGCTTTTGCACTTTGTCCTTGTCTGTGTTCAATTGCTACAAGCTACTATTATTGTTGTTGACTGGAATTCTGTATCACCTACTCTGCAATACACAATTTTGGCAAAATAATCTCAAAATCATGACTAAGTAGCAATTTTAAATATGGAACAGTTACCTGGATTGACGCATCTGTATTCTTGATTGCTACTTAGTCCCAACTGTGACATTCTTGCCATAATCCTAACTCTCCCCCCACCACCACCACCAATTCACTTACCACCATCAGTTGCATGGGGAGAAGGAGGTCCAGTCTGGTGGTGATCAGAGCATGGTTATATGATATTTTCCTCAGGTTTAGAGAGAAAGTTGTATCAGGTGAAATTTCTTAGTTAAGTATATAGTAACCCCTCCACATTTGTGAGGGTTAGGGGCATAGAACCCTTACAAAAATGGAAAAACCATGAATAACCCACTCTAGGATTGCCCCATTCCCCTCTGGAGCTTCCCCCTCTCATTCCTTTGCCTTTGCCCCAGCATTTGGGAGGTGGGGGAGAAAAAAAAGGCAACCTAAAAGGCTTACTGGTACTTTCCCCTCAGACAGAGAAGAGAGGAGTTCTGCAGTTCTAATCACTTCCAGTGGTCATCTTGAGAAAGGAGCACCTGACCAGTTTTAAACACATTTTAAACATATTAAAACACATTTTAAACACATTAAAAATATTTTAAGCACAAGCCTCACAAGCCTATGGTGAGGAATGCAAGGGTTGGAAGGAGAAAAATGGATGGGGGGAGGCAAGCATGTATCTCACATATAATCAAATTCGTGAAGGGCAAACCCACGAATGTGAAGGGAGGACTGTACTGAGAAAGAACTAATAAGGAATTCCAACCATTGTTTTAAATTGTACTAACTACCCTGAGCAAAGTTTCCAAATAATGGGAAGTCTTTGGCCATTTCCGCATAGGGCAAGGGAATCGCCCTGCTCCACTACTTACCAGATCTTCTGGCTCCCTGCTCCAGTCCAGGCTGCTCTGGAGCAGTGCATGGTCATCGATCCGCACTGCTCCAGCGTCCAAAATGGTGACTTCCAGTTGGTCATGGGTCTCGACCAACCGCTGAAGCTTACCAGCCTAAAGCCCGTCCTCGGCAGATCACAGGCTTGCATTGGTGCGAGCCTGCGAATCTGCACAAGGGAGCAGGCTCGCAGTGGCATGCTCTGTGCTTTTGAAAGACTGGAAAAATCACATATAACAGACACTGCACCCTTTTAAATACCCCGTGTGGAAATGGCCATAGTCCCACTGTATTCTGCATTGGTCAGGCCTCCTCTGGAGTACTGCATTCAGTTCTGGGTGCCTCATTTTAGGAAGAATATAGAGCAGATTCAGAAAAGGGCAACAAAGATTATAAGAGGTATGAAAACAAAACCTATGAGGAAAGGTTGAAGGAGCAGGGCATGTTCAACTTGGTGAAGAGAAGGCTGAGGTGAGATGATTGCACTCAAGGGCTCAGGTAGGATCAGGTCTAATGCTTTGAAGTTACAGGTGAGTAGATTTCAACTGAACATTAGAATGAACTTCTGACAGTAAGAGTGGTTTGGCAATGGAACCAATTGCCTAGAAAGGTGGTGGGGTCTCCTTCTTTGGCCATCTTCGAAAAGAGGCTGGACCTGGATAGCTATCACTGTCAAGTCTGGATCATAGATTCTAGTCTATTTCACTTTAATTTATTCATTTAATATTGGTATTGGGGATATTTGTCAGGGAGAAATTGATAATTCTATGTAACTTCTGTACTTCTGGTACTTTGTTATCCTATTAGGTGATATTGCCTTCTTTGTATATAACGTGCTTTCTTTCTGTTTTTTTGTGTGGGGGGGGGTTTCTTTTTGTTAAAAAAAAGAAAAGAGGCTGTACCTGCTGGGGATGCTCTAGCAGGAGATCCTGCATTGTGTGGGAATATTTGGTATTTCTACCTTGCGGAGTGCAGTGTAGCCACTTGAACATGAGCTCGTGGTAGGAAACAGGAGAAAATACTCAGGATGCTCTTGTGAGGTGAAAAGGAAAAACTTACATTTATTGTTTCATAAAATCCATCTTGGGATAGGAAAGGAGATAGGCAAAAAAAAAAGATTACTTAAATTTCAGTAGGAGAGCCCCTAAGGCTGGCTCTCATGTGTGGGTGCAAGCCACCCTGAGACAGGAGCCTCATGGATACTCCTTTCCCAGACAAAGGGAGACAAAGAACTAACAAACTTTTGGAAGAAGGGAAGGTGACCTTGGCCAGCAGAAAGGAAGCAAAAAGACGTGAGTACATAGATTGAAGGAAGTTAAACAGAGAGGTGAAACAAAGATGGCCTTTGTGGTCTCTTCCAGCTCGATGATTCTGTGGAAAAGGGCAGGCATGCTCTCTAGAATTCCTTTTCACTAATCACTTTATACAAGTGTTGATGCCTCTTTGGCCATTTCTGCACTAGACTTTTATAGCACTATCATTCCACTTTCAACATCCTATGGAATTCTGGGGTTTGCAGCCAAAGGCCCCTACCTAAACTGCAAATCCCAGGATTCCATAGGATGTTGAAAGTGGAATAATAGCGCTATAACAGTCTAGTGCAGAAATGGCGTTTGTTTCCAACACACCGAGCAGGGGTTTGGACTAGATATATGATGCTATAACTTGGATATAGAGAGGGATACAAGTCATTGATTAATAAATAAAAAATGATACATAAATATATAAAATGGCTATATGGGTCTATAGAATAATAAAGTGCATAGAACTCATAGAGATGGAAGGAAACCTGACAGTTATCTAGTCCAACCTTTGGTCACTGCAGGAATCCATAGCTAAAGCATCCTGAAGAGATCACTCAACATGAGAGTGAGCTTCAACTTAGACTTGCTTTGTCAGAGTTTCTGATAGCATGAAGAGGTCTGCTCATGTTCAAGTGGATGCAAGAAGAGCATCTTTTCAGACCTTCAGCACAGCAAAAACTGGACTGAGGGGGCAAGGCCTTTGCACACACACACAGGCACACTAAGCATTCAGCCACAAGCCTATGTTCTGGCAACCTTTCAGAGTACACACCTGAGGAAGGCTTCAGTATCCCATCCAAGTACTGACCCAAACTAAACCTGATTAGCTTCAGCAATGGGAGAGAATCATATCTTCAAACATTTCACAGATAAGAGATCCATAGAGGTGGCATGCTAGTGGTGATTTCTGCAGGTCACACTGTTTTGTTAAGGCCTGTACAGACCATAAAAGAACACGAAGAAGCGGCTGGATGATAATTGTCTGTATCTGGTCTATACCATTTCTGAAAAAATGCCATAGACTTACTGCAATTAGAGGGGCAGCGAGCAGGAGATTGATAGCAGCGTCTGCTACCAGGCAGATCAATCTCATCAATCCAGTTACAGCTGACAAGTATAAATGCTCTCAGGTGTGATGTCTGGCAGATATTTGAAAAAAATATATGGCAGAAACAGCCATGGGAAAATATTATCTTTACTTGTCAGTTTATTTGCTGAGCCAGTGAAGCTTAGACATCCCTGCTTCACTTTCTTGCCTGTTAGGGATCCTTATAGACAAAATGATGAGCCAGTGTGGTTTGTTGATTTGAGTGCTGGACTATGGTTCTGGAGACCAGGGCCATTTCCACACCACACTGTTATACTGCTGCTATTCTTCTTTTTACATCCTGGGGAATTCTGGAGTTTGTAGTTTCCTAAGGCCCAAGAGCACTCTGGCTGAGAATTCTCAATGCCCCTCCCTAAACTGCAAACCCCAGGATTCCATAGGATGTTGAAAGTGGAATAATAGCACTAAAGCAGTGTGGTGCGCAAATGGCCTCAGCCATCCTGTGCCAGCGTGACCCCGCACACACTACTGCTCCTGCCCAGTAGCATATAAAATTCATCAAACCCTATTTGTAATGAAGAATTTGTGATTTTTGGAATTGATCTTGAAAAGAGAGAAAAAAGAAATGAACACATGCCCTCTCCATGGTAGGGGATAGGGTGTGTTAGCCAAACCCAATTCCAGATACATCCACAGCTATGAGAAGTAATAAGCCTCCTCATTTGTTGCAGGGAGAACCAAACCATTTCTTGGTATGATCTGGGTATGGAAAAATCCCAAAGTAATGCATCTCTTCTCAATCAGACGTCTGCTTTGGCTCTGTGTGTTCATTACACTCCAGCACAGGGACATTCAGTGTTTTTAATATCCACTCTTTTCATCTTCTCTAACACCACGCAAACCGTTCAATTAGCATTTATTTTATTTGTGCAATTAATCTTATCCTTTGAAGAACAGGGTTTGAAACCTAGTCTGCGGGAAACTAATTAGACAATTTTATTAGGATCAGTGAATGCTTCGCTTTCTTATTTGACTGAGGAACAAGTTGTGAAGGAAAGTGCCTGAGCTGATTGCTTGGTGCATCACAGAGGAGCTTTTTAAAATGGCTGAAGTGCTGAATGTTCAACTGATATTTTGGGACAGGCACAAACCCTGGGACAGAGAGGCCCCAAAACCCCCCCACACCCACCAACACACACACAAGCTAGGCTGGGAGAAGCTGAGCCCTCCTAAATGAATCGGGCAAAGCTGGGCCACCAAGACTCCTTGGTAGTTGAGCACTCTCTTAGGAGTTAACAATCAGAAGACAAATTGCATAATCATTATTTTCCTACTGGTTTCAACCATGGAATAAAAAGACCAGACACAAAGTTGAATTAACTAAAGGCCACTTTATTTTGACTTGTCCTATTTAAAATTGCATTAGCCTGAAAGATACAGTGGGGGAGCAACCTGATACGGCCCCAGCTGATGCCAGAGTCACTACATAAGAACCTGCTCAGCCTACTCATGGGCGGTAACGTCTCAACCCCAGCAGCAATCCAAATTGCTTTGGCAGCTCCCCAGTCCAGCATCTTTATGTGACCCAGAGACTCCCACCCGAGTCGCAGGGCTCTAAAAGTAAAAGGTTTATTCCCAGGCTAACCGCAAAGGTTGACTCTTTTTCCAACCTCCTGGGACTCAAGGACCTAACGAGGGGGTTCCAGAGCTCTGCCCTATACCAAAGGAGTGTCAAAAGGTGATCACTGAAGCCTTATTCTCCCCCATTACCTGCCAGAGGACAACCTATTTAATGATACCACTGAGAGCCAATTTTCCCAAGTCCATCAAATACATATGCAATAGGTGAAAAACCCGCTATTGTTAACCTGTATGTTGAGGTCCCGGGAGGATCACCAAAATTACCAAATAGAAACACAAGTTGGGGGAATTTAGCTTGAGCACTCTCTTGGCTAAACAAGAGGCAGGGTAACGTTAGCAAGGATCTTTAACCCTATGTATACAGCGTCAGGTCAGAGAGCAACTAGACAAGGTTTTAAAGTAACAAAACAATATTTTATTAAAGACAAGAAGCATGAAAGACAAGACATACACTAACTAACTGAGAAATAGAAGCAGAGAGCTTTCAGGAATGGGTAATACGACACCTGGTCTCGTAGTCCTGGAGGGAAAGACGGGGTTCGGGAGAGAAAGCTCAGTGTGGTTCGCTGAGGGGAGTTTCCTTAGACAACCGGAAGCAAGGTGGGATGAAAGTCCAAAGTAGTCCAAAGAGGGGAGGCAGACTCAGTTACGGAGAACTGAGGGGAAAACTTCGCTGGTACAGAGCGGCAGCAAGGCTAGATGGAAGTCCAGGGTGATCTGAGGAAGTCCCAAAAGTGGGGACCTTTTATAGGGTGGATTTTTACTACAGGCTATGTTATGCTTGGTGAGAACAAAGGAAATTTGGAGTTGGACAAAGGAGTTGGAAAAGGTCAGATTTTGCACGATTAGCTTAGCTCTTAATGACAATAGCGTGGCCAGTACGTTGATGGCCCAATATAAAGGAATGGCTTGGCTCTTGGTCGAGTGGCTTTGTGTGGATATGCGCCAAGCAAAGCCAGTTTGCAGGAAGTTTTTCCCTAAAGCAACGGAGAGGCTTAAGTTGCCTGCCTGAATGAGGTTTTGGAATGTACAACCATTAACGGCCACGCCCCAGACATGCTTGTCCGGAGGACCTCTGCAAACGTGTGGAGTAGGGTGGCAGAGAAAGGTCAAGCAACAGCCAAATTATTTGATATCAAAAGGATATCTAGTGCTCTCACCAGACATATCATAACTGTGATAACACTATGAGAAAAAGCAGAGATAAATACTTATCCAGCACCAAAGCAACCAGAATAACTCATACTGCATTGAGGATGAGAGGATGGATCAACACTGAAAGTCAAAAGGCACATGTAGAAAGCAGACTGCTTGCTGTCTCACTTGCCCCTATCGTGTGACTTGATCTGGCACTTAGACAACAAATCAGACGTCACCCTCTGGTCTCACTCCATGGAGATTATCAAAAGCTCACACTCCCCCATAGCAACATTTGTCACACGAGTGCAGGTAAATATTGCATTCATGGCACTCAGATTGTTACCAGATTTGACTGGATAAAGACTAAAATGTTTATGATGATGATGATGATGATGATGATGATGATGATGTGTCACATATATTTCTTGACATTCTTTGACATTTCTTAATATTTCCATTTGTATGCATATAATGATTAATTATATTCTTTAATTTCTACACCTTTTATTTGTGAGTCCTTTCTAATTTTCCTATCAATAATCTCTAATATCATCACACACACAAAACAGTGGGGATGAGGGAAGCTTTGGTGAGTTCCCTTCTGAGTCTGTATTTGGTCTGTTTTTTCTCCATTGATAATATTTGCGCAGTGATCTTTGTATATGAAGATGATGACAGTGGTCATGATTTTTTAGAACTGTAAACTGCAGGATTCCATAGGATATCAAAAGTGGAATGACAGCACTGTAACAGTGTAGTGTGGAAATAGCCTATGAGAACCAAGAAGAACACTTGCTACAGTTTGCAACGCTAAACTGATTTGTTGCTGCAACTTGCAAGGATTCTTCTAGGGGTCTATGTATTTACTTAGTTAGCTTCCTCCTTCCATCTCAGTCATTGTAGCATCAGGGCTCATTTTCTGTTCTGCTCTTCTCTGGATCCAACTTCCTGGTGAGAACAAGTAGACTAGAGCAGCCATTCTCAACTGTGTTTTGGGCATGATCCCCTTGGAGTTTTTCTTGGGTTCCCAGGCTTCCCTGTCAAACAGGGAGTCAACACTAACAGGAAGAAAATCATTTTTTATATTATTATTATTATTATTATTATTATTATTATTATTATTATTATTCAACACCAAGAAAACTTGAACATTCTGACATAACTGGACAAAACTTTTCACAAGACTGTATGGAATCTGTCAGTGAATTGAGAGATTTTTAGTAATAAGTCTCCCAATCAGCGGAGTATTTTGCACAGGCAGAAGTTGAACAAATTACCAGTCCCACTTTATCATTTCCACCCCGGGCAAACTTAATCTAGCTCAAGATAAACACAAACAATTTGGTTAAAAAGTATGAAAAGTTTACTCACAAAATCTTGTGCATAGTCTTGAAGAAAGGTCAGACGAAAATAAGAACTTACATGCTTACAAGAAAGCATGCTTGCCAGAGGTCGGAGACCACATGCTTGCAAGGAAGCCGAAGAACAAAAGGGGAAGAGGAAGAGAACATGCAAGGGATGTGGGTGTTGACTAAACAATAGAAAGTTTACTCTAGGCAGTCACCGCTATGCCTACAATACACATGCAGACTAATTAGCCAGTTAATTAAGCATGCAAAGGTTGCCACTCCCAAGAGAATCAAACATCTATCAGGACTTAAGCAATGAATTTACTGGACATGCCAAATTCAAATGGTGTGTTAGAGATATATTATAAATATGAGGGAAACTATTGACTCCAAGTAAGTTTGCTGCCTGGGCATTTCATTGATTAGTTACCAAGACCCCCCCAAAACCCTTGGGGCTCCCCTTCTCAAAGTTTTCAGCCTGTGATCCCCTTCAAGTGTTCCAAGGCTCCCTTGGGGGCCATGTGGCCCCTGTTGAGAATGGTGAGGCTAAACTGCGTGTGTGCGCACACGCACACACATGCGCCTTCATCACCTGTCAAATTATGGTGACCCCCTGAATTTGATAGCGTTTTCTTCAGCAAGGAATAATCAGAGGTGGTCTTGCCATTTCCTTCCTCTGAAATATAGCCTCCAGCACTGGGTATTCATTGGTGGTCTCCCATCCAAGTACTAACCAGGACTGATCCTGCTTAGCTTCCAAGATCGGACAGGTTCTGATGCCTTTAAGATAAGTGTTCCTTATTTCCTCTCCTCAAGTGAGTGAAAAGAAATAATGGCCTCATTTCACCCTGATCTGACAGCAGCCTCTTTAGCTAAGAATTCTGTCTTCCCAACTGGAAAATCCATTCTCTCTCTGTTTGGGTGTGTCAGAATAGCAAGCTGTGAGCAACTGCAGTTGGGATTTAATGCATAACACTTAAAGACATAACCACTCTGGCTTCAGTCTGGAAACCTTAGAATCCTAGAAGATCCAACTGGAAACTGTAGCTATGAAATAATATTTGGTTTAAGTTTGGTTAATGTTTTATATGTGTGTTCTAAATGCATATTTTAGTTTTCGGCATTTTGAAAAATTATCATCCTTGAGGGTTGCCAGTCAGTGTACTCAAGGCTGAGCAAAACAGATAAATGGTCTTGTTTAGTATAAGTCGGTCTCCTATGGACAATCTTCCTGATTCAATTGCAAGTGCTCTTTTTAACGTGCCAGCTAATTAGCTTTGAGATGGATGAAATGTGATTATCCCCTGGCCATGGATGATAACGCTTCCCTCTATTCTTCTCTGCAGCCAAGCGTATGCACTGCCTCAAATCGGTAGTTCATATTATGGGTCTGTTTTATAATTTGAATCTCATTCCCTGCTTCATCAAGATGCAAGGAGGAGGAGGTCTGCCACTTAGTGGCCAACGATAGAGTTGCAGGCCTGGAGATTTCAGGGTTAAAATCTGAGACCTGGGAAAGCTCTTCTTTAAAGTCACAGGAGACAGGCCCTAGTGATGCCATTAAACTCGATCCATTAAGCATTAACCAAAATTGGTCAGAGCTTGTCAGTCAAACAGTGCATGTAGCTAAAGGAAAATATCCAGGACTACTGCTGATGTCAATCTTTGCCAACCCAGAAATATTTGTGTTGCAGGGTGGGAATAAGCTGGTATAAGGTAGGTTGGGGTAATATTGGGAAATGCAGCTATTGAGACTTAGATTCATAAGAAATGTACTGTATTTGCTGGCTTATAAGACTCACTTTTCCCAAAAAAAAAAAAAATACTGTTTGGAAATACAGTGCGTCTTATATGCCAGTGTGTCTTATATACCAGCGAGAAGTATTTGCCAGTGTGTAAATGGGGTGCATCTTATACACAGATGCATCTTATACACTGGCAAATACGGTACATCTCCCAATGCAAGCTCTCAGCCTAAATCCAATAAAAAAGAAAACATTAAATTTTCTAAGGCCATTTCCACACTACAGCCCTTTCCACATGAGGTGAGGGAATCACTCCGTGCCGTTACCTACCGCTTCTTCTGGGATCCGAAGCAATGCGACTATGCCTGAAGCCCTTCCACAGGGCTCCTCCTTGGTCCAGGGCGAATCGAAGCAGTGCAAGGTCCCGTAGATCCGCACTGCTCTGGATTCCAAAATGGTGGCTTCCACCTTCCAAAATGATGGCTTCCGGTTGGTCGTGGGTCCTGACCAACAACTGAAGCTCACCACGCTTAAAGCCCACCCTCTGCAGATCACAGGCTTGCATTGGTGCGAGCCTGCGAATCTGCACAAGGGAGCAGGAACGCAATGGTGCGTTCCAGGAAAATAAAGTCTTGTTTTTTGCGGGTTTTAGAAAACACGCTGGAGGACCACTTGGAGTCATTTTGGAGTGGACTGAGGTGCAGATCTCCAGTAAGTAGTCTGCTCCTAGTCCGCTCCAAGGTGCAGATGACCTCCGTGAGAGGACGCACTGCCCCGTTCTAATTGCCTGGTGCGGAAAGGGCCTACATTGTTACAGGGCCATTATTCCACTTCCGACCTCCTGGGGAATCCTGGGGTTTGCATTTTAGGGAGGGGTATTTAGAATTCTCAGCCAGAGAGCTCTGGGCCTCAGTGGAATAATAGTACTATAACAGTGTAGTGCAGAAATAGCCCTAGTTGTTACATAAAGAACACAGAAGCCATTTCTGCACTAGACTGTTCTAGCGCTATTATTCCACTTGCAACATCCTATGGAGTCCTGGGGTTTGCAGTTTTGGGAGGGGCCAGCCGGAAGTTGTAGTTGTACATGGAAGTTGTAGTTCAACCGAAGAAAGATTTCTAGACTCAGAAAGCACTGGGGTTCACAAAGCATTGACTTCTGCTGTTCAGCTGTTGATTCAGTAGGCCAGCTTTAGGTAGCTATTGGATTTAGGCCCACTTCTCTCCCATATGAAGGCAGCCCACCCTAAGTCAAAAGCTGTGCCGCTAACAACTTTGAAGAGCTTAAGGCCAAACAGTAGAGTAAAATGCTTTAATGGCAGGCAATGATGAGTGGCATTATGATCCACTAAAGTATTTTGATGTATGGCAGTAGGAGGGCAGAGGTATTTTCTTCTGTAAAACTAGAAAATTAGGAGGTACTGAAAGATTGAGCATTCCCAGTATGGGAGTTGATTGCCATTATTATTGTCATTGTTTTTGCTTGGTCAGTGCTCAAACCTCTGCCATGCCCACCTAGTAGAGAGAATGACGCCTAAATTACCGAATGAATCATTTCAGAAAAAGAACTAAGTGCTTTTGGCCATTTGGGTCCCATTAGCAGTGGTTTCTCTTTCTTTGAAGCCTTTCATAGCTGGTCTCTTGGAGACCTGCAAGCTACCCACCCAAGTCCCTCCTGTGGGGCGAAAGTAAGCACATTCATCTTGATTTAAATGGTTGTTATGTTTCCCAGGATTGGGAGGATGGGTTGATCTTATGAGAGGGGAAAATGCACGCAAGAGACCTTTGGGAGTCATTCTTCCTCAAGAGTGTGAGGGAGGGAGAGAGAGTCAATTTGTGCAGAATGGAAAAAAGAAAGAAAGAAAGAAAGAGGGTGAGGAATCTAACAAAATGCTTTTAAGACTGCTTTTATTTTCATATACACTTTCATAATTTCAATTAGGGTTGCCAGCTCAGGATCATCTCAGGCCCTGAGGCTCCCAGGCAAAAGGCCAAGACCCTGTTGATGTCATTAGCCATGATGTACTAAGTAGAAGCCACAGTTGTTCACAGCCGATCATTCAAACACAGTCAGAGAGAGAGAGAGAGAGAGAGAGAGAGGAGGGAGGGAGGGAGGGAGGGAGGGAGGGAGGGAGAGAGATGCCATTTCCACACTAGCCTGTTATAGTGCTATTATTCCACTTTCAACATCCTTTGGAATCCTGGGGTTTGCAGTTTAGGGAGGGGTTCCATAGGATGTTGAATGTGGAATAATAGCACTATAACAGGCTAGTGCAGAGATGGCTACAAAGAAATATTTTCCTGTTTAAGACATAAATCTTCTTAACTAAAGAGGCTGTTCACAGATCAAGGTGAAGTGTGGGGATTAGTCTTTCTCACTTACTTAGTAAGACAGAAAGAGGAATATTTAATATGGCCTACCTTCTTCTAGAGAGCCAGTGTAGTGTAGTGGTTTGAACATTGGACTACAACCCCAGACACCAGGGTTAAATTCCCTGTTCAGCCATTGAAACCCACTGGGTGGTCTTGGGTGTGTCACACACTCTCAGCCCCAGAAAACCCCATGATAGGTTTACCTTAGGGTCACCTTAAGTAGGAAATGACTTGAAGGAACACAACAACAACAGCCATGTTGCTACTAGATAGGTCCAGGAGCAAATCAGACCTGAATTCTCAATAGAAGTCAAAGCAACCAAACTGAGGCTATTGTTCTTTAGGCTTATCATGAGACAACATGACTCATCTGAAAAGACAGAACACTTACCTGGGTTTACTCATCCATAACTGTTCCATATTCATAATTTCTACAATTGTGGCTTGTGTTGCCACAATCGTAACACCCCATCCCCCAAACCTACTTTACTGGGCATTAACTGGATAAGGAGAAGCAGGTCCATTCTACTGGCAATCAAAGCATGGACGAATGTTTTCATCAGGTTTGGGGGAGGAAAGGCCAGGCCAGGAATGTTTACTTAGTTAAGTACAGTTGTTCCTCCACTTTCATGAGGGTTCGGGGTGCAGAACCCTCATGAAAGTGGAAAAACCACAAATAACTCCCACCACTCCCTTCCAGGGCTCTCCTTTCCCATTCCCATGCAAAAGGAAAGGGACTGGGGACTGGGGGAAGGCTCATGTGAGCCTTCCTTCCCCCCCCCCAGATCTTCCCCTGCCATTCCTATGCATTTTGCTCTAGCGCGGAGAACTTGTGTGAGCCTTCCTTCTCCCATTCCTTTCCATTTCGCCTCAGCTCAAGTTCTCCACACTGGGGCAAAATGCATAGGAATGTCAGGAAGAACTTCAGAAGCAGGGAAAGTGTCATGTCCCAGGTAAACCAGGCAGGCAATTAGCAACCCAGCAGGGCAGAGCTTACCCACAGAGGCAAGAGCAGGAGTAGCCCGAACAAAGTTCAGGCCAAGAATGCAAGTTCCAAGGCAAACAAATCCACAACAGCAAATCCGAATCAGGATCAAAAAAAGCAGAGGTCCAAGACAGTCAGGAAAACACAACACAGGGCTTCAACCACTAGGAAGATCAGTTGTCGACCTTGGGAGGAGATGGGCCAGCTGTTCGCCTTTTACATCTAATGGTGTTACCACAGGAGTTCCATCATTAAAACCCATTTGTTACTTAAACAAGCTGAACACCTGAGACCTTCTTTCTGGAGTTGTCTCTCCCACATCTTCTGATATTTGTTCCCTCTGCTGTTGGTTGTTATTTTCCAGTGAACAAGCCTCTGGGAAAATTCTACCTCAGATTCAGAATTCTCTTCCTCACTGTCGGGGTCTCCAAGGAAAGGCATGACAGAAAAGAAGGCTCACAGAAGTTATCCCCTGCCTCCTTTCCATTCCATTTTGCATCGGAAGGGGAAGGAGGGAGCTCTGGAGGGGGAAAGGAAGGCTCGCAAGAGCTTTCCTCCACCTCCCATTCTCTTCCATTTTGCCTCCACACAAGTTCTTTGCACTGGGGCAAAATGCATGGGAATGGGAGGAGAAGAAAGGCGGAGGAATGTGCACTCACAAATAACCAAATTCACCAACATCAAACCTGTGAATGTGGAGGGAGAACTGCATACTTAACTAAGTAGCTGATGTAGAATACCAGCTGATAATGCTTAGTAACGCTGAAGACAACAGGAAGAGATGAAGACCACATCACAGGTGGATTGGTTCAATAAAGAAAAGCATGGTTTCTCTGAGTCTACAAAATCTGAACAGGGCTGCTTATGTCCAAAACTCCTGGAGGTCTCATTCATAGGGTTACCATAAGACAAAGCTAACTTAAAGGCAATTAACAACGGCAACAATCATCCCACATATCAATAATGTCGGTGTCTTTCAAGCATTCGACTTCAATAAAACCACTGTTTGTAACATGTTCTTCAAAACTGTCTGTGCTTGAGTGTTCCTTATGCACAAACTAATGAAAAATCAACACTGGGCAGTCAGGGTGCTGTGTTTGATATGCATTTCATTTCTTAACTGACAGTGTCAAAATCAAGGCCACTTTATTCTAACCCCAGCCAAGAAAGTTTTCCGTTGTTGATGCTTAATTGCATTTCATCCGAACTGGCACATATTATAGATGTGACAACAACCTTCCCAGGTTCACTTGGGATTTTGTTGTGTAGGAGATGGACAAAAGGTTGGATTGGATCCAAGGAGGCCATAAAGTGCTCTTTGTGATTAGTGAAGAAAGAAAGAGAACTTGACCTGTTGCATCTCAAGGATGTGTGTTGCTCAGAATAAATCCTTTGCCCACTTTCTCCCCTAACAGCATCATAAAAATTCTCCCTCCCGTACAATTCCTGTGTCTAGGGAACCATACAGGTTGAATGAAGTAAATGTCCTCTGTTTCGCTGATCAAAGACCTTGGTTATCTATACTTGAATGAAACTGTGGCTCTTTCCACAGCTTATCAGATCCTGGCTGCATCCTGCAGGGATCTCAATAGAGCCTCTCTCAGGAGGGAAGCGGGACAAGAGTGCTCCTCTCCGCACCTGTTGGCTCCTGCTTCAAGGAAGCACGATGGCCCTGCCTCTTCCTTCTGCAGCCAGCCAGGTATTTTCCCAGGCTGTGCTGGGGCAGGAAATGCTTCCATCATGCTTCCAGGGCTTCTGCAGGGTGTATAAGTCTAGGACAGTTGTGCGTGTCATTGATGGGAAAAACCCATGAATGATTTACTCTGTGATCACGATGGTTGACAACGGGATCATGATGGGATTGGACAACATCATGTAGAACTGTCGTCACATTCCTGTTGTGATCCCGTCGTCATTGTGGGGTGGAAGCGTGCTACGGAAAGGGCCTGTGTGACAGCATGGCATAGTTTTAGAGTCTATAAGTCTACTTCCTGGTGTTTTGTCCTAATATTTGCAATGCAAAATGTATGCCACGAGTCCAGATTTTTAAACAGTGGTGCAGTGGTAACTTGGGACTGCAAAACACTCATCATGGCAATCCACCATAGCCAGGTCCCTGGGGAGAACTGCACAACCACTTAGAGACTGTATTATAATAAGAGCTACCTGTGTGCTAAGTGTTGGACTAGGACTCTAGGATTCAAATTCCTGCTCAGCCATGGAAACCCATAGGAAGACAAGTTACACCCTCTCAGCCTTAGAGAATGGCAGTGGCAAATCCTTTCCGAATAAATCTTATCAAGAAAACCCTATGATAACATTGCCATAAGTTATATCCAACTTAAAGGGACATAGACCCTTTTTGCATTGAGGCTTCTCGCGCGAACGGGGGAGGGCGGCTCGCGCGAGAAAGCTCCTCCGGGAGGCTGCCGTTTCCCCGCTCCTTCCTTCCGCAGGCGAAGGAACTAGGGGGAAGCGGCAGCCTCGCGCGAGCCGCCCTCCACCCCGGGCGAAGCAGGAGGTTGTGTGTCCGTCCCCCCCTGGCCCCAAGAAGCAGGAGCCTGTGCGTCTGTCCCCCGCCCACGCGAAGCAGGAGGCTGTCGCGTCCATCACGCTAGCGCCCCGCCCTGCCCCTTCCTTCTGCAGGGGCGGAGGGAAGGAAGCGCGACCTGGCCGCCTCCCTGACGCTCCGCACAGGAGGTAAGTGCGCTTGGGCGCCGGGAGCATTGCGCGAGCATGAGTGATTTTTGCTTTGAGGCGAAAATCAAAAAACCCGCGATCGCACTGCTGCAGCCCCGTGAGCGCGGCGGAAGTGGGAGTGCATCGTGCAGAGCGACGCTCCCACTCCCGCGAGGCTCAAGGAGCCGTCGCGCGACAGAAAGCCCGTGCGGAAAGGGCCATAATGACAACAACAACAACAACAACAGAGCTATATAAATACAACCAATCATTCCATCAGTTGGTCCATCAATAATCTGTGGACAGCTGTGTTGACCCACATTTTAAAAAAAAAAGTTCCAGAAGTTCATATCCTTACCAAGAGCAATTGTTTTGTAAAGCTAATGGATTTTGATCACCATTCAAGACCAAGTCATCTCAAAATACATTATACTACTAGAGGGAGAACTGAAAATAGTATATTGTTTCTGGGAAAGTCTCCTTGTGGGCCCATCTACAGCTACTCTAAGGATAACAACAAAGTTTAGAAGGTACAGAGAGGCCTAAGGCAGAGATACAGTAGATGTTATTGTCCCTCCTAATCAAAAAGTCCCATGCCTTTGACCCTAGGAGCCCCAGCTTGGCTATAGCATTGCACAGAATATGTCTATTGTGCTATGATGCGTCTTTGCATGACTTCAGAATGCTTATGTCCCTAAGGGGATGTCAGCCTGAGTTTCCATCCCTTTGATGAGGTGACAAGCCTAGAGTCCCAAATTTGTTGAGTCGGCAGCACCATACAATTGCAATGATAGAGTCTAGAGACCTTTACACACATGGGTTGGTGTTCTGTTAGTGAGATACACATGTACAAGTTGCACTATGCATGCAGGGCAAATTATAGCACAACAGACATATTCAGCTGACAGAAGAGTCATTGCACATTCAGCAACACTGAATATTGCAGTAATATGTTGCTCTTTGTGTGTTGTGGTTGTGCATTGCACTATGGCACCCTGTACTTGACATGCGCTGCTGAACTTTCTGCTTTGAGGTTGCATAGTGCTGGTGCAATACGTCTCCGCATCTGAATATTTACACTACGCTGAGGGGAAGCTGGACTGCAGCCAAAGGGATAGAAATAAACCTGGGTTTTCCAAGAGTATATCCTCAACACAGACCTACAGTCCTTTCTGATGTTGGCCCCTTGTATTCTAGGTACAGAAGGCAAGGAGGCTGGCAAAAGACACTTAACTTTAGCACTGGCAGTGGGAGAGGGTCCTGTTATTTAAACAAGCTGAGCGGCAGAGCATCTCTTTCTGGCGTTGTCTCTCCTGCATGTAAGAGTTTGTGCTGTTTCATCTTTTGATATTTGTTTCCCCTGCTCAGGTCCCTGCTGTTGGTTGTTATTTTCCACTGAGCAAACTTCTGGTCAAACTTCTGCCTCAGATTCAGGATCCTCCTCATAGAATCATAGAAATCTAGAGTTGGAAGAGACCCACAGGCCATCCAGTCCAACCCCCTGCCATGCAGGAACACCCTCAAAGCAATCCCAACAGATGGCCGTCCGACACTCCGAGGCAGCAGATTCCACTGCCGGACAGCCCTGACTGTCAGGAAGTTCTTCTTGAGGTTCAGGTGGAATCTCCTTTCCTGCAGCTTGAATCCAGTGCTCCTTGTCCTGGTCTCTGGAGCAGCAGAAAACAAGCCCTCTCCTTCCTCTACGTGGCATCCCTTCAAATATTTAAACATGGCTATCCTCCTCACTCTCAGGGTCTCCAAGGCAGGGCATGACACTCTTAGATCCTCCTCCAACATGAAGAGTGATGGGGACCTCTGAGTTCTAGTCCAAAATACCCTTCCAAGCTCTGAGAGGAGTGATGTTTACAGCTGCTCTGTAGCATCTGCCACCTGAGGTGGTTGTAGAATCATAAAATCACAGAAACATAGAGTTGGAAGAGACCACGATGGCCATCAAGTCCAGCCCCCTCCCATGCAGGAACACACACTCAAAGCACCCCCAGCAAATGACCATCCAGCCTTCTAAGGACAGAGCTGGCCCTGCCTAGGTCTGCCCAGAGAACTACACCAGAAAAAAATAATTATTACAGAGAATTCAGGGTGCGTGTTGGCAGTGAGTAGGTCCTTCCAGGGTACTAGTGCCCTCTCAGTTGCTTAGAAATTTCAGAGGCTGATACCCACAGTGTTTCAAGTCAAAACAGAATCACCATTCTTATCCCCTACTCCATAGCTGGTTTAAAGCTCGCAGAGAATGGTTTGGAGAGTGTCATTATTCTTCACAATACACCCTGTCTACTTCATATTCCCTTAAGCAGAGCTTAGAAAAGTAATTCTTTGGGGGCTATACCTCCCCAAATTCGCCAGCCAACCAGCCCCACTGGCTGGGGGAATTCTGGGATCTGTATTCCAGACAAGAAACTTTCCCAAGCTTTGCCCTTAGAGGTGTGTTTCTAAAATAATCTAAGGTGACTAGCAGCCTGTCAACAGCCAGTCCTCCTGATAACACTTATTTTTCTTCAAATAAGGAGGGGGAAAAAGAGCTTTTGTGTTTCTTCTGATTCTCAGTGCCAGCTTCTATGTTACATTTGAGTTAATCAGCTTTGACAGAAAGCTAATTGGAAACCACACTGAGAAAAGGTTAAAAGCGACAGCGCTTTCAGCGACTGAGACGTTATTTGTCACAGAAGCCCAGCCAAGTGGCTTGTTTAAGACGGCAGCCTGAAGGATGCTTCTCTCCTTGGGCCTCCTTCCTCCCTGCATCCTTCAGGAGATGTAATTCATTCCCTCCCCTTCATGACTGACCTTTGTATCTTCACGGCCCCTCGCCTTCCATTTCTTCTGAGAGTTTCCAGTTAAAGGGTTACCAGAGGTAGGCTTGAATTGGACCCTCAAAAATGAAGAGACTCTGGAAAAAATGGAAAGGGGGGCGCATTTCATCACAGAGACAGCTACTGCTACTGGATTTGAAATGTTATTGCCTGTGGTCTACTGCCCTTTGTTCCTGTCTCCACATGGCCAAGAAAGAAAATGGCCCGATGTTGATATCCCTCAAGACCATTTTAACTGACAACATCTGATACAAAAGCCATTTCTGCCCCGGGCCTGTTATAGTGCTATTATTCCACTTTCAACATCCGATGGAATCCTGGGCTTTGCAGTTCAGGGAGGGGCCTCAAGGCCAGGATTCCATAGGATGTTGAAAGCGGAATAATAACACTATAACAGTCTAGGGTGGAAATGCCAAAGTCTAGACTTGTGACTGTCTCTTCCTTTCTTGCCTTGCCTTCTTTTTAAGCATATGGCCAGGAGCTCTCCAGACAAGAAGTTCTAAACTTTTCTCTGAAACCACATATTTGTTTACCTTTCTTCTTATTTTCTTCTTCAAGAACATGAATCTGTGTTCATAAGGTACAAGAATGTGTGAGTAAACTACGTTTATATATCTTTTGAACAAGACCGAGGACCTTTCCGCACTACACTGTTATAGTGCTATTATTCCACTTCTAACATCCTGTAGAATCCTGGGGTTTGCGGTTTAGGGAGGGGCCTTTAGAATTCTCAGCCAGAGAGCTCTTTGACCTCAGTAAACTACAAACCCCAGAATTCCACAGGATGTTGAAAGTGGAATAATAGCACTATAACAGTCTAGGGAGGAAATCACCTGAGTTTACATCTCAGCTACTCTTCAAGCATGTGAGGAGCAAAAAGGTGTGCTGGTAGATTGTTCAAGCTTCTGCCTAACATGTTAATTGCTCTGCTATGTAGAGAGATCCACCAAATCTCTCTCATTATTTCCAATATCTGTTCAACTGAACTCGAAACAATAGCACATAACAGAAAGGTATTAGTCAGCACACTTGGATGCACCTTAAAGGTTGCAGAATTAAGTTGAAAAGTTTTTTTTAATTATTTATTTGTATCCCACCTCTCCATATGGATCGAGGCGGTGAACAACTTACAAATAGCATGTATTTCGAAACATTTCTATACATGCCCCCAACAAGCTGGGTACTCATTTTACCGACCTGCGAAAGGATGGAAGGCTGAGTCAACCTTGGAGCCAGGCAGGATCGAACTCACAACCTTGTGGCTTGCAGTACTGGCATTTAACCACTGCGCCACCAAACTATTAAACTGGGGTAACAAGCCAATGAGAAATGAGCATGCCATGCAGGCACAAAATACTGGCTGATCATTGCTGTAGTGGTGGCTGGTGGCCCTGTTAGCAGCTGTTTCATCCCCATGCTTTGATATGGTCTCATTGGCAAATATGAACTGGCATTAAATTAAGTTATATATACTTATGGCTGAAAGGCTTTGTGCACAAGGGATGCTGGCTAGGAGTAGGTCAGAAGTGACTTTAGCATGGCTAGGTCATAAATTCACTGTGGGAGAGCCTGGGAAAGCCTGACTTAATGTCTCTAAGCTAATCCTTTCCACTGCCCACAGAAAACAATAGTCAAGCCAGATGCAGCAGGCAAGCACCCGTGCTGTGTGCATTTCCTACCAAAGCCTTCTCCAGTCACTTCACCCAACTAAGACATTGAAACGATCTTTCCATTCCAGACCCCTTTTGTTTACTCTACCAAAAAGCAATTAACTCACATCTCTTCAGGGAGGGAACTAGAGCATAAAAAACTCTAGTTTTGAGCAACTAGCTTGCAGTTCACCAGTTGCTGAATGTTTCTCTGCCACTTTGATTCCCAGCTCTTTATTGCCCTTGGACACAAGTCTAAGCCATCCTCACTGCTTCTTCACCACTCTTCTGGATTCTTAATTATAACCCGAAACTCTCAGCCTCACTATCCATAATTTTTCTTTCCTTTATCCTTCAGTTAGCTCTTGTGTGAATGTGTGACTGTTTGTGTCTTGTGTGCATGCGTGAGTGAATTCCCCTCAATAAAACACATTTTAGTGTTCTGTTTATTTAGTGTTTTATTTTATTTATTTCATTTAGTGTTTTAGTGGTTTTTTCTTTCATGACATTGGTGGAATGATCTCGTTAAGTTAGCCCCCTCTCACAGGCCTCCTAATTTTGAGCTAATTAAGTCCCCTATGAGATGTGGAGGAACTGGCATTGTGGGGGGACTCCTGAGTCACCCATGTTTGGGAATAATAGCTCGCATTTCAGTGGGATAATGAATCCTCCCCAGGTTTTGGATAGCTTTACAATATCTATTCATATTGCTGAATGTATTTTAAAGATAAGATTGAGCATAATGCTTTTAAAGTTATCCAAAACTCAGTGGATTCACCACTTCCCTGAAACTGGAGCCACCCGCCACACTGTATTGCAAAAGAGAAAGTGGGGTTTTGGAGGATGCAGAAATGGAATAGTGTTTCCTTGAAGAGAGCATGGCTGGCCGGCCAGCTGGGTAGAGTTCTGAACAGAAGCACCCACCATCTTTTCTACATTTTAAGTTGAACATTTTGTTACCTTGACTTCTGGGGGTCCCTGGGGGACTCCCTGATTTGCTCCAAAAATGTAAAGGTAGGGAAAATTAGCAAAGCACCAACTTTGGCAGAACAGAGGGCAGGACAACACAGCAAGATCTTTAACCCAATTTTTATGGAGTCAGACAACACAAAAACCGAGGGAACGTTCAATCATGGTGTTTTATTAGCAAATATTCACATACATGAAGAATCAATCACTCACACATGCACATCAGGACTATTAAGTCAGAAAGGCAGGAAAAATGATAGGGGAAAAGCAGAGGGGATATAGGAGCAGTAATACTGCACCTGATCTTGAAGTCTTCAGTCTGGAAGAAGTAAGACGAAGAAAGCTCAGCAGTGGAAGAAGGCCGAGGACAGTTCTCAACTAGCAAAGTTCCAGTCCACTAGCCTGGTGTAAGAGAGCTCTGAAGAGGGTCCCAAAAGGGGGTCTAGTTATAGGGTGAAAAGTGCCTTGGGAGCAGACCCTTTTCCAGCAAAGCATAATGGCCGTATCACACAAATGGACCTCCCCCTGGTATGTCTTGCTGTTGCAAGCGTTCATCTCATCAGAGGGACCATGTATTCCCCTCAAGGTATCATTGGGGCTGAGGGATGCTGACGTGCCTGCCTGAGGCTTCCTCGCGGAGACGTGGCTAGGGGAATTCCTGGTCTGGCCTTTTGCCTGGTCCTTGACCTGAGTGTCTACATCCCTGCCTGGTCAACCTCTGGCCCGATATAATTGGATATTAAATATTCTACTCCCCTGGGTCTGGGTCTGATAATTGGGGTAACAATTTCTCTCAACAGAAGCACTGTTTGAAATAAAAAAGTGAAGAGGAATGTATTAAAGAGTGGTATAATTACAGCTGCAAAACTAGTCTTTCAAGAATGAGGGTGGAATGAAGAGACCTTCTTACAGTATTTTGTTCTTCTAAGTGCAAACATGACTTCAGATATCATATTCCAGACCTTCCCCACTGTTTTTACTCTGGAAGAGTTGCAAGGCACACTGGGTTGAATTTTAATAAAGAAGCATATATTTGCTGTAATTGGGCCTCCTTTTCTATGCATGAAGCATTTCAAATTTAAAATGCCGACAAGCTTGAGAGCATACAAAAAGGGGAGGGGGAGAGAGAACAAATTTGTGTTTCCATCAAAAGTTTTCAACTGCAATTAAAAAGTTTAGGCAAAAAAAAAAATTAACTGTGGTTCTGACTTGTAATTTCAACACAGTACCTCCATCAATTATAAAAGAGAATTCCTGCTGCAGACCTTGCAAAAGCCACATGCTTAATGCATATAATGTAATAAGACAGCTGGATGTTCCCCGGGGACTATAAATGAAAGCAATAAATTCTAGCCTTGAAGCAATAGTAGCAATGGGCCAAAAGAAAGAGGTTGCTCTTGAAATAAAAATAGTCCTGCTAAAGGGTTCTGAGTTAATTACTCTGGAAACATAAATTCTTTGATGTGTAAATGCCAGAATACGCCTCTCTGTGGGCTTGTTCTTCATATGGATAATTAGTAGCTTGGCTTTCCATTATGACAGAGAAGCAATTCTTTGGTATAATTATTTTTATTCATGATACTGTACTGTATATAACACTGGGAGACAGCATGAACAGTAGATGCCATACTGGGCTTTTGAGACAGAGGCATTTCTGCACTAGACTGTTATAGTGCTATTATTCCACTTGCAACAACCTATGGAATCCTGAGGTTTGCAGTTTAGAGAGAGGCCTTTGAGGATTCCATAGGATGTCGAAAGTGGAATAACAGTTCTGTAACAGTCTGGTGGGGAAATGGCCAGAGTGAGCAGAGCCTGTGAGTTGGCTTATTTATCTGGGGATTCTTATATTGAGTGTATATGTCTTCAAATCACCAGTTGACTAATACCAATCTCATGATTTTCATAAGGTTTCCTTAAGCAGGGAGTATTCAGAGTTGGCTTGCCATTATCCTCCTCTAAATATAACCTACAGCTCCTGGTATTTCTTGGTAGTTCCTCTTCCAAGTATTAACCAGTACTGGCCCTGCTTAGCTCCCAATATTAGACAGGACCTGGTATCTTCAGGGTATTTAGGCTTTCTTTTATCCAAAACTGCATGTTATTTCAAAATAGCTTGCAGCAACAGTGTTACCCCAGAAGGTGGGTGACTCTTTTTTCCACCCATGGTGCCACCAATGGGCAATTATTAGCTCAAAGGGCAGCCTGAAAGAGGTGGGTAAACTTACAGGATCTTTCCCTATGTATCCCAGCACTAATGCTTTGCTACATAGTTAAGTTACATAATCTATGCCATGTCAGAGGATTCTGGCCCGGTTGATTAGAGACACACGCTCCTCTCTTGTCATATGACCCTCGTTAGAAAATCAGTCCTAGGAAATTGGTACGTAATTGTCTTTGAGAAGACAATCTGTGGCAGTTCAAGGACCTATTGCTCACCTTTCTCATGGAGCTTTAATCATTTGTCAGTCTCAAAGGCAAAGTGTTAATGTTCAACAGAAGTTCCATGAATACTATTGATTGGTAACTCACTATAATGAGCTTTGTTCCGCTTGGTAATTTGTATATTAACTCATTTCTGGAGGGCATTGAACGTAACTGAGAAACACTGACAGAAGATTATTAAAAGCCAACTTTTCACATGGATATTGGCTTGCTTGCAATTTTCTAGGTGCATGATGAGTTCAGCTGCTGATCAAGATGGAATTGCTGGGCCATTTCTGCACTACACTGCTGTAGTGCTACTATTCCACTTTCAACATCCTATGGAATCCTGGGACTTGCAGTTTAGGGAGAGACTTTAGACTTCTCAGCCAGAGAGCTCTTTGGCCTCAGTAAACTACAAACCCCAGAATTCCACAGGATGTTGAAAGTGGAATAAGAGCGCTATAACAGTGTAGTGCAGAAAGGCCCCTGGAATCTTATGTTGCATGTGTGTGTGTTTTCCACACAAAGAGGCAATTCTATTACCTTGGTAAATTGCCTATTTCTCTTTTGAATAGAATCCCAGGAGGCCAACTTTGGCTTAGTATTGAGAGTTTGTTGGATTTAATCATTCCTGAATTCTTAAAAGTGAATATTTCATGGTGGACACTCTTCTTATTGGTGACTCTTTATATCCATATTAACCAAACAGCTCAATTACCTGACAGGTGGTCTCATGCCATTATCATTCCCATGTTTTCTTTAAAAAAAAGGTGATCGAAATGGCCCTGCCAACTATAGGTGGTGACCTTGGGCACATCACACACTCTCAGCCCCAGAAAACCCCATCACCTTAGGGATGCCATAACTCAGAAATGACTTGAAGGCGCACAACAACTTGGAGAGTCTTTTGTTTTATTGTATTTTACTATGTTCTCAAAATGTTTTTATCCTTGTCTTGTTTTAATTGTTTTTTATTTGTTCATCACATTGGGAGCCCTTGTGTGCTGGGAGGCAATACAGAAATATTTGAAATGAAATAAAATAAAATACTTTACTGGCCACTTTAAATAAGCAGACTGCCTTATATGTTGGCACAGGAAGAAGCAGATAATGTGTTAGGAAATCTTCAAAAACTAGGAGAGACATAGATTTTCAACCTTTCCCAAAGCTTGGCTAATTTTTAAAAAAGGTTTAATTCCTATGATCCTCTGCCACGTGGCCACTGAAAACATGTGGACTGTAGTCCAAATCAATAAAGTTTCCAAGCTCTGTTCGTTCCTGATTTCTCCTCAGAATTATTTATCTTGGGTAGCTGAGAAACCCATGCAGTGAAAGAAGCATTTGGCC
Source organism: Ctenosaura bakeri (assembly GCA_948474755.1). Lineage (NCBI taxonomy): Eukaryota > Metazoa > Chordata > Lepidosauria > Squamata > Iguanidae > Ctenosaura > Ctenosaura bakeri. Next base: position 1,292,514 of record CAOLHI010000481.1, read on the forward strand.
TAGTTCTCCATAATGGAAAATGATTTCTTTTAGATGTGGAAAGATTGGTTTGGGAATACATTAAGATAAACTGTAAGCAGAAATGGTACTCATTTCTACTTTTTTTTTTAACCTGTCTGTCTCACAGACAAAATTAATGTTTGCAAAACTGCACAATGGAAACTGCAGCAACAGAAATTACACTGATACACAAGGTTCCTCTCTCAGTAGGTGGCAAGCACATAATTTTAATATATAGAATAACCAGTTATTCATGGTTGTTTTTTTCAGGCATTACAATGGATTCTGAGGCAGTTATAATCAGCAGCTTTCACCTGGAAGTAGCAGAGACAAGGAAATCTGACAGTTTTGCATTTAGCTTTTCTAAAAAATTGTTCTTTCCAGCTCAATATGAAAATATTTGCAAATTTGAGACAAATTCTCTGCATAGAGAAGAAGAGCACATTTTGATATCCTTTTGTATCAGTATTTAAAATGAGGAACCTTTCCAGGAAAAAAAAGAAGCAACAGCATTTATTCAGCATTAATACGGGTGAATAAACAGGGATTCAAAGCCATGTTTTTAACTGTTAAGCAATCCAAGCTGTCAGCCTGGATGGATGTCTCCATCAGTTTTGGCTTCTTCTGTGTTCATTTAAAAAAAAAAAAAAAATCCAGAACAAAACAAAACTCAAGTTCCTTCTATTTTGAATATGAAGAAATTTGCAAATATTGGTAAACTTTTACTGAAAAACAACTCAAATAAAATTTTCACCTATTTCTTGGAAGTATAGGCACCCCCCAAAAAATAACCTTATAGTGTAGACATAATAGTAAACCTCAGTTTCCTGTTAGGTAGAATAGCAATAGTTTGGCTTTTGCTAACCAGAAAAAATATATATTTTCTGCTCTATTATTTAATAACTATAGTTCCCTGTGACATACAACCTGGAACACTGTAGTTTGTTTAAATTTTGCTTTATGAGAATCAGCTGGGATTACACATCCCTGTCAAATCATATCCTTCTATTTCCCTTGGTCAGCTGACCATCTATCCCTTCTTCTTTAGCTTCTTTTGCCTACTGTGAACCTTTAGAATCACAATTTTGACCCAATGCAGCCAAAGATCCTTCTAATTCTCCTGCTTCTCTGTGCCATCAGTGCAGCTCAAACAGTTGGGGAATGTGAGAGATAGTAGTGTATCTCCCAAGCAGAGTGATTAGTTTCATAAGCAGAAGGTGAGCAAGAATCAGTGACACACCACCACCACTGCCCCACATTCAGGGCCTAACAGAGAAATAAAGCAGGCTTAGTTTTCTTTGTAGAAACATAAAAAGTAGATTTCTTTAAAAACTCTAAAGGTTTCATGACATCTCATCATGCGAGGCTTTGTAACGTGCTCTTCAAAAGTGAAGCAGAGAGAGAGAGAGAGAGAGAGAGAGAGAGAGAGAAAGAAAGAAAGAAAGAAAGAAAGAAAGAAAGAAAGAAAGAAAGAAAGATTTTGAAAGAGAGAGAGAGAGAGAACTGCAGATTGCAAAATAGAGAAATAAGAAACTCGGACTAACAGATGCAGGAAGAGAGTAGGGCCCTTTCCGCACAGAGGCTTCTAGCGCAAGCGGGGGAGGCCGGCAAGCGCAAGAAGGCTCGTCCGGTAGGCTGCCGCTTCCCCCTCCTTCCTTCCGCAGGCGAAGGAACCAGCGGGGAAGCGGCACCGAAGGAGGCTTGCTGTGCAAGCCGCCGTCCCCCGTGAGAAGCGGGAGACCTCGCGCCGGATTCCCACCCCGCGTGAGCGCGCGAAGTGGGCGGCGTCGCGCCGGATTCCTCCCCCCCACGCGCGCCGGATTCCTCCCCCCGCGCGCCGGATTCCTCCCCCGTGAGCGCGAAGCAGGCGGCGTCACGTCCCACCTGCACGCGCGCGCGCGCGAAGTGGGCGTCGCGTCCGTCACGCTACCTCCCCACCCCGCTCCTTCCTTCCACAGGGGTGGAGGGAAGGAAGCGCGACCCGGCCGGCTCCCGGAGGCTCCGCACGAAAGGTAAGTGCGGGTGGGCGCCGGGAGCGTTGTGCGAGCGCGGGGTGATTTTCGCTTGGACGCGAAAATCAAAAAACCCGCGCTCGCGCCGCTTCAGCCCCGTGAGCTGGGCAGAAGTGGGAGTGCGTCGTGCGGAGCGACGCTCCCACTCCCGCGAGGCTCACGGGGCTGTCGCGGGAGCAAAGGCCCGTGCAAAAAGGGCCTAGATGTGGCTAAAACCAGCAAGCAGAAAATGACACGAATGCATGCTATATCTGTGAAAGGGAAATGGGCCTTCCTTCTTTTGCCCTTGGAAATCTTTTGCTGCCGCCACCTACTGAATTAAAAACCCTATTCCTGTGACTCAGTAGGAAGCCACTGGGGGAAAGAATTTGTAAACCTAGAGCTCCCTTCTTTCCCCCATTCTCTGTGTAAGAGAGGAATTCTATCTGCGAGCATAACCAGCAAAAAGCACATGAGAGCGAGCGAGCAAGGAGATCCTTAAGGAAAGATCTTTTATTCTAAAACAGGTAATCAATGATCAAAAAGGTATATTATACATGGAGGCTACTTCCTCCAGGCATTACTTAATAGACACAATGCTACAGACAAGTCTAAGATATTTTAGCCAAAGTCTTAAAAGAACAAAAACCCCTAATGCAACTAACTAAGAACATTCCTATCTACTCACATTGTTATCCAGATGTTGAGATGATATGGCGGGGGGAGGGAAACCTAGGGTTGGGCCTGTTTGACCCAACCTGCAACTGGACTTTTCAATGTCCTTTGTTCTTCTCTGCCTCGTTGTCCATGAAGCCTTTGTAAAACTTCTTCACTGAAGCATCTCAAAGCTCCTCACCTTTTTCCTCCTGATTGGGCAGTTGTCTCTCATGACCTCTGATGTCCTCTGTGATGCTGACTCCCAACAATAAAATGTAACCTAAACCCAACACCTCCTTAACTCTTTGTTTATCTGGAGAGAGAACTATGTCCTTTCAGCTCATTTGCCTGGATAATGGGAATCCCTATTACGATAATACCCAAATTCTTAGAAAGGCATGCAACTACTGTTTATAATAAGTGTGCGAAATCCACCAATGATTACTAGAGACATCACTTTAAACATCATAAAATATTTTGACTCATTACAACATGCTAATGGGATGTTGTTTTTGATATGAACAATACCACCTGATCTTATAAAAACACTGGAAAGAGGAGTGCATTGCCAGAGACTCATAGAATTTTTCTCCTTGCCTCTAAAGCATTTCACTATTAGGAAATGTGCTGGCTTTGGAGAACTAGACGTGCAAATAAATGTTCAGTGTGATCTCATTGACAGCAAAGAGATTTGACACAACAGATTGTAACATCTCCTCAAGAGATATTCTTCATCTCTTTCTTCTGTTCAGACACACATTTAAGCTCTTCTAAATGTATGTGTCGGCATTTTGTGAGTGCACGTTTAGCTGACAGAACCCAACGAAGCTCAGACTGTCATGGTTGATCATGTGCAGAGAGGCACAAAGAGCTCTGACTTCAGTGGTAAACTCTCCATCTGATATGTTTTACAAAGAGAAATAGATACGCTACAATTGCCCTTCAGTGACCAAGGTTAAAAACTCTGCTCAGCCAAGACTGACCGGACCACTCCAGCACGTGGCTTTTTCAAGACATTGATTAGGAATAGGCAGAACTCCCAAGTCCATTTCCAAAGTATGGAAGGAAGTATGGAAGGTTTTTTTGCTTTTTTTAATTACAACTCCTAGAATTCCCTTCTTTTACTTCATGACAACCTCATCTGCTCTGCAGACATTCTTCTGGAACAAAACCGTTGTACTATAACAAAAGGGCAACTGTGTAAGTCTTTATAAATTTTGGTTGGATTCAGATTTACTCATACTTGGAGAAAGCCAATCAAATCAAAGGGACTTAAGCTAATTTTATTTACAATGGTTTAAATGGAGCTCTTCTAAGTATGAGACTACAGTGCAAAGGAACCCTGGTGGCACGGTGGTTAAATGCCAGTACTGCAAGCCACAAGGTTGTGAGTTCGATCCTGCCCAGCTCCAAAGTTGACTCAGCCTTCCATCCTTCCGCAGGTCAGTAAAATGAGTACCCAGCTTGTTGGGGGCATGTATAGAAATGTTTCGAAATACTTGCTATTTGTAAGTTGTTCGCCGCCTCGATCCCTATGGAGAGGTGGGATACAAATAAATAAATAAGTCAATCCTTTGAAGCATCATGCATCTTGCAACAATACTGTGTACAATTGATAATTTTGCTATTAGTTGGTTATTGGGCAAATTTCTCTTGGGGTGTTATGGTAGAAAGCTCTTTTTACTTAGATTATGGGTGCAAATTGTGCAAGCCATGGGCTACATGGGACCCTGCAGGGATCCAGGGTGGTCCTTGGGATGCTTATTGATGCATCCCAATCCCAGAATCCTCTCCCCTAATTTGGGAGGCTGAAAAAACAATATTTGGCTGGAAAAAAATCCACACAAATGGCTTAAAGACTCTTAGATTTTTTTTCCCCAAGGTTATCCTACCTTTAAACAGAAAAATCCCAGTCTCCCATAAAGGTCCAAAGAGTAACCAGGAGAGATGCCATGTTACTTTCAGTTGTCCCAAAGGGTGGTTGCAATGGTCAGCTGTGTCCTTCTGGAGCTCCAAAGTAGCTACAATTCATTCATTCATTCATTCATTCATTCATTCATTCATTCAAGGTATTTATACCCCACTCTTCAACCACAAAGTTTCCCAGAGTGGCTTACCATTACTTTGACAGTTCACTGTCCTCAGGTTTGCAATCCAAATAAAACACAACACACAAGGAAATGGAGATGGTGGGGGTGGCAATTAAGTTCGGCAACTCCTGGCTGCTTGCCTTCTCCCTCAGAAGCCATAGCAACACTAGTTGGAATGGAGGGAGGGGATCTCACCAGCTACTGGCTGCTTTTCTCTCCTCAAAAGGCCACAGCAGTAGCAGTTGGAATGTGGAGGGAGGGGCTTGTTACGGCACCGCACACCTCCCATGATTGGCATGGTTTAATCAGCAAATATTACTTAATTGGCACTATATTAACTGGTGTTGATTTCAATGATACCTGAGGTGATGAAAAGGTCATGCTGGAAGAGGCAAATTGCTGACTGTATACCTGAGCCTGCAAGACTGGTCAGCCGCACTCACTGTCAGACAAATGGTGCGGCCGCTCTTAAGACAATAGGCTTATGCTAATAAACTGGGCCTCTCAAGAGTCAAATGGGGAAATTCCCACCAAAGTGTGACTGTTTCAAACTTGATCTCTGTATACCTGCACATTTTCCTATTGTTTCCCCACCTCTCCATAATACTTGGCTATTATGACAGCCATTACCCTTTTGTCACCTAAACACTAAGTCCATTAGCTCTGTCTAGACTTCATTGTTGGTGCTGCAACTCCCATTGTCTGCATGGCTGAGAGAGTGATGCACACCCCTACCAGCAGGATATTTTTTGGTACAAGTACCCCTGATTTCAGGCTGTCCAGTGCAGTCTCTCACCATTCTGAACGCCACTCTGTCCATTCGATTCCCGAATGAGGACTGTCCCTAGGTGCCTACCTAAGCCACGTCGCTGCTTTCTTCACTACTCTCTGGAGCAGTAAATATCACTCAAACTCCTCACATCCTCTATCCCACTTTCCTCCCTCTTTTTCAGTTCGTTCTTGTGTGAGTGTGTGAGCTTTTGTGTGCCTGTGTGAGTCTTGTTAATAAAATACATTTTTTAGTTTACTTTTTTACTCTCCAGCCGGTTCTTTTTTGTGTGAGCCCGTAAACGTTGTTAGAAAAGATCTCATTAAGTTACCCCTCTCTCACAGGGCTCCCATTTTTGAGTTAATCATTCCCTACTTTCAAATGGAGGTACTGGCATCACAGGTTGGCCCTTGTGGAACCCACTTTTTGGGGTAACAGGCTCTCACTAGCTTCTGGGGCCCAGGTATGATGGAGCTCTGCCTGGCTGCTCTTGTCTCCTCCAGAAGCCACAGCTGTAGCAGCTGGAATGGAGAGGATGCTCCCACCAGCACTCATGGTACTTTCTGGAGTTCAGAGCAGTTCTGATTTAGACAGTCAGCCTACCAATATCAGAGGCATTGTCACCACAAAGCCAATGCAAACAAAATAGAAAAACCAGTGCTGTCAGCAACTAGATGCAATGCATAATATCTATTCTCATCCTCTTAATGACAAAGCATAGCTTTTATTGGATTTGCTGTATGGCACAACCATTTCTCATGTGAGTGTGTAAATAGATTACTGCATTAGAGAAAATCTGTAATTGCTGCTGGAGGAATGCAAGGTGTACATAACTTAATTAGTCAATGCATGTTACTGTGAAATCAGGCCAGGCTGCAAGAGAAAAGAAAGGGGAAAAAAACAAACAGACAGTAGAGATAATATCAGACCCAAGAAACCACAGACAATACTGGAGGGTGAAAGGAGAAGAGAACTTGTGGAACCCTGATGTGGAATATTTAACCCTATAGAGGTTCTTGGACTCAATCCCCCCTTTTATTGACTAGGTTGGCTAGTGTTGATGGGAGTTCCAGCATTGGCAGTGCTACACCACTGCAGAGCTTCGGATGCACAAAACAGAATCATCAAAGAATTAAACAGTCATAGAATCATAGACTTTGATGGGATCCCAAAGGCCATCTAGTCTCATGCTTTGTGATGGACCCACTCTCTCCAGGCTGGCCTTGTAGTTCCAGACACTTGGGCTCTGTCACTCACATTTCCCCTTTTCCCTTCAAGGTCCCTCTCCGGATTGGGTACTTAGACCTCAAGGCATTCCCTAGGGAGCAGTGGATGTGTTGTTTAGTGGGTTCATTGTGGTAAACTATTAAACTTAACAGGAATAGCCAGACTTAGGCCCTTTCCGCACTATGCTGTTACAGTGCTATTATTCCACTTTCAACATCCTGTGGAATTCTGGAGTTTGTAGTTTACTGAGGCCAAAGAGCTCTCTGGCTGAGAATTCTAAAGGCCCCTCCCTAAACTGCAAATCTGGGATTTCTGTCCTGGAAGAAACTGAAAGAAGCATCAACCACCTTGATTCTCTCTGCTGTGACATTGCTTCAGGCCTTTCTGAATGCCTGGGCAGAAAGTGTTGGCTCTTTGGCATTTCCCTTCAAAGGAACATTGAGAGAATAGAGGGAACTTATTTAGGTTCTTCTATGGCAAACTAAGCTCTTGCCTTTTGCCACTGTACACAGAGAAGAGGGCGGTTCCTTTATTTAAATAAGAGTTAACACTGTACCTTAATTTCACCTTTAAAAAGACAAGAGGCCTTTTTGAATGGGAAAACGGTGGTGGTGGCAGCCAGGGTAGCTGACCTCCTGAAGCAGCACTGGCATTTCCCCCTCTCTGAGGGATGACCCTTGACTTATCCACAGGTCATATCACAACTCATATTTTGGCCACAAAACTTGCCTTCAACTTATATATGAGCTTGATTTATACAGGAGTATATATGGTAATCTTTCAAAACTCCTCCAAACCCTATGCAGTTCTTTCCCCGACTGACTTTAGAACTGTAGAGTTGGAAGAGACCACAAGGGCCATCCAGTTGAACCCCATGCCATGCACAAATACACCATCAAAGCAATCGACAGATGGCTATCCAGCCTCTGTTTAAAACCTCCAAAGAAGAAGACTCCACCACACTCTGAGACAGTGCATTCTGCTGTCAAACTACTCTGAACATCAGGAAGTTCTTCTTAATATTTAGATGGAATCTTTTTTCCTATAGTTTGAAGCCAGTGCTCTGTGTCCTAGTCTCTGAAGCAGCAGAAAACAGGCTTGCTCCATCTTCAACATGACATCCCTTCAAATCCCTTTAAACATGGCTATCATGTCACCTCTTGACCTTTTCTTCTCCAGACTAAACATATCCAGCTCCCCAAGCCTCTCCTCCTAAGGCATGGCTTCCAGGCTTTCTACCATTTTGGTCGCCCTCCTCTGGGCACATCCCAGCTTGTCAATATCCCTCTTGAACTGTGGTGCCCAGGACTAGACACAGTTGTCATTTCCGCACTACAGTGTTAAAGTGCTGCTATTCCACTTTCAACGCCCTGTGGAATTCTGGGGTTTGTAGTTTACTGAGACCAAAGAGCTCTTTGGCTGAGAATTCAAAGTGCCCTTCCCTAAACTACAAACCCCAGAATTCCACAGGAAGTTGATAGTGGAATAGCTGCACTTTAACACTGTAGTGCAGAAAGTCTCAGTATTGCAGATGGGGTCTGACCAAAGCAGAATAAAATAGTACTTTCCTATTTCTATTACAGCTTTTCTCTATCTCTATGCCATCTTTACCCTATTGGCCTTCTGACAGAGACAAGCCTCTGTTTTGTCTCCTTTTTTCCTCATTGGCTGTCCATCACAACATTCCCTGAGCTGAGATTGGCTGGCATCAACCAGGCTTGCCAGGCTCCTCTCTTCACACCTTGTTAGTGCAGAAAACCATTGCTAAAGTTCCACAACCTTCTGAGAGAGTTTATTCTACTGTTGAACAGAGTTTAACGCCAAGATGTTTGTCTGAATGCTTAGATGGAATCTCCATTATTGTTATTTATTTATTTGTATCCCGCCTCTCCATATGGATCGAGGCGGCGAACAACTTACAAATAGCATGTATTTCGAAACATTTCTATACATGCCCCCAGCAAGCTGGGTACTCATTTTACCGACCTGCGAAAGGATGGAAGGCTGAGTCAACCTTGGAGCCTGGCAGGATCGAACTCACAACCTTGTGGTTTGCGGCTTGCTTGCAGTACTGGCATTTAACCACTGCGCCACCAGGGCTCCTTACTGAAACCATCAGTTTGGATCCTACTTTCTGAAGTGGGAGAAACCATGCAATCAATAATTTTATTACAGTCGTAGACCAGCATAAGAAGAAATAACAGATTTTGGCTTAAAATGCATAAAATATGAAATGTCTAAAACAGAGTGGCATAAAACACCATGCAATAAATACAATAAATACTTAAAATTCACATGTGGTAATAGTTTAGCTAAAATCAGTTATAAATAATCCCACGTGTAGATTAAAATCCTTTATCTGAGTCAGTATGCTAACCTCACTTCTTTATAACTCCCTTGAGTAGCTGGTTCTATATTACTGTTCTCTACTGTCAGTTTGTTATCTGCCTATGAGTGGCAATGGCAGACGCACAAAATCTAGCGACCTTGTTTGTGATATGTGAGTCCTCATCAGCAAGCAGATAGGAGATATAAAATGCTTCTGTTCTGCCAGGGATATTCTGGACGATAGGTGTAATTAGGACAAGATGCATCCCTTGGTAAAAAGGGCAGTGTAGAGAAACATAGTTAAGAGATTCTACTGCCCCATTAGCACAAGGACAACTGCGCTCATGATATGGGATTCTCCTGTATTTTCTTTCAAGTATAGCAGATGGTAAAGCATTAAATTGTGCCAAAGTAAAAGCCCTCCTAACTTAGGAATTATTAGATTACTAAGGTAATTAGGGTGAGTGAAAGCTTTTGTAGTAATTCCTAAAGTAGGATTATTTGGGGACTAGACTCTAGTGTTTTTGGAACTCTATATCCCTTATGAGTTGTCTGATGGCAGATTTGGCGCTGCTGAAGCCAAGGACTATCAAAATGTTAAGGGTGAACCCATATGTTAAACGTTTTTTATATAATGCCTGCTTCCATGCAGATTGAAATCCATCAGATAAGCCATTTCCGCACTAGACTGTTATAGCGCTATGATTCCACTTTCAACAGCCTATGGAATCTTGGGGTTTGCAGTTTCGAGAGGGTCTGGCCGACCCCTCCCGAAACTGCAAACCCCAGGATTCCATAGGATGTTGAAAGTGGAATCATAGTGCTATAACAATCTAGTGTGGAAATGGCCTTAGTGTTAGAGAGGCCAACCCAGTTTGGGCAAAAAATAAGTTTTAGCCAGTAATTGATCTTAAGAATCCAGGCACGAGCCTCAACGGAGGTCAGGCCCGCCTCTAGGCACAAAACTGCATTAGGGACGCAGCAGGGAGTGGCGAATATGCTTCTGAGGAATTTAGTTTGCAGTGCTTTAAATGAGTCAAAATTTTTGTAGGTGCACAGTTGTGAACCATAGAGCATTTGCGATAGAACCTTGGTTGTGAATATTTGGATAGCAGAAGGGATATGCTGACCTCCTTTGGTATACAAAAATCTAAGCAGAGCTAGCATGCTTCTCTGTGCATTCTCTGCTATTTTCTTCTGGATTTTCCATGTCCCAGAAGATTGAAAAACAACACCAGGGTACTTGTAATTTGTGACCTTTTCAATAGGAGTCCCGTTTATTTGCCATTTATGGATGGTCTTCTTTCTAGTAAATATCATTACCTTTGTTTTATTATAGTTTATGGTTAGGGATTCATTGTTACAATAATTGGCAAGCTTTTGGAAACGGTGCTCACTTGTTCCATGTCCAGCTCTCTCAACCATTCCTCCCGGGTGTGCAAAGGGATCTTGTAGCACCTTTGAAACTAATGGAGAGACAGACATTTGCAGCATAAGCTTCCATAGACTCAGGCCATTTCCACACTTCACTGTTTTAGTGCTATTATTCCACTTTCAACATCCTGTGGAATTCTGGGCTTTGTAATCTACTGAGGCCAAAGAGCTCTCTGGTTGAGAATTCCCCAAGTGCCCCTCCCTAAACTGCAAACCCCAGGATTCCACAGGATGTTGAAAGTGGAATAATAGAACTAGAACAGTGTAGTGTGGAAATGGCCTCAGTTTACTTTATCAGATGCATTCCTCATAAGCTTTGGCTTCCAACTGTGTAGGATACTAGCACATTCAATAAATACTACAATTCAGTTATAATGCATGCAGGTCATGGGAGTTAAAATACAAAACAGTGCCATGCCTGACATGGAGAAGCAGGGGAGACCTTGCTAGATAAAGCAGAGGGAAATCAGTGGATTAGAGCCAATTATGTCAAAGGGAATATAGTAACAAATCATAGCAGAATAATAAGATGTTGGGAAAGTCAGATCAGAAAAGCGGATTTCTGGCAATCGATGGAAATAAAACAGCTGGCAAAACCAGAGCATGGAGCAGAGACCTCAGAGAGGTTCTGCTTGTTCATTTTATGTAAGATTTTAAAAGGTGAATGGTCTGTCTTTGACACAGAATATCTTCACTACTGCAGTTCTGCAAAATATGGCAGCAGCAAACTATTGTAATAAAAACCAAGTTCAGTAGGAAAACTTTATGATTAAAAAGCTGAACCGGTAATTAAAACTAATGGCATTTAAAACAGCAGTGCCAGTTTAGAAGACTGGGGACTTTTTTTTAATGCTCTTATCTTGTTTATCCTGAAGCAGGCTCTTGTTTTATCCTGATCAATATTGTCTCTGCACCAACGTTCCTTAATCTATGACTGACTAAAACTTCCATCAACCTGTGATGAGCCTTTTCAAGCTGTAAGATCCTGAGGCAGCCTTTATCCCAGTCCCATCACCATCCAAGGTACATTTGGTGGAAGTGAGGGAGATGGCCTTCTCAGTGGCTGCTCTCAGATTTTGGAACTCATAGCCCCGGAAGGCTAGCGTGGCTCCATCATTGTTCTCCTTCCATCTGCAAGTGAAAACTTCCCTCATACAACAGGCAAGGCAGGAATTGACTGCAATTGGTTTTTTACAATGTGCTGTTTTGTAGAATTTTATATTCTGTCTTCTAATATATTTTAATATATTTTAGTATACTGTTTAGTATTAGCCTATCTTGCAGAGAGATACTCAAGACCCATGTATGGCAAGCTCTTTGTAGCATTTATGGATCTAAAGGTTGCATTTGACTCTGTCCCAAGGCATAAGCTATGGGAAAAACTGGAATCCTTATTGATGGACACCAGACTCCTTGCCCTAATTCAGGCACTTCATAATAACAGCCAACTACGTGTTACATACAGTCCTCAGGGACATCTCTCTGAACTCATGCCTATGTTGAAGGGGGTGAAACAGGGGTGTATCCTTGCACTGATCTTATTCAATCTATACCTGAATGATCTCGAGACAGAACTTATGGATGAAAATGGTCATCTGCCCAGATTAGGCAACAGGAAAACCCCAATCCTGCCTTACACAGATGATACAGTGATTCCTCCTAGATCTAGACCAGGGCTCTAACATCTGTTAGGGAAACACTCAACTTACTGCTCCAGGAATGAACTTGAAATCAATGCTGCAAAGTCCAAAATTTTGGTCTTTGAACGCAAATACCATCAGCACAGCTGGAGTATAAATGACTGTCCCTTGGAACAAGTTAAAAGCTTCAAATATCTCAGTCTTATATTCAATCACAGTGTTTCCTGGAGCCCACACATATCGTTAGTGTTGAGTGGTTCTTTAGGCTGTAAAACAGCTATTCTAAGGTTTTTCCACACGAAAGGCAATCAATTTGTTCCTTTCACTATGAAAGAATTTAACGCAAAGATTACATCCAAACTGCTCTATGCAGCGGCCATCTGGATTGAAGCTATTAACTCTGAACTAGATAACTTCCAAGTGAAATTCCTCAGCGAACTCCTTTATACTCCTAGATGTGTCCCCAACCCAGTTGTATTACTGGAAACAGGGGAAAGCCCTCTCTCTACAAGGGCCTGGATGCTAGCATTCAAACAATGAAAGTGCTTGTCTTCAAGTGTGGCAAAGGCCTAGTAGGCCACCTTCCATCGGATAACTATGTCAGCAGGTGGTCTAAGCACATAGCCCAAAAAGCGGTCACTATCGGCCTTTCTCCATCCTTGCTCTTTAACTTGGGTCATGAGACAGCCCTGAAGTGTAGTAAGCAAAGACTATGGGATATCGCTTTTTGTGATATATTTTAAATTATTTTAAGGTAATAGATTGTTTAATCATTTAACAGAAGTGTTGTGGAGGAAATATCCTGATGAGAAATACACATGGCATTTTTGTGTGTACAAAACATATGTTTTTCTGCACAGAAAAAGGGTTGCCTGTGCTGGAACAAGTGTTTTGCACGCTAAAAATCCATCTTCTGTGCAGGAATCAAGGACACACACAGAAAGTGTATTTCTGCACACAATAATTCCTCTGCAATACTTCAAGAGCTTTGAATACTAGGAGAAAAGTATACAGAAGGTTTATAGCTTTGTTTACTTCCTGGCTGGCTTTTTTGACTCTGCAAACCCTATTTTCCCACATGAAAAAAATAAAAATAAATGCAGACTTCTTTCTTTTCCTACTCCATGACAAGGTGTGTGTGAGAGAGTGGGTGTGTTGTAGGTAGGGATGGGCCAACCGAATCCTCAAATCCTTGAATCCTGGGTAAGGATTCAAGATTCCCGATCCAAATCCCTGTGCCAAAATAGGCAAGACGAATCTTTCAAATCCACCAACCAAATAGATTGTTGGAGACCGGGATGCCTGAAAACTTGGGAGACTATACATACAAGGGAAGATAGTAAGTTAGGTGAGCCTTTCCCCTTGGAGTAATAATGGCCTTTGCTAACAATTTCACAAATTACATCTGGGCTTGTATTCTAAGACATTTAAATTGAACATTTCATATTTAAGTTCAGTACTTGACCGGAAGCTACAGGCTTGAGATTTCAAGGACAGCTGAAACATTCCTTTGCACAGCTCTCTTGCAAACCTCTTTCAATTCTGGGTTTTGGAGTTTTACAAAGTGTCACAGCTTCTCTGCCAATGTGTGCTGGTGCATCATCAAACTACAAACCCCAGGACACCATAAGGACCTATGCAAAGAAAAACCAGTTTTGACCTGTAGTATGTGGCCCTGTTTACACAGGCAGGAAAATGTGGAATTAATCCACTTTTTCCTGCCTATGTAGAAAGGGCTTTCATGTCATTTTCAATCTGAGGAGATCCTGAAGCAAAATTATGAGAATTATCCTGGTCAGATTTCTTCAGAGGGAGGTTCGCTTTTGCTAAGGCTGAGAGAGTGTGTCTTGCCCAAGATTATCCTTCTTTCCCTTGCTTTTAAAACTCTTTTTTAAAAAAGGATTTGAAAGATTCGAGATTCATGAGATGCGTGGATTCCCAGAACCTCCCAGGGATCCAGATCCGGATTTGGATTCGGAAAATTCTGGATTCATCCCATCCCTAGTGGTAGGGAAAACTGTAAATAATAATAAAATGCCAGAATCCATTATTGCTGTTGTGGTTGTGGTTGTCATCACCAATATTATCACCATCTATTTATATAGTGCCATCACTGCAATTTACAAGTAAAAGAACAAAACAGTGCCCTGACCTCTTATAATTCAATTGCACTCTGATGAAGACATGACACAAAAGGAAAAAAGGATGGCAATATAGGAGGGGATTAAGTCAGGTAGGTATCCTCTCTTCTTCTCCATCCATGGTCAGGGCAGTAGTGGAGGGAGGGAGGGACACAGGGACATTCCTCTGCTTTTTGGCCCAGACGTGATGGAGCTGTTCCTGCTGCTGCTGCTTCTCTCCCTCCGTGGCCACAGTGATGGCAGTTGGGATGGATGGAGGGCCTTTCATGTACTTTTGGGCCTAGACATGATGGAACTATGCCTGCTTCTTCTCTTCTCCCTCCACAGTCAGGGCAGCAGCAGTTGAGATGGAGAGAGGGCCTTTGATCTGCCTCTGGACCTAGGCATGATGGAGCCATGCCTTCCTCTTCTTCTCTGCCTCTGGGGCTAGAGCACGGGCTCTTGGGATGGAAAGGAAAGCCTTTTATCTGCTTCTGGACAAAACCATGGTGGAGCTGTGGCTGCCTCTTCTTCTTTCCCTCCATGGTCAGGGTGGCAGCAGCTTTTTACCCATTATCACCTGTTACTTAAAGTAATTTTACATATACTTAGCTAAGTAGCAGAGACACTATGAAATCCTATTGGTGAATAGTAATGGGATACCAGCAGGAGTTCTGGATGAGCACTGCTGCGCGATGTGCCTCATGCAGCAGGCACTTTGCCAGTTCCGCTATGTAATAACATAAGAGCACTCCCTCTACTAGATACGGGCATTATGAAACTGTCCAATTGTAACCCCCCCCATGAAAGTCCTCATACAAAGACATAACGGGAATGAACTATGCTACCTTTCCTGTGAATACCCCAAAATCTTACTCTAACTATAAGAGGCAGGAATTACATCAGTGACAGAGCCTGGAGTGTGTGGAGGGGGGGTGGGAGAGGATGGGGCTATGGTGCAAGGATGTGGCCACTGTGCATGGGGGCATGGCCAGGGCGCATGGGGGCATGGCTACAGGCCAGGACACCCCAAAAACATTGCCACCCAGGACAAATCGCTTCCCAACCCCCCGGCCCTACATGACTGACTCCCATGCAGGGCTCTAGCCACAGTCATTCTGGCATACACCACCGTTGTGGTTTTGTGGTCCCAGTTTTCCAAATCATGGAAGTCGTACACAATTGTTTCTCAGTTCTTACTCTTCATGATTAATCTTCATATTGACCAATAATTCATGTCATTATCACATGTGTTACTGCTGTGTGATGTCGGAAATTGCCTGGAGAACAGTACATTCTGAGAAGCAATTGGAAGATGAGGGATGTCAAACAAATGCCAGGCCAGGATATTACATTTACACAAAGGCTGACAAATGTTTTCTTTGTTCTGTGGAACATGTTTCTGGGGAAACATGAATAAAACAAGAAAAACAATTAGCGGCCCTCCCTTGTACTGCACCCGAATCACCTGTGACGTTAAGGGCTGTGTTGCAATCTTGGGTGCTTGGATTAATTTCAGAAAAAGGACGCACAGCAGACTGGAAAATAATTAGTAAAGAAAATGCAAACAGAGACCCTGAGAGTTCATAGTGGGAGCAGAAAAATACGGTTTCCACTGAGCTAAAGACCAGTGAAGGAAAACTAGACGTTTTTTTGAAAAGAAAGAAAGGAAAAAAAAAAAAAAGAAAAGAAAGAAGGCAAAATTTGATAAAGGACGAAGAGAAATTAAAATTATATTCTTTAGGAGTGAATGGCGCCAGTTCTCTCTGCTGAAACACTCTTTCCCTAGTTGTACAGAGGGTTCAGTTATAACAAAAATAAACACAAGGAGAAGGAAAGCTTGATTTCTACTAAGCTGAAGACCAGTTTGAGAAAAACAAAAGCTTTT
This sequence comes from Ctenosaura bakeri, assembly GCA_948474755.1. Classification (NCBI taxonomy): domain Eukaryota; kingdom Metazoa; phylum Chordata; class Lepidosauria; order Squamata; family Iguanidae; genus Ctenosaura; species Ctenosaura bakeri. Next base: position 1,308,658 of record CAOLHI010000481.1, read on the forward strand.
GAGTTTTTTTTTTAAATTAAACAAAACTCAACAGCAACATGTTATCAAGAATAATTATTTTCTTTAGTCAGGGAAATGGGAATGAGCTATGCTACCTTTCCTGTGAATACCCCAAAATCTTACTCTTAACTATAAGAGGCAGGAATTACAACCAGAATTATTTCTTTTTTCTTTTTTAACCAGAATTTATTTTTAACCAGAACAACTTTGAAGCATGACCATTACATCTTTGGACTACAATACCCAGAAAGCCTCCATCAGCCTGCTGGATAGGTTATTCCGGGAGATGTAGTCCCAAAAATAATTTCTCCCAAGTTCTGGCTCTAATTAGGGATGCTTGGTGAATTGGGCCCTTGCAAATTCCTATAAAAGATAGTCTGGTCCATATGCCTTGGTTGAATGGACCTAACAGAGATCATACATAGGTTCAGTTTCAAACATTGTGAGGTAGCTCTTTTACTCATTTAATTATTTAAGAACACCTATTTACTGAGCTCTTTTTTTTTTAATGGTACAGTATACATTAAAAAACCTTCCCTTCAACATAACTACAACCCTGTGAGTATAATCATCCAGTTGTACGGGATCTTCGAGTAAGTGAGTAGTGTTAGAATCTCCTCACTTTCTTGGAAACACATATGCTTGCTCTGGTCTTTTGTATTCCTTTCAAAATAACTGTTTGCAATTCTGTTTTCACTTCACATTTCACAGTCATTTAATGAACAGGGACTATCCTTGATCCAACCACTAGATGTCGCTAAATGCTCTGCGGAGACATTTGGCCCCGGGATAACTGTCCTAACTCATACAGCCGGTTGTCTAGGACCCTCTTATCTTCTCAGGCCTGGTGTTAGCAGTCCACATGACTGTGGGACCTCCTGACAGTTGCCCTAGGTCTCGGAAAGGTTCAGCATGCCACCCTATTTGCCTTTATTACCTCCGACTCTGCATTGTCAATGCCTAGCTTAATTCTACTACAGGATCAGAGCCTTCAGTCTGGTACTAATGCTTGCCACCACCAGTAGGTGGCAGCAGTGCTGCCAGATAAGAGGGAGCAGTTTCACACTACACAGTTATAGCACTACAGTTCCACTTTAACCCTTGTAACTGCATCCCACTGAATCCTAGGGTTTGTAGCCTGGTGAGGCACTAAAGGTTTCTGGCTGAAGATTCAGTTGCTGGAATCCTGTGTCCACTACTTAGTTAAGTGTACTTAACAAAAGAATTACAAACAAGTACGTCTAGGTAACTGTTCCATACTCATGATGCCTACTTAGTCACAATTTTGCCACAATCATAATTCTCCCTCCCTGCCTACTTTACTGGACATTGGTTGCATGGGGAGAAAGAAGTGCATTCTGCTAGTAATTGGAGCTTAATGACACTTAACTAAGTAGCTCATACTGGATTCTGGCCTATATACCCCTTCCTAAATTACAAATCTCAGGATTTCATAGGATGGAGCCATGATGAGTTAAAGTAGAATCATAACGCAATAACTGTGTAATGTAAAAAGGGCCGGGTCTGCTAAAAAAAAAAAGTTAGTAGCCATATTAAATTTCCCCAAATTCAATACAAGTCTGGGTAGTTTGGAAATGTCCTTGTTGTTAGAGGAACTCAAAGCAGGAATGCATTTAATGATCCAACAGGAAGAGGTGTAAAAATGGCATTTTTTTCCAATTAATTTTGGCCAAGATCTAATAGCAAAGCTAAAAATGTGGCATATGAGAACAGTCCCAGAGGTTAAAAAGGTTACTTTTTTAAACTATATCTCCCAGAAACAATGGCATGTGACTTCCATAGATTGGAAAACCAGGACCACAAAGACCACAATGGTGGTGTATGCCAGAGTGACTATGGCCAAAGTCCTGTATGGGAGTTATGTCTTTAGATGTGGACTTTTGTGGGTGGGCAGGAATTACAGGGCAGCTTTATAATGCCTGTATCCAGTAGGGCAGACCTTTCCAAACTTTTCATGTTGGTGTCACACTTTTTAGACATGCATCATTTCAAGACACAGTAATTTCAGTTTTACCAGCAAACAGGTTAAACTAACCCCTTATAAGAGATACAAATATGTACATAAATTGTAATAATTGTAATAAATTGTAATAAATGCATGGGGCACAACATATCTCATGAAAACCTTTCATATATTTTTAAAAATATATCATTTATAAATAACAACATACATTTCCAAGACTGTAGGCAACACACCTACACACTTCAGGCTACACACTAACGTGTCACGGCACACCGTTTGGAAAGCCCAGCAGTAGAGGGACTGCTGTTACATTACTATGCTGCAGAGCTGGCAAAGTACCTGCTGCATGATGCACATTGCATAGCAATGCACATCCGGAACTCTTGTTGGAGTCCTGTCACAATTCATTAATAGAGTTTCATGGTGCCTCTGCTACTTAGCTAAGTATATGCAAAGTTACTTTAAGTAAAAAGTGATAATAGGTGAAAAGCTGCCACCACCCTGGCTGTGGAGGGAAAGAAGAAGAGGCAGGCACAGCTCCATCATATCTATGCCCAGAAGCAGATGAAAGGCCACCCTTTCCATCCCAACTGCTGCTGCCCTGGAATCAGAGGGAAAAAAGACGCTCCATTATGCCTAAGTCCAGAATATCAAATAATATCTAGTTGTCACCTGGGATCTGCTGCTTCAGGCTGCCTGTGGCCCAAAGTCACACGATAGAATGTTCCTCCCCAAAGCAGAGTGGGGTGAGAAAGAATATCAACAATACCCATGCCAGGGAAATGAAACTCATTGCCCTGACTTGCTAGCTTTGTAAATGCAGGGACTCCCCCGCCCCAAAGGAGAAGCAGTCAGTTATATGAGTCTCTTCCTGGATTCTGAAAATTGTACATGCCAGACGGAAGATTTAACAGCTCAGTGTTAGTTCTGAACCACACCATATGGCAACAAGATGCAAGTTTTTTGCTCATCCTTGAGCTCTTTATTGGAACTTTTCGCCTAAGGGAAGATTGCCTCATTTCTGTCATTTTTGTTCTTGTGGGTTACTGTTGCAAACGGAGCGTAGCCAAATTCCCCTCTGCTCAGCTCATAATCAGTCTCTGTATTTATAAGCTTCCTCAACAGATTTTCAGTTGGGAGTAGGGAACCTGTCTTCTCTCCAGTGTTATTTAAATCATCCTATGTGTTCAAGTTCAGAACACCTTTTAAAAGAAATTGTTACTGGGAGTCCATTTTTCCATTTGGAAAATGCAGAGCTTCTCCCCTACCTACCATCCTGACATTGACTGTGTTGAATTTTTTTTTAAAAAAGAAGAAATTAGGAGAGAGCTGAAAATACATTTATATACATCAATATCCTAAGAATGTTTATTGTACTGCCTACTACCAGAAAATACCTCAATCTAAAAGAAGAATAATCCCTATAAGTCTTATGAAAGCTTTTAAAAGCATTAGTTAGAAACCATTGTTCTGGGATTGCAAAAGGTATATCCATTCAGGCACTATTTTTATTTTTGGTTTGCAGTGATTTACAGAAAGCGTTGAAAAGTTATTTATTATTACTTTTATTATGCTTTTCCCCAGTCCAGGACTCAAGGTGTCTTGCAATGCTTAAAATAAACATGGCTAAAATTGCCTCGTGCTAAAGTTTAAAACATCAATGAACTATCGATAAAGTTAACACCAGTTAAAAACATAACATCAAAAAGAAAATGAAAAGTATACTGTACAATATATTATCAAAAAGTCTTTGATTGCTGTGGAAAGACCGCAAGGAGGTTGTCACACCCCAGTTCCAGGACCCACGTGCAAACACAGACAGGAGCTTCCCCAACAGCCACAACACAGAGACATGAATGGGACAATACTTACTGCAGATCAGCATAGATGAGAAAGGGAGAGCCCACAAGACTCAGAGCATTTATATAGAGAAGGTGTATTAATCAGGCAAACAGCTGGGGGAGGCTGCTGGCTACTAAATACAAGATACGGGGTGAGGAGAAGTCCATTGCAGACAACTGATATTTCCAGTGGAAGCAATGGGTTCTTCTTTTGATCCTTGGCTCATGTTCCTGGAAAATGTTGACCCTTGCTTTGTGTGCTGACTACGCTGCTGGATACTCCCTTGAACTGACACAAGGAATACATTACTGACTTGGACTGCTGAAACAAAAAAGTCATAAACTTTTGTAAACCTTATCTGTGGCTGCTGTATAGACTCTATTGGAGGACTGTGAAACACGGCTGGATTTTTGCACAGGACAGAAGGTTCCAGTCTAACCTCTTTGAGAAGGGGGGTACAGAGACTGGGAGAAGCCTCCAAGAAGGTCCTCTTCCATGTTCCCATCAGATGTACCTGTGAGAGTAGTGGGACAGAGCAGAGAACCTCCTCAGAAGATCTCAAAAACAAGATGGAGATCACATGGTTGAGAATTACGCAGTTCACTGATCAAACTGTTTGCAGACCTTGCCTTCACTGTGTGCCCAAAAGCCAGGACTGGCTGTCAACTTAGTCACACAATTGTTACTTTAAAAAATGTTGTGTTGATCATGCTGTATAGATGGATTTGATCACATTTCAAACTGTGGCATCACATGGCTCCCATGTCAGTTGGGTGATAAATCCACTCCAGGCTTTAGTCCTAAATTTGAAGAAGTCCTTCAACATGTCCAACCCTATCACCACAATAGACTCAATGCCTTGAAAAGCTCATTACAGGTTCATATTAAAAGTCAGGGCAGATTCACCACACTAGTGATGAGCCACCAGCCACTACGGTCTATTCCATTTTCAAAAGAATTATTTATTAAGTTTACATCCTTCTTTTCCCCCAATATTGGGTTTAAAGTGGTTTACAAATACCTGAGAACAGGTCTGGCCCTATCATTAGACAGAGCGAGGTTGATAACTGAGAAAACATGTACAGTGGTGGGGGAACAAGAATGAAGTCTGAAAGACATAACTGTAGTTGTGGTGTCTCTCTGTGCTTCCAAGTTAATAGGCTGCTTTCAAGTATAGTGGGGATGCTGTTCTCTTGGAAGTGTTGAAAACTGCCAATCTGTTCATCTTTTGCACGAGCAATAGAGTTGTCTTTTTGCCCTAGGCAGCAAGCATTTTGGATCAGCCTGAATGAGCAGAAGACTTTTCAATAGGGGACAATTGAGAGAATTGATCCCAATAAGCAAATGGTGGAGTTATTGGGTAGCCTGATCACACAGTTTGCTGGCAATCAGTGAAATGTGCTGAGAAACTGGGATATAAAATGTGCCTACAAAACACCCTAAATGATTGGTATACATGACCAGAATCTAATTTTATATTAAAGGCCAAAAAAGTAAATCTCCAGGAGGCTCAGTTCATAATATGTCTGAGCATTACAAGCCAAACTTCGTTTATAACCCAAATGGCTAAGAGTAACCTCCAGCAACATTTTTCATGAACACAATTTAAAAACAAACAAACAAAAACCTCTATTCAGGAAGGAGTAGGGGTAACAAGGAAAGGGTTTTCGATCTTATTCCATCTTTTTAGATCTTACCTGACTGTGGAGGCTTGCTTTTTGGCTCTTTTGTCTGACTGTGTACTTTTCCAAAATTGTTGTATTCTGTTGTTGTTTTTCGGTGTCAAAGGAAACTGCAATAGATAAATCTGGCAAAACAGGCATTTCAATAGAAATGAATGGATGCCAGCCTCAGTTTGAGGAGCACATGGTCCTCCAGAAGTCCAGTTGAAGAAATTTTGCTGACCAAGTAGTTAAATGCAAATACACAGAAGAAACGCTGGATTGCACACTATATAACCAAGCAAGATGGAGTGAAGGGAAGTCCACTGATCAGATCTGAGGTTATTTCCATATGCTTCCCAAGCAGTTTCATACTCTACAATAAACCTAGCTGGTAGAATTCAAAGACATAGCCGTGTAAGTCTGGATCACTATTCAAAGGGATCTTGCAGCACTTTTGAGACTGAGAGGAAAAAGTTGGTAGCATAAGATTTGTATGATCTGAAGAGAAATCAACGTACGGTCCTCTCTCCACATTCATGGATTTGACTTTCATGAATTTCATTACTCAAGAGGCATGTGCGTGCCTCTCCCCACCATTCTCCTCCTCCCATTCTCTTGCGTTTTGCCCGGTGCTGAGGTCATGCACTAAGGCAAAAGGCAAGGCAATGGGGAAGCCTCAGAAGAGAGTGGCAGAGAAGGCACGGGGGGAGTTATTTGCAATTTCTTCACTTTCATGAGGGTTCTGTGCCTCAAACCCTGAAGTAGAGGAGGGGCCACTCTATAGGATAAGCTTCATACACCTAAGTCTACTTAAGTCTACTGTATCTGACAAAGCAGACTTAAGTCTACAAAAGTTTATGTTACCAACTTTTTTCTCTCACTTATTCTCAAAGGTGCTAGATCCTTTTGCACAATAAATCCAGATGTCATCATTCAAACTGATTCCTGATCTTCTCCTAAAATAGAAATACAAGGGTTTATGTTCTTATTACATGTCATTCTTTTGCTTCCCCCCAGTGAGTTCACTATGGGATGAACAATATTTATCCCTCTTTTAACCCCACTATAATCCTGTAAGGTAGGGTAGTCTGCTAACAGATGGGAAGAATGTATAACTGTCCAGCTGGTGTTTCAATGTGTAGCCATCCAGCTGGTGTTTCAATGTGTAGCCCTCTAGCTAGTGTTTCATAGCTGCTGGGTAAGAGTGATGGGAGCTGCAGCCCAACAACAAGTGGAAGGCCACCTAGACACAGCCCGCAGCTCTGTTGCTTAAGGGTGACAAAGCTACATTGAGTTTAACAGGAGTGGGTCTGGGTTTAAGGAGGCATTTCACAGGAGCTCTCACAAATAGGATCAGCACCTTGGATAGCTCCAGTAAAAAACATTGTTAAATCCAGAGTTGCTTCTGTAAAACACAGCATGGATTCATAGCTGCAAAATAGCATTGCCACTGCCCGCCTTTGGGGCTGTACACAGAGAGAAAGATAAGTTGAGACCAAGGCTAAGCTAGAGACACAGACACACGCAGAGACAAAGAGAGAGAGAGAGAAAGAGAAGACAGACACAGAGAGATAGGCCATTTCCACACTAGACTGCTCTAGTGCTATTATTCCACTTTCAACATCCTATGGAATCCTGGGGTTTGCAGTTTAGGGAGGGGCCTTTGAGGATGTTGAAAGTGGAATAATAGCACTAGAACAGTCTAGTGCAGAATCGACCATAGACAGACAAGGAGAAACAGAGTCAGAGAGGACAGATACCTACAGATAAAGATGGGGTCAGAGAGAGAGAATCAGACAGACTCCACTCTCACTCTGACCATATACCAACCTTTCCAAAAACCCTTCAGACATTCCACCAGTCACCAATTGCTCTCAACATCCCATTCTCGCACTCCTTTCAACAGACCCTTGCCTGATCACAGCTACTACACAGTGCACTTGTTGTTATGTGCTTTCTAGTCTTTTCTGACTTCTGAGCTAACTTCTCATGGGGTTTTCTGGGGCTGAGAGTGTGTGATGCACCCAAGGTCACCCAGTGAGTTTCCATGACCAAGTGGAGAAGTGAACCCTGATCTTCAGGGTTGTAGTTCAACACTCAAATCCCTATGCCACACTGACTCTCACAAGGTGGCTACACAAACGTATTACTTTAACTTCTTTAATAATGCAAAGGGTAATAACATCACAGGGATCCACATAATCACAGACCCTAAACTACCACTTCCCGCACTCCATTACTGATTTACATGTATATAACTTTCCATTCTTCTATTCTGCCTGCTCAGTAACAACAGTCCAATGGTTTCATAAGAAAAGAAGAAATCCTCAACCCCTTTCTTCTTTGTTGTACATTTCCCTCAGAAACTGAACTCAATTCTTCTGCAAGGAAGAAGGTCTTCAGACTATAATCAGGCTTTTGTCCTTTATGTTAGGAAAAAATAATATTCTGCTCCAAGGAATAATAAATTATGGAAAGGGAGTGACTTGAATGAATTGAACAAAACTGCAACATTGCTCTTCCGCTGTATATCTTGTTTTGCCCTCCCAAACTTTTTGCATAATTTAGTTTGGTTTTTATGAGTTATATGAAGGCCCATGAGCAAAGCAGGATGCTGAAAAAAGAAACCCTCCTGAGGAAAAATAAAAGAAATTGTTCAGGCAGGTTTATCCATTCAGCAAATACATGATAAATCTCAATTGGGAGTGTTATTAGGATTGCTAGATCTCCTTTATCACAAGGGAAACCAGAATGCTTGTCTTTTATAGGGCTGGCAGGTGTCTTTATTATAAGTGATGTCCCCTGTTTGAGGATTGGAAAGCTTTTACTTTCATACAGACTGAATGAGATAGCAAAAATTCAATGTATTTTAGGGTATGGGCCCTTTCCAAAGACAGAAGTGCATCTATCATGTAATTTATGATGCAGACAGTATGTTAATTTTCCAGATAAATGCATGATTAGGTTGACCGAAATCAATATTTTCATTTGGTATTTAGGCAGGTATTTGGGCAGAACAGAGACTTGTTAATAGCTACTTTCTGATTCTTGATCCTTCATGTTGTGAATAATAAAATGATCATGATTATTTTTTATTGGCCTCTCCCTATGGATCAAGATGGGGAATCAACACATAGCAATAAATAGACATATAATGCCCCGCAAAACATGAACACCAATTAAAAATACATAATCAGTTAAAGAATATTAACATCAATTTAAACAGCATGCATATTAAAAACAATCAAGTCATGATTTTAAAAACTCATAATTTAAAAACCATCTGGAGAGGCCTTCCAGAAGAAACTGGTTTTTAAAGCTGTTTTATACTCAGACAGAGTAGCAAGACGTTGAATGTGTTTCACAGGTCATTCCACAACTTTGGGGGAGGATGAAGAAGAAGTCCTCTGGTGAACAGTGGCCACCTTAGTCCTATGTCTTGTGACCATTAGGCAAAAAGATATGGAAGCATTGTTCAAAGTCATAAAGTTTCTGGATAAATGTGTTATGTTACTGAACAAAGAACCAAAAAGCCAGTCACTGGAACATGTTGGGAGGAGGACAACCAAAATAGTAGAAGACCTGGAAACCATGCCCTGTGAGGAGAGGCTTAGGAAGCTGGGTATGTTTAGCTTGGAGAAGAGAAAGTTAAGAGGCCACACAATAGCTGTGTTTTAAATATTAAAGGGGTGTTTTATGGAGGCTTAAAACTTCAGGGAAAGAGATTCCACCTAAACATTAAGAACTTCCTAATGGTGTAGTCTCTTCCAACTCTAGGATTTAAAGTGAAATGAATGGTACTCAGGAAACTGAAAACAGGTCTCAGCCTTTTCCTACTTTCTCTTATCTATGGATACCATATTCAGTATTCTCCTTCAGAAAGCTTCCAGGTGCAATGGTTTGGAGAAAAACATATGAGTAGCAGGCTTTTGAAAACAATATTAAATAACATAGCATTTATTCTTTTAAAAAAAGATCCTTGGGTTCATGCAGAGTTCAAAAGAAACCCAAAGGATATAGAAAACGGTAGCCGTTCTCATTCCACCTGAAAAAATGCATGAGTTTTGCCCAGTTCTCTTGTTGTTAAAAAGGGTTTGCTTTCGGGAACTTAATGAAAAATGAAATGAGGATATTCTCATGATCATTTGAAGCAAGTGTATGTGGAAGGATTTGTACTTTAAATCAGGCAATTTTTAAGAAATACAAATATAACCACTAAGGATGATACACATGGTGTACATAGGTGCACAAAGAACAGGAAAGAGTGGGAGAGAGAGACTTAAAAAAAAGAGAGAAAAAAACAGATGAAGGAGTACAGACTAACTCGTATTGCTAGCCCCAGTCAGAGTCAATTGTTGAATGAAAAGTCAATACATATGTAAATCACACTGATGCAATAGGTGTACTCTAAGAAGCAGCATGGTGGAGTGTCTTCATTGGAAAAGAGATTCCATCAAAACATTAGGAAGAACTTTCCAACAGTAAGAGCAGTTAGACAGTGAAATGTGCTGCCTCAGAGTGTGGTGGATTTTCCTTCTTTGGAGGTTTTAAAACAGAGGCTGGAAGGCTTTGATGGTGTATTCCCTGCATGGCAGGAGGTTGGACTCGATGACCCTACGATTCTCTGATTGTTGGACTAGGACTCTGAAGGACCAGGGTTGAAATCCCCATTCAGTCATGGAAACACCCTGGATGACCTTTGGCATGTCATACTCTCTCAGCCTTAGAGAAAGACAATGGCAAACCTCCTCTGAATAAATCTTGTCAAGAAAACCCTAGGATAGGGTCACCATAAGCAGGAGCCAACCTGAAGGCACATAACAGCAAACTCTAGTAAATGCATTGGCACTCTAATAAAGTCTTACACACATAGACAGATCTGCCACAGGCTGTTCAAGCTCCTTGCCTTTCCATGAGGTAGTGTACTACTGTACAGTGGGATTGAGATGTGGCCAACCATATCTGAATCTAGAGTATGTCATCTCTAATCCACGGTTCCTACGGGAAAAAAAAAATCTAGAAAAAAAAGAAGAGACCCCATTGTTGATCATGCAAGAACCGAAGCCAAGTTCCAGGTAGCTATAACTCCTACAGACACTCTAAAGACTTCTAATTGCCTACCAATTGGAGAGGCCAATGTTGTGCACTGTTATTCACCTCTGTGCTTAAAGAAGACCCTGAGGCCTAATGACACAGAAGCCATTTCTTCCCTACACTGTTATAGTGTTATTATTCCACTTTCAACTTCCTGTGGAATTCTCAGGTTTGTAGTTACTGAGGCCAAAGAGCTCTCTGGCTGAGAATTCTAAATGTCGCTCCCTAAACTGCAAACCCTGGGATTCCATAGGATGTTGAAAGTAGAATAATAGCACTATAACAATGTAGTGTGGAAATGGCCAAAGCTTCAGCAGTTGTCCTGTTTAGAAAGCCAACCACAGTTACCAGTCCTTAAACAGAATCTATAGTAGCAGCCCCAGTCAAGGTTTACAGAAATGTATCAGTCAGTTACCATTCTTGTTGCAGCAGTCCAGGTCTGCAATAAATTCAGAGTGTCCATTCAAGGGAGTATCCAGCAGCACAGTCAACATACAAAGAAAAAATCGAGGTTTTTCAGGAACGCAAGCCAAGGACCAAAAGAACTTGTTGCTTTTACCATATTTGGCAGTTTTCTGCAGCAGACTTCTCCTTCCTCCTTCTATAGTATTTATTGGCCAGCAGCCTCCTCCAGCTGTTTGCCTGATTAATAAGCTTTCCCTATATAAGTGCTCTGAGCTTGTGGGCTCTCTTTTTCTTGTCTGCTGGGTTGCAATAACTATTCTCTTGTTCACGTCTGTGAGTTTTGGCTGTTGGGGAGGATCCTGTCTGTGTTTGCACTTGAGTCCTGGGACTGGGGCATGACAGTAGTTCTTTGAGTTCAATCTGAGCTTTGAGTTAAAGGACTTTTTTTTAAGTTCTCATGTCCTTGATATGACTCTTGAAACAAAGAACTAGTTTGAATAAAATTTCAAGTAAGCCTTTCCTAAACAAACAAACCAAACCCAAGTTTTTACTTACATCAGTTTGAGAGAGCCAATACCCAAACTAGTTCTCATTAACTTCATGTCTAAAAATAAATGTCCATCGGCAAAGGTATTGCCTTACTCCAACATGCTGACAACTCCAATTTGCTTCCTTCCCAAGAGGTTACTGATCTGTTGCCTATTGGAGGTGAGGTGGGGGAAATCCATGCCACAGTGTTTGACTTTGCTCCCCAAGTGTCGTATTATATTATCTCATATGGCCCATTAAGATTTCATGATGAGCTTTTCATTCACAGTGGAACAGAGTGTGTTTAACTAATGCAGTGAGATAAAGCTTGGCCAATTTAGATCTGTAGATTTAAGACCCAACGTGTTTTCTCAAGTGGTAGACTCTGCACATTCTTCAGTCCAATATGCACAGCTTGATTAATAGTCATGGTTTTCAAAGAGATGCTAAAATGAATCATGCTGAAATAAATACTCATGCTGAAACATTGAAATTATTCATACTAAAATATGCATACTAAACTACTCATACTAAAATCTTTGTCATTTAGATCTTATTCCATAAAACAGACTCCCCACAATAAAGATTTTAAAATGAGAGAGACAGAGAAAATGAGCTCTCCAACTCCTCACATTTCAGCATCAAACATTTTAAATATATATCTGTTATCTGTGTCTATATCTTCATCTGTCTATAATGCCAATACTTATGTAGTCATAAATGCCATCATAACTGTTGCAGGTAGTGGAGTTGTGGCTATCATAGAATCATAGAGTTGGAAGAGACATAAGGGCTATTGAATTCGACCCGCTACAATGCAGGAATACACTATCAAAGCATTCCTGATGGATGGCCATCCAGTCTCCAAAGGAGACTCCACCATACTCCAAGGCAGAGCGTATTCCACTGTTGGGCTGTCAGGAAGTTCTTCCTAATGTTTAGATGGAACCTTTTTTCCTGAAGTTTTAAGCCATTGCTCTGTGTCCTAGTCTCTGGAACCGCAGAAAACAAGTTTGCTCCATTCTCTATATGATGTCCCTTCAAATATTTAAACATAACTACCACCTCACCTCTTAACCTTCTCTTCTTCAGGCTGAACATACCCACCTCCCAAAGCTGCTCCTCATAGGCCATAGTTTGCAGGCCTTCTACCATTTTAGTCGCCCTTCCCTGGGCACAGTCCAGCTTGTCAATACCCTTCCTGAATTGTGGTGCCCAGAACTTGACACAGTATTCCCGGTGGGGTTTGACTAAAGTGTGTTATGCCAGCCCTTCATAGCAGCCTAGTACTGTTCTATCTTAGAGGATGGGGGGAGTTGGTAATTCAGTGTTGTCCAAATGCAGTATTCTGATGCGTTTGATTTCTCTCTCCCGACCTCCCGACCTCTCTCTCTCTCTCTCTCTTTTTTTTAGAGGAAATATAGTGGAGGAAATCAGTGCAATTTATTGAAGTTATACTGAACTAGTTAGAAGCTAGAGCAGAAGAAAGGAACTGGAAGAAGCACTTCAACTGTTCATAGAAAGCTACCCAAAGCTACCCACTGATCAACAAGCAGTTTTAACTACTGGGGAAAATGTATGGTCAAGACCCAGTAGTGGCTTGAGTGTTGGACTACAACTCTGGAGACTAGAATTTGAATTCTCACTTGGCCATGGACACCCACTGGGTGATCTTAGGCAATCACACTCCCTCAGCCTCAGAGGGAGGCAAAGGCAAGAACAAATCTGGCCAAGAAAACTCTGTGATAGGGTCACCATAAGTTGGAAATGACTAGAAGGCACACCACAACAAAAAGATCTAAAATGTTCTTTCTCAAGGGCCTGGTCTCCTCAACTCAGGAGACCAAATGCCCTGGCCTGGTTATTTCTCAACTGCCAGAACTACAAGAAATAGTAGAACTGGGACTGGAGCCTATTGGTCACTGCCATCTACAGTAGACCCACTGAATCAGTTGTATAATGATGAGTCAACACATGAGTAAATCCTGTTTATTCAATGGGTTTATTTTAGCTGTGACTGATAATATATTCAGGATCTATTCTTCTGTTGCTGTTTTTATGTTAGTATTTATGGTGTAGTGGTTTGAACATTGAACTATGACTTTAGAGACAAGGAGCTATGGAAACCCACTGAGTGACCTTGGGCATGTTACACATACTCAGCTCCCCCAAACCCTATGATAGGGTCACCTTAGGGTCGCCATAAGTTGGAAATGAAGGCATACAACAGCAACATTTTTTGGATCACTTTTGGAAAAAATGTTGCCTTCACTAAAGGTCAGAAGCCATGGAGAGCCAGTGTGGTGTAGTTCTGGTAGTTTGAGCATTGGACTTTGATGCTGGAAGCCAGAGTTTGACTCCCTGTTCAGCCACTGGATGACCTCGGGCACATCATGCGCACACAACGCCAGAAATAGGTTCACCACAGGGTCTCCATAGGTCTGAAATGATTTGAAGGCACACAACAACACAACCCATGGTAACCTGACTCCTTCCAATTTCAGACACATTGGGGATTGAATGGGCTGGGACCTTTAATGGTGTGGAAAGGCAACTGCTAGGAAGTCAAAGGCACCGTCAAAGCCAAAGTGAAGTATGACAGATACTCTCTTTTGAGACCTTGCTTTGGAACATGTGTGTAGTGCTTCCTGCATCCCTAATCCAGACCTTCCACTGCGTGTGTGGCGGTTGGGGGTAAAGCTAGCAAGTGTGTTCAAACTGGGATCAGGGCCAGGACCGCAATTCTCTTTCCATAGGTTCAGGATATGCATAAAAGGCTACAGAAAAAGCCCTGTAAGGAAAAACCATGAATATTCATATGCTGTGAGGCCAGGTATTCCATTCCAAAATAAGCCTTCAGTTTCTGAAAACAGAATCCTTTATTGGTTTGGATGATGACCACCAAATAATAATAAATAACATAAATTTTTCCTTTCAAAACATTTCTGAAAAATGAAATAAAGCAACAGACATGCAGTGTTCGAGAAACAAGGGGGAAGGGAAAATCCACAATAAGAGTATAAAACATAGATTCATTGTTCTCCATTAACATGATAAGCTGTGTTTGATAGATTTCATACAAAACTTTTATGACAGGATCAAGGAATGTGAGACTCTCCTAACGGTGTTGGACCTCCCATAAGCTCTTGCCCACATACCAAATGGCAAGGGATTATGGGAATGGTAGTCTCGCAACGTCTGGAGGGACACATGTTCCTCATCTTTTTCTTTTTTTTATGACAATATGCTAACAAAATAGCATGAATAAATTGAACAGCAGCACAGTCTTGGTTAACTTTAGACACCGTGCATGTTGTTTGGACAGAGCAACAAGAGGCATCTCACCAAAAGGCATTCATTTAAGGAGAAAAGCACAAGAAATGAGTGAAAAGCACAAAAAAGCCCCCCAATTTTATTGCCAAAGAAAGCAAGGTAAACTCAAATATTTGCAACAGTTTAAACCAACAAATAGTCACCACAACCTACTGAAAGTTAAGCACTTTTATAGTCTATTCAACTTAATGGGAAAAAATAAGGCTGAAGTTTTATGTCTGCTGACTAGAGGGGGAAGGGGCAGGACTGGACATTAAAGAACCCTACACACACACACACACACACACCCCTCCACCCTACCCTACCCCAAGTCTTTACCCAACAGGCATGACCCACAAGACTTGAAATACATTTTTTTCAGCCTTGGGGGCTATAATAATTTTTTTGTTGATTTTAAATTAAAAGCAAGCATCTCAGGAAGCAGAATTGTATTCATATTTTTTTCTGCATTCGTGCAGAACCATGGCACACATGCACTGCTCTGGTGATGCCACCTATGTTGGAAAGGAAGCCATTTTGGTTTTAATGGTGAAACTAGACTTAAATGATATGGTACTTTAAAGGCATCTTTCAGTCCTATGAAGAACAATGATATGGGATGGGTGGGGATGAATTTTTGCCGAATGCCCCCTCACAATTGCTACTTGCACTATAAGCCTGCAAGGACAAGCAAATAGCTATCATGTAGTAATGTTCAGTGGGATAAAGTGACAAAGAAGAAGAGACAAGCTAGCCCATTCTCTCTGGTCCCAATTCGGTAAGTGGTCTGGCCCAGTCTGGTAAGCAGGACAGGGAAAGGCACAGCTCTTTTCCATGGAAGAAAAATGCAGATAATCCCATGGGACTGGCAGACATTTGTAAAGTCAGGTGCTGTCGGATCCTCTGATAATTCATTTTCTGTTGCTTACAAAACAGGCTACAGAGCCCCAGCCGTGTGCCAAAAGGGTAGGTGAGTTACAGACTTCTCCTATTAAGAATTCACACCAGTTTAACACAACATCCTCTTTCTAAAGCTTACATACATTATATATATCTCAGCAAATGTTAAGTGGAGGAGACCTGGAACATCAGGAATTCATTGGTTCAAGGATAGAATCTTGTTGCCTGTTTATGTTATGATTGCCTATTTGTATTGTGATGCGCTATTGTTGTGATGTGTTTTGAAGTCAGTTCTGACAGGAAGCCTATACTGGGGCTTTCTTGGCAAGATTTGTTCAGAAGAGGTTTTCCATTGCCTTCCCTCTTAGGGTGCAAGAGTATGACTTACCCAAGATCACCTAGGGGGTTCCACAACTACGTTGTGATTTGAAACCTGGCCTCCCAGAACCCTAGTCCAACACTCAAATCGCACTGGCTTTCCTAATAATAAGCTGTCAGAAGTTAATGCGCGGGGGCGGAAACAGTTACAAAAGTGCCTTAAAATGACAGGTAGGCATGGAAACTACTTAAATTCTACACCCCAAGACAACAGAAACATTTGATTTTGCAAGAAAAACTAAAGCAGTTATCCATGCTCTTATAGCATTCAGGTTAGATTACTGTAATCCAGCATACATGAGGCTGCCCTTGAAATGATTTGGAAAATTCACTTGATTCAATTGATAGAATGTTAAGTAGTATTCATCTTTCTAAATATACCAACACTTTAATAAAATCTGCACTGGCTTTTAGTGACTCTCTATGCCCAATTGTCATTGCTGGATTTAACTGCTAAAAAGTTTTAAATGAGTTTGATACAGATTGCTTGAGGGAATTTCTTCTCTCATATGACCCTTCCGAAATAGAAGATTTCCATCATGGGCCAGATCTCCTTTTCTTCTCAAAGTTCAAATCTCCATATTTTTCAAGGCTTTCATGAAGAATCTTTCATGCTTTTTTTTTTTTAATGATGGCTTTCTTAAATTAATATGAGTTGCACTGATTGTTTTTCAGACAATCTTGTTGTTTCTGTCTCTGAGTTATTTATGCATTTGATATAAACTGCATAATTTGACAGCTTCCCAGAAAGGATTTGGAATGTTGTTCATATTTTTTAAGTTTCTCTGTGCGTAAACTCAGATGGACATACTTCTGAGTAGGTTTGTAGCAGTAGTGGCTACAAATTATGTCCTGTGTCCATTGGGCAGTGAATCAACTCCAAGTTTTATTTTGTAGTTCCAAGAAGTTTGAGGTGCTGAACCAATCTGAGGGATAGGATAGACCACTTTAGATAGGTCCTTCCAAATCTGGACTAAAATCCAGAGCAAATTCACTGCCACACTAGCAGAAGTGCCACCAGAAGGCACACTGTTATCTTTTTTCCAACAAGCAGTTGGTCTACTGAGCTGCTAATTAAACCCTGGTCTATAGGGCCAACATTCCTGAATGTGTCTAATTTTGTAAGCTAAGTAGGACCATACCCGCTCACTCCTTGGATGGAAAACAACCAGGATTCACCAGGAATCTCTAAGTAGGATTAGAAAAAAATTCTGCCTGAAAGAAACACTGGGCTGGAAGGACCAATGGCTTGATTCTTTATAAGGCAGCTTTCTCAGTCCCTTGTATTCACTCCAAGTATCTTAAAGGGTCTGAAATTGGTAGGGGTACAATGAAAAGAAAAAAAAGTGAAGAACAGCAGCATTCTCAAGGGAAAAAGTGAAACCAGGGGGCTTATAATTATAAGGTGAGGTGTTTTGAGGATTTGTCATCCTTATCTTTTTGCCACACCAACAAAAGCCAAATGAGAGAGTTTTCTCTCACACCCCACCACCTCTTGCTCAGTGGCCTTGGGAATTATACAATGCCATGCTGGACACAATGGGACAAAAATGGAAGAGCTACTGATTATATTTTCAGAATGGGACAACCATCTGCTATTCATCATACATGCTTTTTATTGTTTTTAATCACATGTTTTAAATTATCTAAATGTCATTGATAGTTTAATTCCATGTTAATGTCAATCTTTTATATATTTCAATGGTGTTGCATTTGTTTTCATATGTAAGTTGCCTTGAGTCCAGGTTTTAGGGACAAAGTGGAACATTCTTAAAAGTTAATAACCACAAAAAAACAACAACTCTTTAGCTTAAAACCAGGAGGTGACTTGTCACCCTCAAGATCTTAGACTCAAATTCCTATCAGCCACAGCCAACCTGGAAAATGGTGAAGTATGATGGGAGGGTCCTCATACTTCAACAGCTGGAAGGCTAAAAGTTGTCCTTTATTTTTTAAAGTTATATTTGAAGCAAATGTGGAAATTTCTGCTGAGACAAACCTTCTGAGAAATTTTGAAGATGACCAACAGAAAGTACCTGTACACATAGATCTAACTGCTTATGCACCCATGTTCCCCTTTTCCTTCCAGGAATTCTTTCTATATTTTAAGTACCATGATTTTTTTTTTTTACAAAAAAAAATTAAGGAAAAAAACAAAACAAAAGACAGAAATATGAAGTTCATGAGCTCCAAGATGCCCTTTCCTTTGTGATCTCCACAAAACAAAGATCCGAGGAACAACTCTCAGATCTGAATACAATAATGTGATAACTGCATGCAATTGTATAGATTTGACATACACATGCTATTTTAGGCTATCATTGCAGGTTGACACTTTCTCCTTTTAAAGAATATCTTTTATTACCAATAGGCAACTTTTATAACCATCATCTATTTGTTTATGTCATGGCTGGCTCTGATATAATTATTATATGTACATAATTTCTACATGTGTACTACAGTGAGCATGGAACTCACATGTGCAGAAACAATGAAGTCAAAAGGCTAATGGTACAATAGAGTTGGAAGTTTCATTTGTTCCTGACTTTGCTGGAGTATACATGACTGTATCCCCATTCACACTTTCTTCTTGTATAAAGAAACTGGCTGTCAAAGACTCTGTAACTAATTGGTTCTAGGCCTGCTCTGCCAATGATGGCAGTATTTTCTAAGCACTTAGTATGTAGATATGTACTGTGACCCAGAGAGATCTACACAGGCATACTAAAGCACTTATGTATGAATGAGTGAGGCCTACATACAGGCAGATTTTCCCTCCTAGCAGGCTCTTGCATCCCAGAGAATGCCTTTGCTAGGGGATAATCTAAGTTTCAGAGATGCTTGAATATCTCCAATAAACACAGAATCACAGATCGGGAAGAGATGCTCAAGGTCACCCACTCCAGCTTTCTACCAGCGTGGGAATGCACTGTTATAGTACCCCTGAGGGGTGGCCAGTTGGCTTCTGATTAAAAGCCACCAATAAAGAAAACTCCATCCAACTGAGGCAGTATATTCCACTTTTGAAAAGCTCTAACCTGACCTTCAGGAAGGAAAGGAGATTCCACCTGAACCTCAGGAAGAACTTCCTGACAGTCAGGGCTGTCCGGCAGTGGAATCTGCTGCCTCGGAGTGTAGTGGAGGCTCCTTCCTTGGAGGTTTTTAAGCAGAGGCTAGATGGTCATCTGTCGGGAGTGCTTTGAGGGTGTTCCTGCATGGCAGGGGGTTGGACTGGATGGCCCCTGGGGTCTCTTCCAACTCTACATTTCTATGATTCTATGATTCGAAGTCTTTCCTAACCTTTGTCAGAATCTCCTTTCTTGTTATTCAAATCGCTTGTTTTGGGTCTTTTCTCTGGAGCAGCAGGAAACAAGCTTGGTCTGTCTTTCTATGCAAGAGTCCTCAGTTATTTAAAGATCGCTTTCATATCATCTCCCAGTCTTTCTCTTCTCCCAGCTTAACAAGCCCTCAACCGCCCCTCAGAGGGCTTAGTTTCAAGACTTTTTGCCATTTTGGTCACCCTACTCTGGCTCTAGCATTTTACCTGATTTATGGCTCTGTGGTTTCTGCCCAATATCGAAGCAAAGACTGACGTCAGTGTAATTATTCCTCATCCCTATTTCATAAGACAACTTACTTCAACCAGGCATCCTTCATCCAGCATGGACGATGGAAGTTGTAGTCTAACACATCTGAAAGGTGCCAGGTTGGGAAGGCTGTCATAACAAACACATTAAAGGAGGGAGTGTCAGAAGCAAAAGCTTTGCTTTATGATTACTAGAGTACAGTCAAGTTCCTAACATTGAGATATGAAAGTCTTTTCAGAATTGAGAAATCCAAAGTAACCCTGAAATGAAGATTCTTACATAACTCGATTGCAGCAAGATAGACAACATTATATAAGCTTACAACATGTCTTTCTTTCTTTTTACATCTCACTTGCCTTGTAATTTTTTAAGAGCAGCCCTCAAGGGCTGTTTTATTTTTCTAACAACGTCTTGGACTAAAGATGATCAAAATGGAAGAGCCCACAGGCATCCATTGAAAATGAGACAGCAGTCAAAACTCTGATAAAATACTACCACTTTTCAAGTGGGAGAGGAGGGGGGAAAATCTCCTTGGCTTTAATATTTTAAAAAGATGTCTGGACATTTTTTGACATACTAAACCACATCTCCTTTCTGCTGCATTGTGATATTATCTGTATTCAGCAACATAATTTCTCGGCTGCATACAGTTATCAAAAAGTTGACCCCCTTTTCCCTTGCCCACTATACAGTGCGAGCTGGAATTTAGTATGAGACTTATGTCTGCGGGAAATAGAATTGAGCAGTTTTGCAATGTCCATGTGCAATAAGATGGTACTGTGATGTTATTATCTAGGGGAGCCAATGAAGTGACTGTTGCACATAGGACACTAATGTGCTGCGGGACACTGGCTAGGGAGTGCCAATATGCATTGGTAGAGCCCAATGTGCAACAGGACACTCTTGCTGGTGCCCTGATATACAGATTCACAATTCATCACTAGGAGAGCTTCATGGCTCCTCTGCTAGATAGCTAAGTATGAGTAAAATTACACAACACAGACTGGGATATAAAATCATGACCATATTCTTTTCCGACAGGAAAACATAATCTTGGCTAGGTGACACAAGGGGATGGACCTATGGTGTGCTTTCTCTTCCTCTCCACCATTTCTCAATCTCCCAACTTCTGGATTCAACAACATCTTCCAAGGGTATCACTAAGATCCATAATCTGCATGCAAAAAATGGGTATCTTTGTATCCAAAAGTTCCTTTCCCTCCACCAAAAGGAAATCTCCTTCTTCTAATGAACAGATTCCTTTCACTGATGAAAGCACTCCTCATTCTGAAAGAAATGAGCATTTGAATTCAATCTATTCACATCACCCAACCACAGTTTGCAGAAGTCAAGTGTACTGGTTTAAGCACTGAGCGAAATGGTGCCATGTAAATCACTTGGAAGTCTCTTCTTGGAGATAGAGAAAGAGGACATAAAATAATAACCACTTGGAACTTCATTTGGAAGTTCCATTACTAAATGTTTGGCTCTGAGATGGTTTGATTTAGTCCTATAGCTCAGAGTTAGTTTCACTTTACGGGAGTCTTCCTACTCAAGTACAAAACACATGCAGTTCATCAAATGTGAAGACTGCATAACATTGTGATATACCATAGGTGTCTATTTTATTTAGGACAAATTTGGAAAAAGAGGAATGGCTAATCTTTGGGCCACTGATTATTATGCCCTAAGAGATATACATCTATTTATATTATTTATTTATTCAAGGCATTTATTTATTACCTCTCAACCCAGCAGGGCTCTGAGGCATAAATGATAAATCTAATCCTACATGAATGTACCTTTCACATCACCTGCATCTTCTGCTTGCATATCTTATCTATCTATCTATCTATCTATCTATCTATCTATCTATTTCTATCTATCTCACATGTACTAAATGTGTGCTCTCAGGTTTATACAAAGAGACAGTTCATCATATGACTTGGTGCTCATCCTTACCTCAAATTCCCCACTCTCAGAAAACTAGTACACATCGTGAAACTTAGGTTTTTGGCTGATGCTAACTTGGAAGAAGCAGCTAAATGTGTGATACATACACCCCATTTTCCAAATTAGTAGAATCCCAGAAGGATTGAACCAATCTGCTTGTTCTAAACACATGGATGGGCTCTGAGTAAGTTCTAAAGAAAATATACATGCAATTGCTGAAACTATAGTGTGGCTGGGTAGGTCCACTGCTCCAGTGGTTGACCATCAGCAGTGTGAATTATTCTACCTTCCCTGCTCATCCACACACTTTTTAAATAAACATGTATATTTAGGGCCACCTCAGGCATAACAAAGCAACAAAACCAGGGTTGATTCTTTCTGTACACTCAGGAAGAGCATGCAAACCCAGATTCCTTCCAAGTATGCCTACGAGATAAATAGGCTTGCAGACAACTGTTTATCCCATTGACAGTTTATATCTTCAGCTCTGGAGTTATACTGCTTCTTAGCAATATTCTCAATACAGCTTGAAAGAATGGCCTGTTTGTTTTCCCGTCTACATCCAAGTTTCCAAACAGAGATATGTTACACTTTCTGTACAAGTCAGTAAGCTACTGGAATATTGCTGCACTAAATTTTGACAGGGATATCTTTGTCACAAAAGTTTTCACAAGGGAAATATATGCTACCATTTACCTTTTTTGCGTCAGTTCACTAGTACTTAATCCTTATCAGCTGCTGATTTAGCATAAATCATATCCATTTCACTGCACCTTCCTGGAAATAAAATTCCAGCTTATCTGGGATCTGGTATTGTATGTTGTGATATCATGTAGCCAATGCCAATTCAGCATAAGGGCAATAGTTCTTGACATCACACTGAAATGGCTTTATGATGGTACCATATACCCATTCAGATCTGGATATAATGATATCAAAAGAATCAGTTCAAAGTTAATGCAGAAAGCATTGCCCTCACTCTTAACAGTTGCCATTTTGCAAACACTTTCACTCATGATTCCAGTTCCCCTGATAATCATTGGTATGTTTTATATAAAGAAAGTGCTCACAAGGTGCTCAACAAAAATAAAGTATATCTGACTTAAACATGTTATCGAACTACTTATTCTAGTTAACACTGTGTAAACTGAGGCATAAAATGATCAATATCCATCAACACGTGAGGAAACGTTCTGTATTACAGCTTATGTCAAAAAATTATGCTAGCGTAAGAGGCAAACTTGAAAGGAGTTAAGTCCATCATTGTTAGTCATTGCAAAAGGTGACGCACCCCAGTCAAGGACTAAAAAGAATGCAATTGACAAGCATCAAATATAAAATAGTTTAGGCTGTCAACAGTCAAATACTATAAAACATGAAAATTGCTTGCTGAACTGACCAGTAATCCAATACTGCAAATTAACAAACTCTGCAAATATCATTGGGCATCAAGTACAGTTAAATATTAGAGCTGCACCATTTAACTCATTGGTTAGACAAACCAGTTTTAATTGACTAAAAAGGCATCTTTGATTAACTGGTGAACACATTTTTTTAAATGCACACAAATGTTAATTATTCTTCAACACAGATGTCCATAAAAACAGAAGATATAGGTCTCACTTGAGAAGATGCATGCCCCTTCACTTCCACATTGGAGGCAACTTTGCAACCAATATGGCACCTTCTCCAACTGTAATGATGGCACTTACTGCAACATGTACATGCATCATTAAAAAGTATGCTTTTTCTGGCAAAACAATAATTTTATTCATATGCAGATTCATGGGATTTAAATAATGATAAATTAAAATTAAACAAATTTGAGCCAATTAACTGCATAAATTTATATATGAATAAAAGAACCATTTTGCTGTGGAAAAAAAGGTATACTTTGTTTTCACTGAGGTAAGACATAAAAATTCAACTAAAATTTAACACATACATGAACATCAAAAGAACAGGTGAAGGATATGTGATACCAAAATCTACTGAGCAGAAAGTGGGAATGAATTTGGGAAAGATCCCCCCCCACCAAACTTGACACTGGGGCCATATGGAATTTGGAAAAGTTCCTTGACCATGCTGGTTAAGGAGATTCCTGGTCTAGTAGATCAAAAAAATTAACTTTCCCTCTCTGGAAATAAGTCGTTGGCACCGTCTTATTCTCAGTTCACGTCACAGGTAATGTTAGTTTGTTCAACTCTTGATGGGGTTGTATTTCCAGGTTGAACAACTTATTTAATGGGAAATCACCAATCTTGGCCAACAATTTCTCACTACACTTCTTCATTGCACAGCTATAATTCAAACCAACCTGGTAAATTCAGGAGCTTTAAGGGAGATAAGACTGATCATATTAGAGTTAAGCTGAAAATGGCTCAGAATCATTGACCTGGATCAAAGTCAGATTATACATGACAAATTGACATTTTAGTAGACTAAATTGTTTATGTTGAGCCAATTATCTATTCTAATATTGCCTACTTTCCCATCAGTGATTCCAGTTACCACTTTAAAGTCAACTAGGGATTGAAGGAGAGACCATCTGCTTGCAAAGAATGTGCTCTTCCACTAACAAATAGCAATTTCTCCAAGGTCTGAAATCAGATTTGACAAAGGATTACAAATAACTAGTTACAAATCACAATAATCATAATTAATTTCTTTTTGAAACAACTAAGGCATAGCTAAGTTGCATTACAACTGTAATGTGGCACAGGGATAACATCACTCTTTCTGCAGTTTAACTATAACAGGTTTAGTTACCTTTTCAGTGGACAGCGTGACTAGGTCAGTGCTGGTAACCACACATACCAGCAGCTTATAGCTTTCCAGTATTTAGAATAAACTGCTTTATTTATTTCTGAATAATGTAAAAGTAAAGAGCAACTTTAAAAACACAACTATAACTCTAAGGAGAGGAAGCTTGAAACTGCATTTGTAAGTATTTACTTTTTGATATAAACTTTTCCATGTTCTGTGGAATGCATGGCCTACAAATGACCTTCTTGGTGAGTCCTGGAAATAAGAAGGAATGTAAAACGATGCACATAAAACGAACATTAGCATGTAACTTTCAGACATCACAAACTTGGCTCAAGTCAGCTTCTACAAAACCCAGTACTGGCAGCATACGAAACAGGCTGAGGTTTTTTGTTTTGTTTTAATCATGAAACAGGTTATGTGACATTTTGATATAACGAGGCCAGCTCAGAAATTGTGGCTTAGTTCAATGTTGCGTGAAAGGATGGACGATAATTTTATGACCGGGAGCAACCTTGACTACCTAACAAGAACTGTAACTTTACAGCAATAAGCCTACGTGGAAAAAATCTGGGCAACCGCTTCATAAAAAATAAATATTTTGCTAAAAAACATTCACATTTTTTTCTTTAAAAAAACCCATTTTCCAGTTCGTGCTACAAGGACGGAGGATCCTGCTACTGAAGTAAGTTGTTGATTATTTTTTTTTCTTAAAAAAAGTTATGGGGGGAGATACTTGGCACAGTTCTGCTATTTGTTCATGCTTCTTGAGGAAAATAGAAATGGGTGGCTTCAGGCACCTTTCAAGATCCAGCTTTGGAAACAAAGGAAGAAATGACACTAAAGAAACATATTTCCAATTGTATGGGTATCAGTTTTAAGACTGAGCAACATGAAATATTCAGCACTGTCACTGAAAGCCCTTTGTAACCCTACCCCAACTCCTTAATGCCCTTGTTATTACAACCTTGGCATTGCCCAGTTGAATTCTGTCATTTTGCGGAACAACATCCATCAAGTACCTCACAGAACATGGCATGTAAGGACTCTTAATTCTTGAATTCACCTTCAAGTTGTTAATGGCACAATTTTCTTATTATAGAGGTCCATGCAGCTCTGGGTTTGGCATTTCTTTCCCCATCTTCTCCTCCAGAGTGTTTTTTCTTTTCACGAAACAAACAAGCTCCCTTAGGCCTTCCCTGCAGTTCTCAGGATCCAGGGTGAAATACAGAGTCTTCACAGTGTTCAAGCTGCATTCGCAATACTCCTCTTTTGTGAAGGAACCACAGCTGTAAGAATTCCTCTGGCATAGCATGGAAGCCTGAATCTGGCAAGACGTTGTCGTAATAATGATGACTGATGAACTTTCCATGCAGGTCCATTGAGAAAGGCCAGAAGCCATAAATTGTTACTTCTTCACACAAACCCAAGGCTGCGCTGACCAGGAAGAGGCCCGTTGAAAGCCGTTTTCCGTGAATTCCTTTGCTCTTCCAGAACTTTCCAATGTCACGCAGGAAGTTTGGGTTGGCAAAGATTACTGTCTGCCTAGCGCCAACATCTGCTAGGGTGTAGTAGACCCGGAGAGACGGCTCTGTCCCCGCTTTCATGGAAAAGGCTGGCATATATATGTAGCTCTGGTTGTAGACTTTAACGCTGTCCACAAATGCTTTCCGAGACCAAAGAAGATTCTGGAACCTGTTCCAAAACAAGATGAAAAAAATTACAAGTTGGTGCTTTCCCATCAGTTCAAAGCACACTGTGCTAGGGGACAGGATAATTGGCTGTCAGGGTGCTGTCTTAAATAGGTGCCCAATAGCAAGTAATACGGGGGGAGTCAAGGCTTCAGTGACTACCTATGGCACCCTTTAGTGAAGGATAAGCCTCTATAGCCCTTTCTACTTGTTGCAAGACCCGGGGGGGGGCGGGGTGGTAAAGGACTGGGTCTTTGGGGTAGGTCCACCAGGTTCTGTCTTCACTTCAGATCTTGGGACAAGGTGGGCTGCACCTTAGGGCCTGCCTTCCAGAAAAGGGTCAGCCAAGGTCGCAACCCAGCCTCATGGATTCTCCTCAGGACCCAGTAACTCACCCAAGGGAAGCTGGGGGAGGGGTCACAGGAAGACCCATTGCCCCAGCAGCTCCCATTTGAGGTTCACCCCCTCTAGTTGAAGTTCAAGTTTAATTAGGCAATAATTCAATAGAATTGCCTGAGTTTAATCCAAGCCCTGTTGTGTGGTCTCTCCATTTTGTGGGTTGGTCAGCAAAAGGTCTTGCAACTACTGTCAACAGAGATGTTTCAAGACTAAAGTTCCTGGGATCTCTTGATATCTAGATGTAAACAAACAAACGAACAAACAAACACCTTACTTTCAATCCAAAATCTAGGGTGAACTGAGTTTCCACATACTATGGCTATAATTTTCATTTTAACAAACAGGTTGGGTTTACTTTGGTCTCTGTTCAAACTTTTGGAAGCCAATGTTTCAGTTTCTGACACTGCACTGGTTTATCTTCCTATTTGTCTGACTTTGAATGACCTCTTTCCTTAGGAAAAGAAGGAAGGAAGGTCAAATTTCCACTAATATCTTCAACTGACAATGACTTATATCTGTTGCCAAAGCAGTTATTAATGACAGGGTAACCTGTTGCCAACAAAAACCCTGTGATAGGTTCACCTTAAGGCCACTGTAAATCAGAAACAACTTAAAGGCATAGATGAACAACAACCTTTTTTTATTGTCATGGTTTTAAATTGCCTTTAATCCTATTGTTTTTTAAAACTAAAAAGGATTTAATTTCGTTTTAAAATGTCATACGGGTTTTTTCCCCTGTTTTTGTCTGTAGCTTTTAAACTAATCTTATTGAGAGCTGCTTTGAGTAACAGTTTTGGGAGAAGATAGAAAAATACATCAAATAAATACATACTCAGTTGGAATTTTGATGGTGTCACAAAGATTTACACATGAGAGTCTGCTTTTTTGGTTGGGGTGCAGTTCAGAGCATGGTTGTATGAGCAAGGTTCCACAAGAGTAACAATTCAATACGAGTTTAAATCGATTGTTACTCCCAACTTGAGTAGACACAGTGAAGCAGTTGGGTTTACCTATATGTTGACTAACCATACAACAATTGATTTTCCAGTTGGGACTAACCAACAGAATCCCAGCCATGCAGTCGTACATCCTTAAAAGATACATAACTATTTTTCAATGTCTCCAATATACTGCTTGATTCACTGGGATTTCAGGAATAGTCCCTGTGGATTCCCCATTGCAGAATGGGACAACAAGCAGGCACACTGATAGATAAACAAATGGTTGCACAATGCTGGTATTCAGAGAAAGATTGGTGTAGCACAACCACATGTAACTAAATAAGTGTAGACCTAACACTATGCAAACATGATGTAGGATCTTTGCCCTCATTAATGGCTGTCTTGAACAAAAGTAATCATCTTAATCTCATTAAAATTGTTTCCTGCTCTCTGCAGTCTTTGTAGCAAGGGGGACAGCTGGTCCCTTAGTTCTCCTGTCTTCCCTGGCACTGGGCTTAATATTGCCTTGTGTGATAGCTTTGGCATTAATGAAGGCCCCACAGTTTACCATGGATTTTTGTCTCTGGCAGATGAATCTCAACAGATGCATCTAAGGATGAAACAGTCTGAAGTGCCAACATGTCAACTAAACCAGACAGAAGAGACACTCTGAAGAAGGAACAGCATTTGCACTTATCTCAGGCAAAATGCAATGAAGCCAACTTTTCAGCTGGAACGAACCCCATTTCAACAGATGGTCAAGACTGCATAGTTAAGAAGCCATAAGACCATGGGCCATAAGAAGTGAAAAACCCATCCAGTCCCCACATGGTTGTAGACAGGAAAATTTTAGGAGTAAGTAAAATAGTTTTTCCCTGTTATTTCTGTTATATATAAGACCATGAACACAATAATGCTAAAGAAGCATTTAGTTGTTTAAGTCACAATGAGAACAAAGTGCGTACATAAAGGGAAAATTCCACATGTCCAGTTGCAGAAGATTAATTTACAAGAACAACGTCTCACATTATGAAGTGGACTTATCCTGAGCAATATGCACAGAGCTCAAAAGTAAAATAAGCAGTGGAAAAAGGGAAAGGAGAACAAAGTGGGGTGGAGAAGGAAATGAAAGAAAATATTAAGAATAAGAAGGGAGACCAAAGGGCCCGATTAACTATTCTGTATAAGACAGTCAGGTGTTGCACCTTGGAATTTACAGTACCCCAGGGAACATGTCAAGTTTTAGGACGCAACAGAAAAGAGGAGAACGATGATGAATGCTTTTTCGTTCCTTTGAAAAAACTATTTTTTTGTCCCTTATTTTTGTAAGCTGGAAGGGCAGCATTCTGCTGGTATGAATCTTAACAGAAAATACAATGCAAAATATAGTTTACAGTCACACAATAAGTAACAAATTGACTATTGCAATAAATGGTGCTGGAATGCAATTGGAATTGCTATGGACTTGCTTATATGTGGCAGATATTTTACAGACTGCATACATACACATAAGTTCAATTGGATGAACAAATATGACAAGCAACAATGGCAAGACGGCACAGATCAAATCTCCCAAAACAACTTTGCTATAATTAACCCCAAATGAATTGAATTTAGACCATATCTACTTGGCGGATATGACTAAAGATGAATCTGTATCATAACAGGAAACACTGAGAGGGAGATAATAAGGAAGAGGTAGAGTCACATTCAAATGATGCATGCTTTCTTTTCCTTTGCTGCAACATAGTTTTATACTTTAATTTTTTTACATCCATGCAAATGTAAATATCCTTAAATTGGAACATGAGAACTACCATTCTGGGATGAAAAGAAACCATAAAATCCAAACCATTATTTCATCAATTAGGCGCTCTGGGTTTACAAACAGTACGCTATGGAGATAGCCAGAGATACACTGTTTCTAAATGTGGATCTTGCATTTAGCTGCCATGCTGAGTAGATGCCAACAGACCTTTCACTCAATACACTAGGGTACTAGTTTCACACTATATACCTGCATTTTAGCACAGAACACATTTCAAAAGCTTTGTGTTCAACTCAAGCAAGGATTGGAAAGGGAGTGTATGTAAAAAGAAAAACCCAAATCACCTGCAATCTTGCAGGTGATTGTTGCAACTAAGTCCTTAGAAACTGCTCTAGACTGGTTCATGCAAATATGAATACGATATAACTATTAGACATTTCTTATCTTCCTCTCATCACGTCAAGCACAATGCATTTCAAACAAGCTAGTTTGTTTATAATTCTTCAAATAATGTGACTTCCATTGATTCATGTACATTTGGAAACCAGCTTATAGTTTATATCTGAGTTTTTTCCTTCTTTTGTCTATATCCTATGCTTGGGGATCCAACCACTGGGTTCTAGAGTATCATCCTACTACTGCTCAGTTATGAATTACTTCACTACATTATTATATTCATTTTTAGAAAATGTTATCTAATATGTGTAGCACAGCAGGGCAACAACTGCAGATCTAATTGCTCCTAGTACTGGTACTTTTGTATTTTGGAGCTGAGAAGGTCACCAGAACTACACAACATCACACCAGCAGTGGTACAGTGGTAATTTTGACCTGTAGGCACTCATGATGAACACACATATCCATTACTCTTAAACCTGTCTCCAAATGTAGACAGCTATATTGAACTGATCCATAGCCACAAACTCATTCTATGATCTAATTGTTCATTACTTCCCATTCAAGATCAAGCTACTTTCCAAATACTTTTCATTATTACCACAGGGTTTGTGTTGTTAACTGCCATCAAATCAACTTCGACAGTCACTCTATCATCGAGCACCCTGCTCAAATTTTGATTACAAGAGGAGAGCTGATAACAATACATTGCTGCTGGGAAAATTAATTTCCCTCCCACATACTATGAAGATTGTGGCTAAGCTGGGAGGAAATAAGGTAGTCTGAGTCCACCAGCAGATGACGTCATCATGTTTGCAATTCAAAAGGTCCCAGCACTTTGCTTCTATGAGCTTTGGCTCCACTACACCACTGGGCATCAGCCAAGGATTGTCATTGTGACTCCTGCCAAGCTGTTGGTTCAGGCCAGGCCAGATCAGACATCCCTGGCCAGAGCTGGCTGCACATTGTGCTTGCCACATAATGCAGTACAGCTTGTTTGAAAGATATTGCAGAGCAATTTTTTTTCATATTCCATTTACATGATGTTCCAATTCCTTGCATTTGTGCATCTCTATTAAATGGCCAAAGACTTCTGCAAGCATATTTCTAAATTGTCCTTTCTTGTTGCTACCATGGGCATGGGAAGTTTGATTAGGAAGACGAGAGCAAGGAAAAGGGAGCACAGATTGCAATCCTTCACCTGAAAGTCTGAGGATGCCTTCAAACTTTGGTGGTTTCTATGTTAGTGAGGTAGTGGATTCACACGGGGTTTTCTCTTGACTTTAAAAGCACTATCCAAGTTGCTGAACCCTATTTCCCAAATATATTCAGTACCTTGGTTAGCTGTTTTAGAAGTCAGACAAAAATCCAGAGCAGATTCACACCCCTTTTTCATGCTCTACTGCAAGATGTACAGCTGCTGCAACCTCAACAACCAGCAGGCTGTTCTTGTTCCTCTGTCTTCTCTGTTCTTGTTGCATCCTTGAAAGTTCCAAGCTCACAATGTGAAGCTGGATCATGGTGCACAATTCCCCAAACATTGCATTGCTTATGATGGGAAGGTACAGGAAATGACAACATTCACTGGTGTCTGGGTGCTGATGTGGCCCTATCATTGTCTATCTCTACCTGTAGATCAGTTGTTCATAAAGTTTCTTTATTTTGGGAAGATGGGAGAAATGGTATCGTCCTGTGCAATCTCAAACTCAAATGAGTTGAAAAAATATTGAAGTCCTGAATTGGTGCTACCTTTTCATCAGCACTATTGTTGTTGTTAATTTTCCTTCCAAGTCTTTTGGTCTGTTGAGACCCTGCTCTGCATTCTTTGAACATATTAAGTATATGCAATGTGGACATCCAGCAGATGAGAGCTGCAGAATAAATCTGTTTCTGAATGATCAGCATTTCCCTTTAAGAAGGTGACCTGCAAATGACTTCCCCCAAAAATAAAACCCTCCAAACAAAATCATATTAATTTTCAGTGATAAGTGTTCATCAGTCAAAGTTAACAGGATAACAAAGGCTTTTGATACAACGCTGGTTTGATTCTATATTTTCTCCATAGGCACCATTATTTCACATCATTCCCACATCGCTAAGCTGATTCATTGGACTTGCATTCAGTAAAAGAGAGCAATTCAATTATTCAATTGTTCTAGCATGCGGGGTTTTTAAAAAAGATACAGCTGGGAAAGATTGCTTTTTGAGCTCTAACTCCCACAATTCACCCAGCCAGTACAGCCACTGTCTTTCAAAAAGAAAATAATGTTCAAGCTGGTAGAAAGAGAATAAATGATGCAATTAGGGAACAGAGACAGACAGAGAGGTAGCAAAGAAACACTTGGCTACTTTCAGTGCATTCAGATCTCATGAGCCAGGTGAACTGCATCCAAGAGGATTAAAGGGCCTTATAGATCTAATCTCAGAGACTGTCAATAATCTTTGAAAATTCTTGGAGAACAGGCGATACCCCTGCAGATTGGAGGTGGGTACCTGTTGCCTCCATTTTCATAGAATCATAGAACTGGAAGAGACCCCAGGGGCCATCGAGTCCAACTCCCTGCTATGCAGGAACACCCATCAAAGCATTCCCAACAGATGGCCAACCATCCTCTGCTTAAAAACCTTTAAAGAAGGGAAGAAGAGCACACAAGCAACCATCAACAGCAAAAGGTTCTAAAACAAATCAATTACATTTGGCCTGTGAGCATTTTGTGGGGAAAAAAAGTGCTGTGATTACTAAAAGCCAGCATGGGTTTCTTAAAACCAAATCATGCCAAACTAGACTTAACATGCTTGGCAGATGAGAGGAATGCTGTGGGTATAGTATACCTTGGTTTCAGTAAGGCTTCTGAGAGGTCCTACATTGTATTCTTTCAGACAAGCTGGAAAAATGTGAGCTAGACAGTGCTATTGTTAGCTAGATTTGTAACAGTTTGCAGCCAGGACCCAAACAGTGCTCATCAATGTTCCTCATCATCATGGAGAAAATTAGCAAATAGGGACCTGAAGGTCCAGTTTGTTCAACATCAAATTATACATTTCTTGGTAGAATAGAGAGTACCTTCTCTATTCAAATTTGTAGATGACACAAAAGTGGTAGAAGACGAATCAGGATAGAAGATGAACTTAATAGATTGGACAGCAGCTAGGCCCAAACGAACATAATCAATTTCAACAGGGATAAATTTCAAGGACTACATTTGAGCAAGAAAAAAAACACAAATGCACAAATATCACATGAGTACCACCTGGCGCGATAACTGGCATTTTGGTAAACCACATGCTTAACACAAATCAATACTATGAAGCAGCAGGGGGAAAAATGCAATTCTAGGCTGCATCACCATCAGTACAGTATCCAGATCAAGGGATGGAACAGTGCTACTTTATTCTGCTTTGGAGAGACCTCGCCTGGAATATTGCATCCAGTTCTGGGCACTACATTTCCAGAAATATTGACAAGTTGGAACATTTCCAGAGGGCAGCCAAGATGTTAAAAGGTCTGGAAGCGAAATCCTATGAGGAATGGTTAAAGGAGCTGGTTATGCTTAACTTGGAGAAGAGAAAACTGAGAGGTTATATCTTTTCAAGTATCTGAAGGGTGAGGTTATTTTCTGCTGCTCCATACAGTACGTCCCAAACCAATGGGTTCAAATTACAAGAAAGGATATTGTGATTAAATATGAGGAAGAGCTTCCAAAATGGTAATTCCTGTTTGACAATAGTAAAGACTCCCTGAGAAGATGGTGGATTCTCCTTTACTGGAGATTTTTAAACAGAAGTTGGATGTCTAGCTCTTTGAGGTTTTTTAGCAGTGGATTCCTGTATTGGCTGGGATTAGACTAGAGCACTCTTGAGATTCCTTCCAACTCCATGAATCTATGAGATGGTCATGCTACCCTTACCATTCACCAAATAAGATTTTCCATTAAGATTTTTGTTATCAGCTGGTTGCCAGTTTCATACCAGCTGACTGTTGTGAAAGGGAGCCTATTCTATTGCCCTAAGGAAGCTGTTGTCTCATATCTTTGTCTCTTAACAAGGGACTGTGGGAAAAGAGGCCTCCATGAAACCCTAAAGTGTTTGTAACTTTGGTCATTCTTCACAGCAAGTACAGGCAGATGAGCAGCGTAATTCTCCCTCCAGGTCCCTCCTCACCTTATGTTTTGTGTAATGCTGCTGCTTTTACTCTATTTTGTAGTGTCACAGTGACATGCTAGTGTGGGAGAAGGCAGAGAAATCCCCTAAACAGATGGATTTTTTTCTAGCCCATAAAAGACAGAGCTATTTTTGGTGGGTGCCTGGGGTGTTTCTATATTTTAGTCAATTAGCTACATCTCTATCCTGCATTTCTTTTCAATGAGATGAAGGCAGCAATGTTCTCCTCCTCCCCACTATTCTTGCAACAACACTTTAAGGCAGATAAGCAAAAATGACATGACTGGCTCAAGGCCACCCAGTGAGTGTCATGGGTACCAGAACCCATGTTTCAGTCCAAGCAAAGATTTTTAAAAGGACAGCACTCTTCATTTAAAAGAAGAAAAGGCATTACATGTAAATTTTCCTATGATCCCGGAGATATACTTATTAAATATAATTGAAGACAAATATTTTAAGAAAAGTCTAGAGAAAAAAATGTTGATATATATGGTGACAGCAGCTAGATTGGTCTATGCCCGATTCTGGAAGTCTAAAGAAACACCTAGAATAGATGATTGGTTGTGGAAATTATTCGAACTATGGGAAATGGATGAATTGACTTCTAGAATTAGGGACAGACCAAGAAAGCAA
The DNA here is from genome assembly GCA_948474755.1 of Ctenosaura bakeri. Lineage (NCBI taxonomy): Eukaryota > Metazoa > Chordata > Lepidosauria > Squamata > Iguanidae > Ctenosaura > Ctenosaura bakeri. The sequence goes on from CAOLHI010000481.1 coordinate 1,343,060, forward strand.
ATAGAGGAGGAGTGGAGTCTAGTGAAACCCCTCTGGGAAAACCATTGGGGTGAAAGGAGTTAAATATAGGTTTGTAAAATACGAGATTCGGAAAATGACAATGTAAATAAATAATATAACTGTATAATAGAGACAGTGGTATGTAACAAGGTATATTAAGATGAGTTGGCGGTTTATAAGTAAGTTGGATTGGTTCACAAATAATGGGAAGATAAATAAGGGAAGGTGGGTATGTGTTTGTAAAAAAATTGTGAAAGAATGTTTTGTTTGGAAAGATTGTAAAGGAGATAACATTAAGAAATAATGTGTGTTTTATGTTTATTGTATATTTTTTATTTTGTTGAAATAAAAAAAAATAATAAACTTAAAAAAAATAAAATAAAAAAATAAAAGAAAACCTTTCTGCAGTAATCAGCTATTTGCGAAAACTCTGTTCTAAAGAAAGAGTTTTGCCTCCCTGTGGAAACAGAACAGAGAAAAGAGGCAACTTTTTGAGTTCTGCATAAAATATAACCATAAACTTTTTAAAATTAAAGCAGTAAGAGTACAGTAAAGGGGAAAATAAGTTAGAACAGATGAGCAAACCTTAGACAAACAGAAATTTTAATTTGACACCAGAAAGATTGCAATATTGCCTTCGACCTATGTAGAAGCAGTTCTACAGTCAGGGCGCAATTGCTGGACTGCCACCAACACTGGGCTAGATAGCCCAAGAGAATAAAATAAAATCATAGAGCTGGAAGAGACCACAAGGGCCACCGTGTCCAACCCCTCTGTCATGTAGGAATATACAATCAAAGCACTCAACAGATGGCCACCCAGCCTCTGTTTAAAAACTTCCAAGGATGGAGACTCCACTACACTCCAAGGCAATCTATTCCACTGTCGAACAGCTCTTACAGTAAAGAAGTTCTTCCTAAAGTTCAAATGGAATCTCTTCTTTTGTAATTTCAATCCATTGGTTTGTGTTCTAGTCTCTGGAACAGCAGAAAAAAAGCTGGCTCCATCTTCTACAGGACATCCTTTCAGATATTTATAGAGAGCTATCAGTCTCCTCTCAGTGTTCTCTTATCTAGTCTGAACATATCCAGTGTTACTGCGGTCCAGGCCTACCCGGAGATAGTGCTCGATATCACTTTGATATCAAACAATTCGGCTTTCCTCTGCCACCCCGCTCCACGTGTTTGTGAGGCCACTGGACAAGCACATAAACAGGCACGGCCGATAATTGCTGGACATTCCATTCTCCACCCAGGCAGGCCAGATACAGCCGGTTCGTCGCTTCAGGAACCTCTCCAGCAAACACCTCATTCCATATGTGCGATACTAACAAAGGCACTCCTGCCCCGAGCAGGTAACCTGACAAAGCTGGACTAAGTGCTCCGCATTTGCATACTGGCTACACTATTGTTAATTCGGCTCTAACTCAATCATGCTAAAACCTGACCTTTCCAAGGCTTTGCCCTGCTCCTAAAACGTATTGTTCTCACCAAGTAAGGTAGGCCTGCAGTCACAATTCACCCTATAAAAACCCCTGATTCCGAGACCTTCCTCGGATCACTCCAGACTTCCGTTCTACCTTGCTGTCGCTTTGCCCGATGAGCCTTCCCCTCAGTTCCGGTAACTGAGACTGCTCAACCCCAGATCGCTCGGACTGCTCTGCCGTGCCGAGTTTCTCCATTGCACCCCAACTCTGCTCTCAAGCTCCAGGACTATGAGACAGGTGTCATATCACCCATTTCCCTCTAAAAATCCCTATTTCAAGTCAATCTCTGATTCTTTAGTTAGCTGTGTGACTGTGGTGTCTTTAATATTTGTCTGTACTCAATAAAACATCATTTTAATTATTTTAAACCATCTGACTGCTTGACTGACCTGATCCCGGAGATGCTGGGTTGCAAGATCCTGCTAAGTTACCCTGCCTCTCGCTAGCTTTTGTGAGTGCTCCAGCTAATTTCCACCAAAGCTGTGCTGTTGTTTGGTTATTTAGGTGTCCCTCCCAGGACCCCCAGAGATCAGGGTAACACCAGCTCCCTAAGCCATTCCTCATACCATGGTAGAAGGAAGCTCCTTATATAAGAAAACACTGCTAGGCATCAAGTCTGCCTATTTGTCTTTGTTGTTAACCAATGCATTCAAGTAAACACAAACAGTATTTAATCCCTTTACCCACCCACAGCTCCCCTTATGGCTTTCCCAGCTGCTCTGCTTCAGGGTATTATCACAGAACATTTATTTACTACAGAAACTGATAGTCCTGTGATACGTGGGCTTGATTTCCGCTTGTTTTGTCTAACAGGAGGAACTTTTCCACCAGAACCACCTCTTCACTATTCTAATTTGCTTCTATGCCTTGACATCATTTGGCATGAGAGAACTCAAGAGGATTGCTTCTTCCCACTCATTCTTCTTCACAGTGAAGAAAACCAGTTTTGTGGTAACTCAGTGAAAAAAAAACCCTCCCTTCTTACTCTGTGCTTCTTACTGGTCTATGACTGTAATAAACAATATCTATCCATCTACTCTGTGCTTCTGTTATTCTCCTTGAGACTGTCATTCCCCCTCCTTCCTAAATCTGCATCCTTCTTTCTCTGTTCTTTTGTTGCAATCTTTCTAAGGTCCATTGATGCAATCTTAGATTTCCAGTAGGGTAGAAATGTTAGTCTCTTCAAGCTAAAATGGCAAAAAGTCTCATGACATTTCAAAGACTAGCATGTTTTGTTTGGCATAAGCCTTTTCATGGATTTCAGCCTGCTGCATCAGATACACAGCTTGATGGATTTCCACTCCATATGGCTACATGTGGTGCTCTCCAAATAACAATTTGGTACTTTGTTATTTTGGTTGATGCTCAGTGCTACTTCCTCTTGCTCATCAATCGGCTGACAGCTGTGCCTTCCTTGTTTTCCTTGAATTGATTGATTGTTTTCTGGGGAAAAAACTATCCTTTTCTTTAATTATACCCTTTGAAATAATAGATCTACCCAGATTCAGAAACAACACTGCTGACAATCTGAAAGATTCCCAATGCAAGCCTGCCTGAGTTTAAAGATCCTCAGGGGAAATCTGTCTTTTGGTCGCACACCATCAGAGGCACATTTGTGAGGACCCAGCAGAGAGCCTTCTTGGTGGGCACACCCAAGTTGTGAAATTCCTTCCCTTAAGAAAGTAGGTTGGCCCCCTCTCTGCTTCCCCCCCCCTGCTGGCAGGCAAAGATCTTTGTCTTTACTTATGCCTTTGAGTGTTCACTGCCTGTTGAAGAACGTCTTTTAATGGGAGTGCCCATTTAAAACTGTTTTAATGTTTTTAATCTGATTGCTACTTTAATTGCTTCTTTACCATTTGTACTGTTAATTGTTTTAACTGTATTTTATATTTAACTGTGAACTGCCTTGAGTTTCATATTGGGAGAAAGCCAGGATAGGAATTAACTAAAAAGTACATAACCCTCAGTTTAATTAATTACACAAGACATTAGTCCTGCTGTGCATTTTGTTGCCCTTTAACACCAACAACTTTTCCTTTGCACAGAGAAAGGGACGTTGCTAGACTGATGCTGGAACAAGATATGATCCAACATCTGGAGAGATGCAGTTACCTACACGTGTACATATAATTTTTCAACTAATGGATGAAATGGCTGTATGTTTCATGAATCTGAGGAAGTGGACTCCAGCTATCAAAAGTTAGAGCATCAGTGTCTATAGGGCAGCGGTTTTCATCACTTTCCATCTCACAGTTCATTGGTGAAGTGCTGAAACTGTCAAGGCACACCATTAAAAAAATGAATATTAAGATTGTGTTTAATGTACAATAGCTGCAATTTTCCAAGGCATTATGAAAAGCACCAAAAGGCAGGAAATGGGAAAAGTGGTGATGGGGAGGCTGCCTATTGGTTTGGAGGAGCCAGTGACCAATCAGTGGCTGAATCAGAAAGTGAACCTCCCTCCATCCCCACGCATCATGCACCCTCATTCACTCTTGCTCCTTCCCACCCACTTGAAAGAACAGCTCTAGAAGTTAACTCAGGCATGCCTGAGTGGGTGGGACAAGTATCTTCTCTTCCTTCAACCCACAGTTCCCCATGAAGTGCAAGATGATGTCTTGTCTCCCACAAATCATATATATTTTGCCATGCCCTCAGTTGGCTTTACCCCCTCACCTGCTTTTCCTGCCACCTGCTTCCCTTTACCAGGTTCATGTACTGCCTCCCCCCCAATACAGATAGAGACAGTGTCCATCCACCACAGTGCAATCTCCACTTTGTTGCTCCACCATGGAGAACTGCTGAGGCAGAGGTGAAAAAGGAACATTTGCCGCTATCTTAGAACAAGGAGGAAGATGAGTGGATGGCACTCATCTCCTCAGCAACCACACTCCTTCATTGCAATCCCCTCAATTTGAATGTGTGCAGCGTTCAGGGACACACCTCTTGCACTTCCCCCTGCTGTTGAGTTGGGAGTGGAGAAGCCAGGGAAGGAGAGAGAGGAAGAGGACAAGGCATAATTTCTTTCTCTTCCCACTCTCATTCTTTTATCTGCTATTTTGATATTCAAAAAGCCGTAGGAAATGGTTTTCAACCTGTGCAACACTTCCTATCATTTACATGTTGCCAACAAATGTGGCACACCTGTGGACCTTTTGTGGCACACAAATGTGTACAGCACTTGAAAACCACCGCTTTAAGATACTTCAGCCCTATTCTCTCCATGTCTTCCCAAACACGTGGAGAAAGACAGAGGGGCTGCAGATAACTCACCATGTCCCTGACAACACTTCCTGCATTGGACCATCTCCAATGCTGTCAACACGTCAGCAGACAAGATGAAGGGAGGGGAGCCTGCAACTTGACTAGGAATCCTTCTACGAGAAACCAATGAACAACCTAGTTGAGGGAAATTATGTTGGAGCCTTTAAGCAAATCCAAACCTAGGGGAATCTTTCATTCTGTGTGGCTGGTTGTTTCGAACCCCCGCCCCCCCTCAAAAAAAACACAAGGTTTGTAAATCTAGCCCCAGAAACTCCCAGGAATAAGTTCAACATGCACTACAGGCATTCTACATTTATATATTTCAATACTACTGAGAAAAGTCTAACGTTCCACAAGATTTTTAAATATATATAAAGTCTATTCTTTGCTTTTAAGCCCATTAAAATCCTTTGTTCAGAGGTGTAAACACTTAAATGAGCGTCTGGCTCATTAAGCAGAATCTTAGGAGTAATCAGCTGATGAAAGAGTCATGACTGGAAACAAGCACCATTACTGAGAAAAAGATGAACTTGTCATGATGATCTAAGCCATGTTTGATTACTGTTATTATGTGTGTGTGGGAAGATCAAGATACAAAAGTTCCAGCTACAGTGACAAAAGGCAGATATATTCATATTATGTGTGGGCTATCGCCACAGTATTTCATTATGCTTTTCACCACACATGCTTTTCAGAATGTCACCTGAAAGAATGCCATCTACTGCAGGGTGACGTTCACATGGATCTCTTAACTCAGAAAATACATTAATGCTGTTATTAGCACCATCGTTTTTCTTTGTCTTTTACTCTAAAGTGAGAGCAGGGATCCCCTGTTGTGGATTAGAACCCTACAGCAGGAAAGTAAGGGATTTTAAACTTCTATGATCCCAATCCAGACTGAACCCACTGAGCCTGCCATTTATATTGTAAAATGTGTTTGTGTATCTGCCTTCAAGTCACATGCTTGTTGACTTACGGCAATCCCATCAATTTCATAGGGTTTTCTTAGACAAGGAATACTCAGAGCTGGTTTTGCCAGTTCCTGCCTCTAAAACATAGCCCACACCACCTGGTATTCATTGGCAGTCTCCCATCCAAATACTAACCAGAACTGACCCTACTGAGCTTCCAAGATCAGATGGGATCTGGTGCCTTTAATGTATCTGGGCCATCTATAATAAAGTAATCCATTATTTTGCAATATAAATCACCGATCCAGTAGTGGTTTTCATCCAGATTGGAATGACAGTATAAATGTGTTCTTGTTATTTGCTATGAGGCTGAGTTTCACTTATGATGACCCTATGAATGAGGATATTTGAGAATCCTGGTTATCAACAGTCCTCCTCAGGTCTTGAAAACGCAGGGTAGCCAAGGATTCCTTGACTGAACCAATCTACCTGTTAACATTAGTCTCCCTCTTTTCCTACTGCCTTCCAGTTTGGCCAACTTTTATCAACTTTTCTGAAGAGTCATCCTGGCTTCAGGCCTGATTTGTTCTAAGACACACTTGTTTCTCTTTCTAGCAATCCATGGTATTTGTAGAGCTCTCTTCCAGCACCACTTGTCAAATGTGTATATGTGAAAGAGGGAAACACTCCCTTCTGTTCCATGTCAGTTTCCAGATCTTGATAGCACTTGCATCAAAGTAAAGCAGAGGTAGCTGCTAGTACAGTTGGCCCTCCAAATTTGTGGGTTTAACTTTCATGGATTTGATTATTTGCAAGTTTCTCCAATCCCTGCTCCCCCCAAAACCTTACATTCTTCTTTTCCAAAGGAACATTCCTTCTTGGCGGCTCCATCAGGATACACAATTCTTTAAAAACTCATCTCTCCTCCTCTTCCTCCTCCTCCACTAGCCACTGCTTGGCCAACTAAGGATGGCTCACAGCTGAATTTCTTAGCACCACAAAACCCTTTCCTGATGTCCCCCAACCAACACCCAAGGAAGGAGACAGATGAGAAAGCGTATATATATGGCCATCATGCCTTTCCCTCTCCTTTCCTTGGCCTAGTTTGGACCCTGGCTGCCCATCCATGCCTTGACACCCATCACACACACATTTTGATTTTTGCAGTTTTTCCTCTTTTTTGGGAGATCTGCAATCCCAGCCCTAGTGAGTGTGGAGGGCCAACTGTAGTAGATTCTCATTTTAAAATACCTGCTTTGGCCCTTAGAATGTCATTATCTGGTTCAGGATATGAATTTGCTGAGCTTGTATCACTCAAATGCATTATGCTTTGAATCCCAATTCAGTGCTTTCAGCAGAAGTAGTAGCAGCAGCAACTTGGTTCCTAATTGCTGATTCAATTATGAGTTCAGCTGAGATGAGTTCATTGGTAGCTAACTGTTCTTGGGGATTCAAGCTAAAAGGAACCCACCTACCACTCAGTTTACATACAGCATTTCCCATTTTTACTAGATCATTTTAATGAGGAATTGTGAATCACCAGTTTCTAGAAACTGATCAAGCACAGGAGGCTTCCCTTCCTCAAAGTGGTAAGATTCTTCATGCAACAACTTCTCCAATATGGACCCTTCAAGGTGAATCTTCCTTAGTCAGACCTTGAGAAAGTTGCCTTTTGAATGACAGCTCCCAGAATTATGATTACTTATTCTATTTATACCTTGTCTTTCTCACACTAAAGAACCCAAGGTAGCTTACAATAATTTAAAATAGAATTTGGGCAAAATGTTCTATTACAAAAATTTAAAACAGTTTTTTAAAAGCAATACTACTAAAAGCAGATCATTAAAAAGAGCTATCATGCCCTGGATAACTTGTGATCCACAACTTCACTCAGAGGTAGACAAGCAGTGTTTACTGTAGCAAAGCAAGCAACACAGCATACTTTGTCCAAAGTTGCTGAGACCAAAGCACACATTGTGGTTATAGGTTTTATATCTTTCCATACAAATTTAGGCATGTAAAGCTATGATTAGAGATAATAAAAAATCTAACATCAGCCTACCATGTTTCCCAGGCTAGGAGTTGTTTACTCATCTTTCATCCTTGAGGTCGGGACATGTTTCCTGCCCCCTTATTTCTGAACATTTCCAGTTCTCACAACACTTGTTGGTATTTTCATTTTCCCCTCTGATCTTTTCCCCTCCACCAGATATGTTGTAGCAGTCAGCAATAAAGCAATTAACTATTTGAAAATCAGAATACACAAATAAGCTTCAAACAGATACATAGCTGCAATCAACAACTGGCATTCAGTACTTTGTAGCACTCAAGCTAACTCTAGCAATGTCTAAATTGGCTACCCAATCTATTTTAATATACATCTTGTAGATACCCCATGACAGGAGCAATGCATCCTGACGTAGTGTAAAATACATTTAAACCATAATTTAAAACATAAAGCAGCACACTACTATAAACACTGTTTCCACCAAATGGTTAAAAAATCAATCAAAGTCCTGCCCAAATAAAAAGATCTTAACCTGCTAGTGGAAAGAGAGAAGGGAAGGGACTAACCAAACCCCCTGTGGAAAGGAGTTTCACAAACTGGAAGCAGCTGCAGAAAAGGCTCCACTTACAACAAACGGTACAGTAAATATGTGTTTCTCTACTTAATGGATTACCTCTGGTGGGTAGAAAATATGGAATAAGTTGGGGAAGTCATGGGAAGATTACAAATTGACCTCACTGTCCACACAGTAAAGATCTCACTGTGTGGACTCCCATAACATTCTAAGAATGAGGCAGGACGTTAGCACACACGTGCACATACACACTTAACACAAACCTATTGGGAGCTCTGTAACAGAATTTCATTGTGTTCAAAGATTTGAATCCCATCTTGGGAGAAAGGCAGGATATAAATTCAATAAATTTAAAAAAAGATAAAAAAGATTTTAACATCTTGAGGCCATAACAACAATAATAATTTGCTGCAGCATATGTTCTTAGAGCTGGGTTCTTTCCAAAGAAATTAAAACTCGTGGTGTTACAAAGAATGCTGTGTGCTACTTCATGCAAAGAGAGTCACAAAGTAAACAACCAAATGAGCAGACACACTGAGATATCACAGAGTGTGCTTCTGTGCAGACAATGCCTTCCTGGCCAACTCAAAGGCATTGTACAGCTTTTCGATCTTTCCCTCCTTAACAGATTTTTCTGTGAAAGGGAGAGAGGGGAAGGAAAAGGAAATACCAGGAAAACATGAGGTTAGAAATGGAAAACATCATTGTCTGGACATCCCTGCAAAAATTTGTGAATGAGGCCAAGAAATTTTCCAATAAAATACTTGTTTGAAAGCACCCTACAGAAACCATTCTCAGCAGGGGCCATATAGCATCCAAGGAGGTCCTGGAACATTTAACGGGGCTCACAGATTGAAAACTGTGAGAAGGGCAGCCCCAAGGGTTTGTGGGGTCCCTGAGAACTGAATTGATGAAATACTCAAGCAGCAACCTTGATTGGAGTCAACAGCGTCCTAGTTGTAATATCTTTCCAACACAGCATTGGACAGTTTCCTTGACAAAATCCAACAGAATTTATATCACAACAAGAGGTGTTCTCTGGCTTTTATTGTCTAATTTGGAGCTCGATATCATGAAACTTGCAGAAAAGCAGCAAGCTCAAAGATTGCATTAGGTCTGATAGATGTTTAATTTCATGCAGTCTTTTTAAAAGTTTTATCCAGTACTAGCGTATATACCAAGCGTTGCCCGGGATTTTATTTTCTCATAGGTAGCATTTTAGGAATTACTTTATCTTACCTTAGGAATTAGAGGCAGTTGAAATATGCATTTGAGATCCTGTATCTCTCATTCCCCAAACTGTCTTGTCCAGTACTTGTAACTTTTCCCCATATTCCCCAATCCAATCTGTATTCAGAGTTGTTAACGTACAGAGGTTGGGTTCCTGAGGGAATACACTGCCCTCCTCCTTGCTGTTAGGTCTCATCTCCATAGAAACCAGCCTATTTTCTGGCTGAGAATTCTAAAGGTCCCTCCCTAAACTGCAAACCCTAGGATTCCATAGAATCTTCACAGGCAGCCAATCATATGAAGTCTTCTTGCCTGACACAGCCAATTGTATGAGGTCTTCACTTCCTTGACACAGACAAACTCACAAACTTTGACTTTTATATATTAGATAACAGAATGTTGAAGATTATTTGGTGATCCATAATATATGGTTTTCTGTCTATCTGTTCTTGTTGTGTCCCTGTTTGACAAGGGGACCCAGGAACCTGAGAAGAGCTCCTAAGGGGGCTGTGGCAAAAAATAGTTGAGAACGGCTGCCCTAGAGCACCAAGGGATATTATTACTCTTTCCAGGAAATGATAAAGACAATGAACAATTGTTGTCACATCTACATTATTTGTAACTAGGTTTCAGGTGGGAAGTTTACAGGTTATTAGAACTGAGAGGTAGGAAAGCTGATGTGTTTTTTGTATTTCAAAATCTCTAACATGTTCCAAGCATATACTGATTGGTGAGAAACTAATTAGTACACATGTCTTTGCTCTAGCAACAATACATGCATGGAATTATCCATCTTTCTTTACAAATGGGGCCATAATGAACCAATTAAATCTAATCATGTATCTTTTAGAATCCTTATTATTAATAATCCAGGTAATAAGATTCTTTTTTATGCACAGCAATGAACAGAGATGCTGGCTCTAGGAAATTAATTAACATCAGAAAAGCCAAGAAACTGCAGTGGTTCTTTCAAGGAACATAAAGATATGGAAATGAAGGGGAAGGGTTGGGTAGAGTTTTCCTCAGTATAAAACCTTATTATCAGTGACATTTTTACACAGGAGGTCTAGGAAAGGTATAGAACTTAAAATATAGAGGAAAACATTACCTGTACTCTGAAGAATTACAAAAATATCCCCAAAAATACCATGTCAACATGATTAAAAAGTATCTACCAAAAGAAAGCTGCAGTGTGGGAACAAACATTGCCTAATGAAATGGGGAAAAGTCACTAATGACCATACAATGTGGTTTTTGCCTCACAACAAACTTGTATGCCAGTTTGTTTTTATAAATTCATCCCCACTACCTTCTAACCTGGCTCATTAAAAGTGTATATGCCAGCTTGTTTTTATAAAATCATCCTCACTACCTTCTGAACCTGGCTAATTAAGAGCGTGTGCTTGGATAAGCCTGCTTGGTACGGGCAACTTTCCTGAGTAATATCATTTGCTAAATAACAGCATTGCTGTTTAGCATAAGGTTTTTCAACATCTCACAGACCATAACAGCTATGTTAGATCAGATCAAAGGCCCAGGTCGTCCAACATTCTGTTTACACGGTGATCCATCAGTTGCCCACGGAAAGCCTATAAGCAGATCGTGGGTTGAAATGTATCCTTATCTCACACTGTACGACAATTGATATAAAGAGACACAGTGCCCCCAGTACTGGACTTGTCCTTTATAAGGACCATCTTGACAAATCACTAAAGATAGCACCATCCTCCATGAATGTATATAATCTATTTTTAAAGCCATCCAAGTTGGCAGCCATAAATATATCTTCTGACAGTGAACACCACAGTTCAACTATAAGCTGTGTGGGGAAAAATTACTGCTATTCACCGGTTCCAGTATTATTAGAGAGGGATCAAAAACCTCCCCTTACCTACTGAATCTATATCGTGCATAAGATTTGATCCTGGAATCCTCTGAGATTGATCGATTGCCACTAGTCTCTCTGGGAACAAGGATTCAATCACATAAATCCCAACATTAATATTTATTTATTTATATACTGTCATCAGTGTGCAGAGCTATTCATGAGTGGTTTACAATTGTTCATTTGACAGTTTGCTGCCCTCAGGCATACAATCTAGAAGACAAAACACAAAAGGAAAAGGAGATGGCAATGGTGGTGGAGATTAATCCAGCAAACGCCTGGTCTCTCTCTCTCTCAGAGACCCCAGCAGTGGCAGCTGGGATGGAGGGAGGTCCTTTCCGCAGCTGCTGGGCCTAAGCGTGCTATACACTGGTGCAGATGTAATGCTCATCCATGATTAACATAAACAAGGGGAGAGAGTGGAGGTGGATGGAAGCAGGTGAAGTGCATATCACTCAAGCTGCTAGCTGATGTGGTATGTATAGCTCACAAGGAGCCAAAATCCCATCTACTCTGCACCAAACCGCAATGGAAACTGAAGGGAAAGAAAGAACCTTTTCCATCATGCTTAAAGGACCACAGCTACTAAAAGTGGCACTATTAGATCCCCATATTGCTTTCTAAATACAGTAAGAGAGTCTGTTAAAGAACCATAGATGAAACACAGGGTGTCATTCATACTTTCACAAAATTAAAGCCAAGAGAATTTAAGGTCTGAGTCATTTCAGTCTTCATGTGACCTTGTGGTGGGGGCACATCTATGAATGACATCATTGTTTAAGACCGGAAATGTCTGGTAAAATAAATTTCCAATGAAAAACACAAGATTACCATTAACAGTAATCATGGGTTACTTTTAAACCTGAGTATCAAAGGGTAAGAGATTTCCATAGAAACAAACATGAATCATTCTCTTGCTGCTTTGTAGCACTGCTGCTGCTTTGCCTCCTTGTTACCATCTGACTGGCCCCATCAAGAGCTCCACTATGAGAAAGAATGGAGATTAGGCAAGTGGAGTGCTCAGAGAGAAAAGAGAGAGTGATGGGGCTCGGAGTAGGGAAAGAGACAGACGTGGAGGTGGTAGGCAAGCTAATCAAGCCAACACAGCTAAGGGAACCTCTGGCCATGCAGGGTTGGTGGGAAAGGTGAGGCAACTATCCAAAGTGTTGTGGGAAGGGATAGAAAAATATTTTTATTTAAATACAGTGAAGGTTAGAACTATTTCTAGCAACAATTATCACAGTTTATACAGAAGCAGTATTTAAAGTGAAAATCGTCATAATAATAGGTGGTTTGAAGCAGACAGTCAGTGAGTGTGTCTTCTTTTTTGCTTTCCAAACTATGGTAAACTTACAACTTCTTCGCTTGCCAAATGGGAGGGCTGGCCCTTACGATTCTCAGATGATCTGCTTCTAGGCCAGAGGACTTAAAATAGGTGACCTCTGCTGCAGCACATACAGCCTTCTAGTGGTATCTACCAACCCACCATCACTGTCAACCCAGAAGCAGATTTGGAGGAAATGGCATCTGTGGCAACTGAAATTCCTGGCAGGTCATTTTACAAGGAATGGAATGGAGACTTCTAGCTCGTCACAACTTTCTCCTTTCCCAGAGGCTCACTTTCCCCAGAAACATCAGTTGCTAGATCAGCGATAACTAGAACCATCCCAGATCCAAGTTCCTTCAAGGCCATAATATCCCCATGAACACAATAAAACTGTCACTATCATCATCATACTGATTACAACTACCACCAGAACTGAGACCAGCAACAACCTTGTGCAGTGTGCAGGACTCTTCCTCATTTCCAGCCCTCTCCCCAATATTTCCAATCCATTCCTCATCCCAGTTTTCTGTTTTTTACCCATAATCTGGGTGGGCAACTGTGGGAGACTATGGGAGCACATTAGCCCCTTTGAAGATCTTGGAGTGCTGCACCTCCCCACAATAACTCAAAAGTATTTTCCCACAAGCCATTTTTATTTGGCCAAGGGTGAAAATGTGGAGAAAATCCTCCCTCCAAAGGCCTAGAGGACATTTTGAAGGGGGAAAAAATCCATTTTTAAAATTATTTTTGATCCCCTGGGGGACTGCATGAAGCCTGCAGGCCATACTTTACCCACCCCTGCCCTAGATTATTAGGTTATTTTTGAAAACATAATTCTTTCCCATAGTTCATCTGCCCTAAGTGTGTTGTACTTCTGCAAATCTACAAGTTCCTTCAAGCACATTGCTTTCATTTTGATTGCATAAACACAAATCCAACTGATATTCTCAAGTAAAGTAGACCTATGGAACTTATATCAGTGTTATCTTACCAAGTCCCCATTGATTCAATTGATCTATTCCAGTTTGCACAAGCAATTGGATTTGTACCTTGATGATTACCACTCATCATCTGAGTTCACTGTTAGAGGGAAAGATTATCTGCCAGAAATAGCAAAAGGGGAGAAAGGCAAAGAGAAGAGCCTTATATGGCTAGGAGCCGCAGAGGGGAAAAGCCATCCTTTTATTTTTTTTAGACGGTGGCAGTCTTTTCTTTTTTTTTTTTAATTTTATTAAACTATAACACAAAAACAAACGAAAAATAAAACACCATGTGTTATACATAATAGTGAATTAAAAAACAAACAAACAAAACAAAACAAAAAATTTTTTTCCTTCTTTTAAACAATGCAAACTTATATTATTGTTTTTCCCTTCCCCTAAAATCATAAACTTGTTCAGCTTGTTCCATTCATACAACTTATACATTTTTGTTACGTATCTTCAATTCTTATTTTCATTATATTCATTTTTATTATTATACTTTCACTCTTAATTCAATATTTTTCACTCCCATTTAATCTCTTACTATTATTAATTATAAACTTATTACTTAATATCTCTAATAATAACCTCTCTCTAAAACCAATTACCTTTTAACTTTTTCCCCCTTTTAAACATTGAACATCACATATCAAATTACATCTATAAATCACAAGTTTAACACACACAGATAATAAACAATATAAAAATACAAAATAAAAGATAAAAGTAATAATAAAAAAAAAAACCCACCCCCAGAGCCAACTTTTTATTTAATCCACTTTCCAAAATTGCCATTCTTCTTTTAACAGGGTAGCATTACCATCTCTTTTCAGAACTTTTTCTAAAAATATTTTCCAAATTTCTTCAAAATCATTTGTTTTTACCAAACCTTTCATAAACCTAATTCTACATGTTAGTTTATCATTAATTGCAATTTTCCACACTTCTTTATACCATTCTTCTATTTGAAATTTTTCATTTGTCTTCCATTTTTTTGCTATTATTAATCTCGCTGCAGTTAACAAATTTGTTATTAATTCTTTCTTTGCCTGAGTACACTCTACCTTATTATATATGGACAACAACGCTATATTTGGACATACTGGTATTTCTAATCCTATAATCTCTTTTATCTCTTTAAAAACCTTTTGCCAAAATTCCTTTATCTTGTTGCAATTCCACCACATATGCATATATGTACCAATTTCTTGACATCCTCTCCAACACAATCTTGAATATTTCTCATCTATTTGATTTAATTTCACTGGAGTCAAGTACCGGGAAAAGCCATCCTTAAGAGTGCAGTTTCTCCTACTAAAATAGCACCGGTTTCTGGCATGGAACGGAGGAGAAATCTCCATGCCTGTGAGAAAAAAAGTTATGAGGTGGTAGTGCAGATAACCACTTGATAACCAATGATGTAGTGATTGTAGGGCTTGCAGGATCAAAGCAGACTTTTTCACGAGCAGAGACGAGGCCACCCCTTCTTTTGTTTCTCTGTCCTTTCTGAGCTTAGCTTCAGTCCTCCCAGCAGTTGCATGGGGAATGAATCTTCCCCAGTGACAATATACAGCTGTGAGCTGCCCCTCTTGTAAACTAAAGTATTCTGGAGTGGCTCATTCTTTTATGAGCTTTATATAAGACCTGCTCCTGATGGAAATGAAACCTTCTAGAAATAGTTTGTTAGAACAGACTAATGCTGGGGCTGTAGGATCTGTCAGAATGGATGCCTCCATTATCATCACTACATCATCATCGTTATCTTTATTTCTATCCTGCCTTTTTCCCAGTTGAGTACTCAAGTTGTCTTTCAAGAGATAAAAAAATAGTTGAAAATCCCAAATAACAAAAGTTAGAGTGATTAAACTATCAAAAACATTTAAAACTAATTAAAATATACTCCATAAAAACACAACAGCACAACAAAAATATCAAGTAGAAAATCCAGCAGACTGTACAAGGCCTCTCCTTCCCAAACAATCAGTCCTCAAAGCCCTGTTGAAACAGAAAGGTCTTCACCAATTTGTGGAAAGAAAGTAAGGAGGTGCCAGTCTAATCTCCCTGGGAAGGGAGTTCCAGAGCCTGGAGGCAGCTACTAAGAAGGCTTCTCCCCTGCTTCCACTAGATATACTATCATGTCACTGATGATAGCACCACATGCTGCATGTTGTGACCCTTTAAGCAGCTGGGAACCTGGACAATGAGGATAAAGCACTACACACACATACATATGTGCACACCCACACCACATGCACACACATACAGCTCTCTGCCACCACTTTGAGACCTTGTTTATTCCTCTCCTACAGAAAGTGTCGTGAGCTTTCTGTGAAACCACCATGTGAACTGCCTTTCAGGAAGGGAAGCTACACCTAGCAAAAACGCAGGGCTCTTCTTTAGCAAAGTTCTCTCAGCCACGCTTCTTTTGAAAAAGCCAAAAATTGTAAACAAGCTAAACCTGAGTTCATGCATAAGCAAAACTGGATCATAGGATCAGTACCTTATATTTGTTCTTCTAGCGAACTGAGCTCTTTATGCCTTGCTCAAGGTCTGAGCTCTTTATGCCTTGCTCAAGGTCTTCAATTGCACATTTTGAGACAGAAGCCACATTTTTAAAATCTGCTAAGATGATAGAAGGCAATTTACAACTTTCAGAACCCTGAAAAATTGAGTACCACTGGAATTCACTCGCTAAGAGACCTTTGTCACTGAATGAGCTGCAATGACAACATGGAGCAATATACTCTCCCTGGAGTTTATCTGAGGAAAAAGAAAAGATTTCAGATAATAGAAAATGGACCCTAACAGGAACAGATAACACAGACAACTTCAGTAAGAGCCTCTGTCAAATTACTAAATTATAGATGAATGCAGTGCTCTCTAGTAGATAAAAAAGACAGCAAGCCTCCCAAAGTAATGTACCTAAACACAGGGAAAAGACTGCATATTTGAAGAACTGGGATTGCTGTTTATATTGTCCCTCCTTCCCTCAAGAAAAGCAAACTTTTTTATTCGCTTCTTCACCATATTGCTGGACTGCCTTTGCTGACAAAATTAAGGCAGTTCACAGTTTAAAAACAGATGCTTAATAGATGCAATTTGTTGTTTTATGCCTTCAAGGAGTTTCTGACTTATGGAGACCTTAAGGTGAACCTATCATGGGGTTTTACTGGCAAGATATTTTCAGAGGGGGGTTTGCTTATCTGAGGCTGAGAGAGTGTTGACTTGCCCAAGGTCACCCAGTGGGTTCCCATGGCTGAACGGAGATTTGAAACCAGGACTCTTGTATTCCTAGTCAAACACACAAACCACTATACCACTCTGACTTTCACAGATGCAGTACAAAAGGTAAAAAAAGAAGAGACAAATTAGAAAATTCAGTTTACATTATGTAAGGTTAGACTTTCACTTTGAATGTCCAAACTTAAGCATATTTAAAGAGGATCTATGGAAATCAATGGGTCTTAAGCTGGCCATGGCTGACTTAATTTCAGTGCTTCTTCTCTAAGTATAACTGTGTTTAGAGCCAAACCATAATGACTAAATGGAATCAGTACTGTATGACATGCTAGCTGGGGAATTCTGAGAGAGAGAGTCCAAAATAGTAACTTTTCCGAGCTCTGTATCTTGGTTCTCCTCAGTCAGTGACTTTGCTGCTGCAGTCTCCAGCCAAAGCAAAACACAGACAATGAAATGAAGCCATTCAAGTTCCAAAAAGTAGATTATACCTTCAGTACCTAGAAAAGGCCTAGACTTATCTTGAAAGCCACTTTTGAGAAAACAAAAATGTTATGGAAGTATATTCATTTGGCCTACAACAATATGTTGCAGTGCGGAGTGGCCCTGGTTGAAGATTACAAATACTCTACTCTATATCATCCCCTCTTCCATCGGAAAATGCATTCTGTGCATCTGAGCCTGGTACAGTCTTTATTTGGGATATTCTGAAGATTCATTTCCCTTAGATGTTTTACACCTAACCTTTGGAGTTTCTGCAAATTTGCTGATACCTCCCTCTTATGTGTGTGTGATTGGAACTTTAGCAATGGCACACTGAAAGCAGAGGGAATCTCTCTCAAGACTGCCACTCCAAAGGAACTAAAATTCATTTCTAAGTGGTGACTTCAGTCCTTGAACTTCCCATTCCTTTCAATATTTCAGAGACGAAAGCCGGGAAGCATTTTGCCAACCAACGAAGTGTGGTCAAGATGGCTGAAGTTATTGAGGATATAATAAAACACAAGTTAAAAGAGACTGCAGAAGTTTGTTTTTGCCTGAGTCTACTGGGAAGGGCAAGATTTTGCTCCCTCTTCTCTTCTTCTCCCCCGCCCCGCAGGTTTAATTGAGTGCAAACTACATTTACACTTTTGAACTCAGTGTGCACCATGGTAGTGAATTCAAGACAAAGGGGGGAAAGTGGTAGGAAAAGAGAGGAATGGTCATTTTAAAAGCAGCTGAAAAATAAGACGGCACAGGATTAATCAGGACTGTCCCTGGGAAATCAGAACAGCTGGAATGTATGAATTCCTCATCTAGGGAGACCTATTCTCCTCTTCACTATTTCTTTCCTGAAATGCAAGAAAATATTAAGCCTTTTTAGGATAGCTTCTGCCCTTACACAAAGGTCCTCAGTAGGAAACTGTAATCTGCAGTTCCATAATTCCTTTGTGGTTTTATAATTTTGTGATGATAGCTGGAGTGATTGATAAATGTTTTTAGAAGTACAAATAGATTTTATCTACCATTTTATGGTTTTTAGACTACTTCATGAAAACTGCCAAGGAGTGGGGTTTGAAATGAATAGAACTACCCCATTAGAAAAATGTGAAAGTGATTCTATTAAAAGTAACTTAATTGCTAACCCATAATAACTTCTGCAGGTAGCCCATGCAACATACCAATCTTTTCCTTACAGAATGCATACAAATATTTGTACTACATCATGTTCAAAATTCAGTTAAGACCACCAGGAATCTGGGGAGCAAGATCTAGAGAAAAGACTAGGCAGATTAATTCAGTTTTTAATTCGTATTTTTCTAATCAAATAAATAAATAAATAAAATATTTCAGTTTTCCTGTTTAATTTTGTGATGTAGCTTCCTGGTTTAAAAAAAATATGGAAAAATGCATGCCATAGCAGAAGTATGACCAATGTGAACAATATGCATTTCATGTGGATTTTTCTAAAATATAGAATTCTTGCTTTTTTTTCAAAAAAATATGCTATCTCATACAGAAGCAGGACACAAAGAACTCAAGAACAGGAAATGAGGAAGTGAGATATGAAGAATCGTCTATCATAATCCAATAGGACTGTACCACTTCAAAACATGTATAACAGATCACTTTCAAACAAACGATGTCCTACACAAATTCTGAATGAAACTGGCCCCACAATAGGACTATACTAGAACATGTGAATCAGCTCTGAACAGCAAAGATAGCTGCTGTCGGACAGGTCATGCACAGCTAATGAATTAATCACAGTTTCTTGGTGATTCAGCACAGAAATATATTTTCCACATATATAGTTCCAACACATCTTTGCAAGAGGCATGCTTGATTTAAATTATGAGCATTAAGCAGAAAATTTTCCTCCAGCCTTTTGTAAAGTGCCCTGGAGAAGCAGACAGCTATGACACACATTAGCTTTAGGGCTAATCAAATAATTCTGGAAGTTAAGAAAAAGTCAAGAAAATATTTCTTTAATTTTGAAGGGTCCATTAAATAAGCTCAAGCACCACTGTGAGGTGTTAAGGCAGAAGGAGATTATAAAGTTGTCTAAGAAACAGGAGGCCATCAGTCATCCAAGGTTCATAGCTCTTGGAGAAGGTTCTTAGACTGTGATTGTTTGGGGGACACCAGTGAGTGGTGGATGACAGTCAATCACCATCTTCCCAATGCTGATGCTGTTAAAAACATCCAGCTAGACAAAGGAAAAGGAGGAAAGGGTGGCCAGGACAGGCATAAAAAGACTTTGTTAAAAGGACTTCATTGTCAAAGACTTTGTTAATTGAGCAATGCCTGCAAGTGCCCTATTTTTCATGTGGGAAATGTTGGAGGGTATGAACTTAATGTTCTTCCACCCCCTAAAATCCGGTAGGTTACATACACTGAATTGGTAAAGGAGAGTTGGTGTATTTGCAGATGGAATCAATCGTACATTATTTCACCACTGCTGTTGATTTGAAATACAGTTCTTACTGAGACACATAATTTTATTCGTAGGAAAGGCTTGTCAGTGCCAGTGGAAACAGTAATTATCACGCACAGAAAATAACAATCTATCATAGTGCTACAATAGAGACACTGAATTTGGAATTCAGAAAAGTGCATATTTTCCTGAGTAATGTTAAAGAGACAGAAATTATTTTCTGGAAAAAAAAATATGGATGAGGTATAGCTCCATAGTGTAGCATGTAGCTTTGATTTACTTGACAGCTTCAGTCCATTGCGTATCGTATCCTATCATAACACAACATGTTATAATATCTAAGCTGACAAGGAACACTTGGATAAAATGTTGGAAATACTGCTTCTGAGTCTAAAAACAGGAATATCAGTCAGAGCAGGTAATACTAGGCTAGAATCAAGCCACTAGACCAGGTGTGTGCAACTGCGGAAGACTAAGGAATCACATTAACCCTTTAAGAGAGTTTGGAGAACCACACCCCCACCACAATGAAAAAAAAACACTTCTTGCCTAAAAATGCCCCCAACTCTCTCAAGGAGATATGGATGCATTGGAAGGGGCTTCTTAGCTGCCTAGCAGGCATCTGGGGACATTTTGAGGCATAAAAATCCTTTTGCAAAATTTAGCAAAATTTTGCAAAATTTTGTTTTGTCTCCAGAGGTCCAGGGGAGTTCTAAACCTGGTGGAAATATAATTTACACTTCCTAGAGATCAGCTGTGGACATTTCAGTGCATTTTTGGAAAAGTTTCACTTTGGGGGCCATAGGGGCCACAAAAACATGGATAGGCCACATGGTGGCCACAAGCCGCATTTTGCCTACCAATGCTCAGATAGATAAATAATTTCATCCAGAGCTTGGAAATGTTAATATAATTTAATTTTCAGTTCCTACAGTTATCCAGCTAGCATGGACAGTGGCTGATTATTTGCTGTAATTAAAAATAGTAAAAATTTCCAAGCTTTCGAATGGTCCATGATAAAGCAGATTTGGATATTGAAATATTATTCCCTATACATTCAGAAGTTTAAATATTAAGTTGTAATGAAAAGGGAAGTCAAAGAATGAGCACAAGCATGCTAGTTCTTGTCACTCTCTGCTATGCCCTTTTCCACTGCCTCTGTCATGCTAAGGACATGAAATTGGGAGCCTCTTTTATTTGTGGAGGTTCTCGGCCTGATGCAGAATCCTCGAAAATTGGGTTCCTACTCAGAACTTAGAAACAACTAATTACAAATAACCTTGCATTTATTTTCTTTCCACAGAACTGATATCACATGATGGCTGGCATTCTGTCAGCACAGGTGTAGCTTGTGTGTGCCTACAGATTCATCTTTTGCAATACTACATTTACACAGGAATTCACATTTCAGGTGCAGAAACAGTTTTTTGCATGTGGTATTGCCACACATGGATGTGCACTGCATACGTACATCAGTAAGAACAAGGTCACAAGTCACAAATGAAATGGTGTTGCACACTTGCCATCCAATTCTGTGGGTGTAAAGTTATATTCTGTCTTCTTGATATAGGATCTCAGTCAATGATTATAACTCAATATTCAACATACATGAAATTATTGTTGTTAACTCAATGTGGAACACTTTTTTTCTGATGTAACTACAACTTTTAAGTAATTTTTATAATTATGGCAAGTGGAGTCACTAAATGATAGCTTAGAAATGTTGCATGATTCAAACGTAGGTTCATGCTGTCCTATTCCTTCTGCTAATTGAACCCCCCCCCAGTTTTTTAAAGAAACTGAAAGTTACTTACTTTAAATAAACACTTTAACTCTACAACCTGCAAAATAAAGTTACTTTAAAAACCTGCAACTATAACAGTAACCAGCTACTAGGGGTTGGAGGAGCATGGAACTATAACTGATTGCCTTTTTGGAGGTAAATTCTCAACTTTTTCCACAATGAGATTCCAGGTCCATTTTAAATCGGGGATGCCAGGCATTGAAACTGTGACTTTGAGAAGACAATGACTGAACGGTCCCTATGATTCTCTGAGAATGTTAAAAAAAAAAAAAAGCAAAAACAGAAACAAACAAAACAAAACAAAACAACCACCAAATGCTGAAACATCTACTCCTCAGCATTCTTCACCATGGCTATTTTAATCTACAAATCTAAGAATGGATCCAACTCAGCCTCCATCACTATTCAAAGGGCTACTCCCAAAGATGTGGATAAGCTAATTAAGGCTGATTATATGGCAGTGGATACGCTAATTAATGGATGTGGATTAGCTAATTAAAGCTGATGAAATGGCAGGAGAACATCACATTTTGTATTTGCTAGGAAACATGGGGACGTCGTCATCAGTATCCCAGGACTTTGCTGCCCTGATAAGGAAAAAGGAGCTCTTAAAGGTGAACTTTCTAAGTGGAGCTTGTGAACAGAGGACACAGTCTCACATTTTTTGTAAAGATTTACAATGAATGAATGAATTTATTTTATTTATTTTACTTACTTGTATCCCTCCTTTTACGATATATTAAAAACAATACCAACCTTAAAAACAGAGCCGTACAGCATTAAAATGCCCAAACTTATCAATTTATAAAAGCCTGATGGCACAAAAAAATTTTCACCTGCCACCCAAAGGAGAGTATTGATGGGACCATCTCGGCCTCCCTAGAGAGGGAGTTCCAAAGTCTGGGAGCAGCCACTGAGAAAGCCCTCTCCCTTGTTCCCAACAAACATGCCTGATAGGATGGTGGGACAGAGAGAAGGGCCTCC
Organism: Ctenosaura bakeri; assembly: GCA_948474755.1. Classification (NCBI taxonomy): domain Eukaryota; kingdom Metazoa; phylum Chordata; class Lepidosauria; order Squamata; family Iguanidae; genus Ctenosaura; species Ctenosaura bakeri. The sequence goes on from CAOLHI010000481.1 coordinate 1,365,670, forward strand.
CCAGATCATCTTAAGGCTCTAATGGACTCATAAAGGGAGATATGGTCTTTCAAATATTCTTTTATTTCTTTTATTGCAATCAAGATCCTAGCAGTAACAATGTGAGAAATAATTTCATTTCATTTAAGCCATGCTATGTCTCTTCAACATGTGAAACATCTTCTAGACTCTTCAAGGATCTCTCTCAAAAGAGGAAAAAAAGTAGCAGGATTTGCAACAAAATATGGCAGAGTTGATTGCTCTTGTTCAGGATTTCAGCCAGCCAGCTGTGCCCTCTTCCAGGATACCCCATTCCACTTCCCCCTTCCATTGTTTTTCTATGCCCACCCTCATAACTGGGGCAGTAGCCCATATTCACTGAGCATGGTCAATACATATTTGTAGGAAGGTCCTCCTTGGGACAATTCTGTTGTATTTCTGCACACTGCAGGGCTCACGCAAACTTGATTAGACCTCCTTCTTGTCAGCGGGATGTTCCCATTTTTGCTACATAAACAACCAAAGTCTATAAATGAGTCTGCTTAATCACCCTTCCCCTCAAAAGAAATTGACAGGTTATTTATCTCTCTTCGTATATGCTAAGGAAGGGGTGGTAAAAGTCCCTGAAACCATCATTTTCTTTAAAAAAAATCTGCTGATTCACAAGTGATTTTTCACTTGAAAATCAGCCAAAATGACACCTAATGGGCCACAAATGTGGTAGTTTTCAGCTCCTCCTCAGAGTCTCCCAGTCCTTCCCTCCAAACAACACAAAAAGTCCGGGAGGAAAATAAGCTGAAACTTGGCCAAAACAATGCACTTCAGCTGCACCTCAAATGCTTTGTGGCAACCAGTAGATTCCATATCAGAAGTGTGATACTGTCTTTTATTCCAGACATCAAAGAAGTTATCCAAAGTTCTGAACTTTGTTGTAAGACAGGATTCAACACTCCAGAAAGCTCCCTTACAGTTTAGTTAAAAACCTGAATCATTTTATAGCTCTAGCACTAACATGGAAGCTATTTTATTTTTTTATTTCATTTATGCCCCACCTCTCTCCCGAGACGGGATCCAAACGCATCTCAGAGTAGGTCCAATATGGAACCCAGGAGCTACCACTGATGGAGTCAAATTACAGAGCCATTGTGGTCAGAAACTCAGCCTTATCAGGGGACACAGAAGGCCTAAATGATGTCTGGTGTGTCTGCATTTGCACATCCTCATGCACAGATTTGCCCTATATGCAAGCAGGCAAGTGCCTGCATAGCGCAAATGACATTTGTAGCATCTGGAGAGGTGTCATTACAGGTATAGACAATGTAGTTTTGTTGACAGTGGCAGCATCAGCTATTTCAACAGCGGAAAATGGTGGGGAAGTGACTGCAAAAACAGTTGTGGGGGCATAGAGTTGTCTGATAACCATCTGACCATACACTGACTGGGAGATAATGGCTAGACACTCTTACTCAACAATCCACAAATTCTTAAACTTGCCCAGCTGGAAACAACAAAGTAGAAGGTCCCTTTTTTTTTTTTTTTCCTTCAGAAGATTGTAAACAATTAGTCCAAAAGTAGTGAGGTACTTTCTCCCTTGTGTTCCTAATAAGCACCCATCAATTTATTCTCCACAAGGCCCATCTGCAATTAAGCTAAAGAGAGCTGTCTTTACTTTAACGGCTTTCTTTAGCTTCTGACGTAACCATGGAAAATCTAATCAATTCTGAGCTGTCACAAATGGTTACTGAGCAAAATCATTCCATACTGCCTCGCTACTTTTCACAATTATGTACTAATTTTCTCTCACATTGCTGGCAATTTAGGATGCCCTCCAGAAATATTGTATAAGTTGTTTATATCAGAGAGAAACAGAACTAAGCAGAGCCCTTTCTGCTCTTACAAGCATAGCCAATCATATCATAAGGAAATATGAGCAGCTTCTAGGGGAGGTGGGCAGTGGTAGGGAGGGGATGGAGGGTAAAGCTGCAAGCGCTCCAAAGCTGGTCTTTGTTTTTCATTTCAGATAGCTACCAACATCCTCCTAATGTGCTGGCAGACTGGTCTGCCAGATCTAAAAGAGAGGCTTCTTTAGATTTATAAAGCACTAATTCGACTGTTTGCTTTGCAACTTACAGGGCAAAGTTTCTTCTAGAGTAACAGGTTAGCAAACCCAAATAAAGTTTCTTAACACATGGACAACAGCAGATTGGGCCCAGGAGCCATCCCACAAATAGAGCCCTCTTTGTGCATATAAACGATCTTCATGTGCAAACCCAGCCCTGCAACCCCAGCAAAGTTAACAGCCCTGATCCAATTCACTTTGACTCAGTTGTTCAGGTAATAAACAAACAAACAAACAAAGATCTCAGAAGAAAACAGGACACGTGGCCAAACAACATCACAATGTGATCAGGGTGGCAAAATGCTAATAAGGAAGGAGAGACAAAGTAGGGACGTCTGCAGCAGTTTGCTTTTGCCTAAGACTACTAGAAAGGGCAAGATTCTGCTCTCTATTGTCTCCCCTCTGGGGAGTTAATGAAGTACAGTAAGTCCTCCATATCTGTGGATTTTGTACGGCAGCCTGAAAATATTCCAAAATAAATAAATAAATCTAAAAAAGCAAACTTTGATTTTACCATTTTATATAAGGGATGCCATTTTACTACGCCATTGTACATAATGGGACTTGAGCATCCCTGAATCTTGGTATCCATAAGGGATCCTGGAACCAAACCCTAGCAGATACCAAGGGCCTACTGTACAAACTACTTTTGCATTTTGAACTCAATCAGCAGCAATTGAAGTAAGCTGGGAACAAAGGGGGAAGTGGGAGGATTCGAGAGAAACTGAGGCATTTTAAAAGCAGATGAAAAAGTGGAATGAGAGAGGATAAATCAGGACTGTCCTTTCCAAATCAGGAGAGCAGGAGGGTATGGCATGAAGAGATTCAGGAAGTGACTGGACAAAATGAGGAAGCAAACCAGTCAGTGAGAACGGCCTGGAGTATTTCCATCAATTAAAATACTGATAATCTGGCCCTGCATGAGAAGAACAAACAGCTAGAACTTCAGATACTTTTATCTTGCATATGTATCTGTATGGCCCTTTCCACATGCAGGCGGAGAAATGGGCTGCTCCATGCGGAAACGGGTCTTACCTTATTCCGTTGCCGCGTGGAGCAGCCTGTTCGCCGTTCCACACTCAGCGGCGTCCACGGTGTCTGGCAGCGCCCAAAATGGCAGCTTTCAACTGGCGGAGGCTCTCCGCCAGTCGGAGAAGCTCGCCAGCCGGAAATCGTGCCCCCCACGCAATCTGCAGGCACACTCTTGTGCATGCCTGCAGATCCATACCGGCGCTGCGATGGGGCTGGACGAGGCTGCACACCCCGTGCTTTTTAAAAACCACGAAACGAGTGGTTTTCAAAAAGCATGGGCGGCGCCACTTCCGGTCGCCCCTGCGTGGATTGGGGTATGGAACTACACAAACGTAGTCCGCCCCAATCCACGTTACGGTGTAGACGACCTCCGTGGAGGTCGCTCTACACTGTTTTTTAACCCCATGTGGAAAGGGCCTATAACTCACATTTCTACCCAATAAAAGCCTCCAAAGCGGCAAGCAACAACACTATAACACTTTATTTCAATAAAAATAGATGACACAAAAGAACAGGTTGATACTTACTTTAACAAACAAGGACAAGAAGACAAACTGTCCTCAGAAGACAAGGAGACAAAGACAAGGGGAAAACACACACAAAAAAAAACAGTCAAATGCTGCCACAATTGAGCGAACAGAATTTTCAAGTGAAAAGATTTTTTTAAAAAAAGGTGCAAACAAACTTTGACTTCTGGAAATTAACAATGAAGATGGAGGCTTAGCTGGGGAAGAATTCCAGATCTAAGTGTGGGGCGAGGGAGACAAGCATATCTTTCAGCATTTCACAGATGAGAACAAAAATAAGTGTAACCAGACAACATCAAAGTATGGTCAAAACGGCAAAAGTTATCGATGAGGAAGAACAGACAAGTTCAGTTTGCTTTTGTCCAAGCATACTGGGAAGGGTGAGATTCTATCCTATCTTCCCCTCTCCCCACTGCTGAGTTAATTGAGTGCAAACCACTTCACATTCTGAACTCAGGCCATTTCCGCACGAGCCTGTTATAGCGCGGTGATTCCACTTTCAACCTACTCTGGAATCCTGGGGTTTGCAGTTTCGGGAGGGGCCGGCCAGGATTCCAGAGGAGGTTGAAAGTGGAATCATCGCGCTATAACAGGCTTGTGCGGAAATGGCCTCAGTTTGCAGCAGTTGAAGTAAACTGAGGGGAAACACAGATGGAGAAGAGAAAACATGGGACACTTTAAAAGCAGCTGAAAATGTGGGACAACAGAGAGTTAATTAGGATTATCCCTGCCAAATCAGGACAGTTCGAGAATAGGGACAAGGCCAAAACAAAGTGGACAAAGTCAGATTTAATTCTGAACAAATTTGGACACCAAACAGAGTTCTTTTCTATGCATGACAACTCAGGAATTAACCTTAGATTCAGTAGCTTTATGGCTTGCCAAGCACAATTCAATTCCATTCAACAGCTTCCTGGGCTGCAAAGTACAGCTTAATTCTTTTCAACAGTTTGAACCTCCACAGCTCTGCTCATTTCTACACATGGCATTCAGGAGAGGGAAGCTTAAATGCCTTTGAATGCCATTTGTTCAGAACAGCTGAGCAAAGGTGTGGACCATATGGGGAATCTCTACTAACTGAATTCATCCTGTGGGCGACAGTTTTCTGTTTTGAAGGGAAATCTCCTGTTGGAAAGAAAAGGTGTAACCACCTCTAATCTTTGCCAATGAGGTCTCTCAGTGTCAAGCTCAGAACTTAAAAAATAACTGTCTGGTTGGGGATTCTCGGAGTTGTAGTTTATGGGAACATGCAGCATATCAGCATTTTGATCCCAGAGCAAAACCATATGAGACCTTAGGGTAAGAAAACCACCATTCTGAAATGTTACAGAAATAATTTTGGAATGATGGAGATAATTTCTGAACAATTCTGAAAATAAACTAACATCCGGTGCACTGGCAAAATATGTCAGAACTGTAGAATCATAGAATCTCCTTCTTTCCCTTCTTTCACTTTTCCCTTTTGTTCCCCACTTACTTCAATTGCTACAAACTGAGTTCAAAGTGTAAAGAAAAAGGAAGTCAATACATCTCACAAGCACATCCTAATTTGGTTTTATCTGGCTGCAGTTGATGTATTTTTTCTATGGCCTTGAGTAGCCGCGAGGATTGGGGAGGGTAAAACTCTGATTTTCCAAATGACTCATTCCTGGCAGCCTGAAAGTATCTGAGAGAACAACAATGAGGTAGCCCATGAAATGTCTGACACAAACCGATTTTTCTTGTCTGTGTGCTGCCATTCAATGTATATAACTCTCAAGGGGATCATTAAATGAGTCAGATAATCTTGCAGACCAATGCGTCTAGGTATTAGAACACTTAGACCTCTTAACACCGTGAGTGAATTTACACACGGGGGGATGGGGGCTGAAATTATGTCAATTTAAACCAAAACCAAAGTTGTTATCTAGATATTATCAGTCAGCATTCTACTAAATCAATGTGTTTCCTCCATCTAGCCACGATGGTCTACTATGTCTGGCAAGACCTCTCCAGGGTCTTAGGCAGAAAGAGGTTTTTCTCATCACCTGCTACCTGACCTTTGTAGCAGGAGATGACAGTGAAAGAACCCGATGACAGGGTGAGCATCCAGAGATTGTATGCTCAGCATCTAACACTTCATCACACCACTCTATTCCTCCCCATGTTATCCTCACAACAACCCTGTCTGGTAGGAAAGAGAGGCTGAGAGAATGACTGGCACATGCACTCTCACTGAATTTCATGGCTCAGTGGGAAGCAGTACCTGGATGTCCTGAAATCCAGTCCTGCACTTTCACCACTACAACAGTGCTACTCAAAGCAATGGTCGATGTACTGATATTGGTCCATGAGTCATTTGCCAGTCCACAATGACTTTCTAGGAAGAGAAAGAAACATTTCTAATCAGAGGGAACACAACTGGTCCAATCTTCCAGATGAGACAGCCTGAAAAAGACTGCACTACATCACACTGGCTCTCAGATTAGATTATTAATATAAAAATACAGACAAAGTCAAGAGTCTATATATGGTTAAAGTAAAATTCCACATTGCAAAATTAAAGCACTTTTGATACCACTTTAACTAGCATGCCTGCAGCCTATGGAATCCTGAGATGTGTAGTTTCATGAGCTGCTTAGAATTCTTTGCTGTACAACTATATTCCACTCCCCTGAACTACAGCAGTAAAACTGTCTAGTACAGAAATCTGATTTAGTTACTTCAGAAAACTGCCCAACCCAAGATTCCATAGAAAAGAACTGGAGTAATTAAAGTTGTTTCAGAATGTTATAGTTACATAGTGTAGATCTACCCTAAGGAAGGAAGGAAGGAAGGAAGGAAGGAAGGAAGGAAGGAAGGAAGGAAGGAAGGAAGGGGCAGATAGTTCTGTGCCCAGTGCTGATTTCACCAAGAATTTGCTCTACCTTCTTCTAACTCGACATTCAGCCACTTGCTCCATATTTGTATCCATCTTTGAATTAAAAAGAGGTCTGTGACTAGGCAGGTCCCATGGGGATTGGACCTCAGCTTATGAGCATTAGCAGAATAATTCATCTCAGACCTCCCCATAGTGAGACTTCTAACAAAGGATAAGAGATGTTCAGAATCTGACTAACAGTAATAAATCAAACAGGCAAACACATCCAGTCTAAATTTATCCTCTGCTAATTAAATGAAACAGGTATAAATAAATTACATTATGTCAGGCTTGCACTTTGTTCTCTTAACTCAACTGGGCATTTGGCCTGAGTTTCAGGCCTCCAGAATAGGTACAGAGAGATGCTGTGATTATTATCAGAGTGATGTACAAAATGGAGTATGAGGTAATCAGAGGCAGACACTAAGAAGGACTTTGTTTGTACAATGTGCTTTAGGTCTGTCTTTTAACTGGAGTGATGGGATGATGTTAGAATTATTGAAGGAAAGGGCAAAATGAACACTGAACAGTTCCTTTTTAAAAAAGAAAAAAGAAGGAAAAAATCAAATTGCAGAACTTGGACATTTTATGTGCCATGCCAGCTGGGAGACTATGGCAGTTGTACTGCAAAAACGAATTTTTCCAAGGCAGGCTTCCTCCCTATATGAAAGGTAAAAAGTCAGTGGGATACTGAATCTGTTCTGGTTTTTAGAACATATTTTTAAAAAGTCATTCAAGGTGCTGATCTGCACACTCAAAATAATTTCAGAACTTTGGATAGCTCCTTTGAGGTTCAGATCAAACCTGGAGTGGGTTCATCACCTCAGACACTGGATAGACCACTCTGTACTGAGAAAAATGTAATAAATAATATTATAGGGGGGTCTCCCTGACACACTACAGTTTATTGGTCTTTTGACTCATATCAGCGAATGTCCCCATGACTTGTTAATTGGCAAGAGGGACAAATATATTTCTCAACATTAACACACTCTCAAGCAGTGGGACTATATTCAGTTGCTAGTCCTATCTAAGCTAACACACTGAATCAATTGTTGAACTAGTAAGTCAACTCATATATAAATTCCATTAATTCCACAAGTCTACTCTAATATGAACTTACAACTAGTTTAAGGCCAATGATCTGAAGACACCTTTGGTAGGTAGATCACTAATGACTAAGCCCGTACAGACTAAGTACTTGAATAGAAAAACATTCTGGACAAGTTCCTCGGAGGAAGGGAAAGGTATAAATTTAATGAACAAAATACATCAACAATAGCAATGTAATGTAGCCAAACATACAAACACTGATGATATTTAGGAATGTTAGGAGCTTTTTATTGTGAAGAACTGGGCATCCATCAAAAGCAGCTCTATTTCTTACAGCAGGTGGAACCAGCCACTAGCTCATTTTCTCCCATGGAATAGACCACCTCAGAAAGGCATGGACTACTCTTTATCTGCATACAAGTTAGATGGCCACCTCTCAGTGAGGATTTGACAGTGGATTACTGCACTGGCAGGGATTGGACTAGATGGCCCTTGGAATCCCTTCATGATTATATATTCTCATCCTGATAAACATATACAGATATACATATACATTTGGAAAGGATGTCCAAGCTTCTATTATCCCTTAGTTCGTAGGTTAAGAAATGACATGATAGCCATGTTTAAATATTTGAAGGGAAGTCATATGAAAGAAAGAAGCAAGCTTATTTTCTGCTGCTCCAGAGACTAGAACACATAGCAATGGATTCAAACTACAGAAAATGAGAGTCTACCTAAACACCAGGAAGAACTTCCTGAAGGTAAGAACAGTTCAACAGTAGAATGCACTGCCTAGAAGTGTGGTGGAGTCTCCTTCTCTGGAGGTTTTTAAGCAGAGGCCATTTGTTGGGAGCGCTTTGACTTTGTATTTCTGCGTGGCAGGGGGTTGGACTTGATGGCCCTTGTGGTCTCTTCCAGCTCTATGACTCTATGATTCTGTAGGCACTGCTTTTTCAAATACTTTTCAAATCAAATGTGTGTGGGAATATTTAGTGTCTATATCAAGTAGCATGCAAGCATAGCCAGTGTAATGTGAGCTTTGGTAATAAACAGGAAAAAAGTACTCAAGTTGCTCTTGTAAAGTAAAAAAAGGAAAAGTTTACTTTTATTGTTTCAGGAAATCCATTTTGGAAATAGAAATGAAACTGATTTTTTTTTTAAAAAAAAAAGTTTCCTTAACATTTGGTAAAAGGGCTCCTGAATAACTGGCTTTCATGAGTGGGTGTAAGCTACCCTGAGACAGGAGCCTCAGGGATGCTCCCTTCCCAAACAAAGGAAGACAATTGACTAATTAACTTTCTGAAGGGGGAAGTGACCTTTGCAGGTAGAAAGCAAGCAAAAGGATTGAGAACATATGTCAAGGAAATAAACAGAGAGGTGAAACAAAAGGGCAGGCATGCTCTTCAGAGCTCCTTATCACTGATCATTCTTTACTAGTGTTGATGCTTCTTTGCTTCAAACAATGTGTTGATTCTGAAGATTTGTCCAGGCTTATCTGCCTTGAACACAGTGTGCAATTGGCTGCGGCACAGATGAATCATTACCAGGTGGAGAAAGTATTACGATTCTGAGAAGTTTTATACATATATCACTTAGCTGCTAAGTTTAAGAAAAAAGTAAAGCATGATTATGTTGGAAACATTTATTTATTTATTGGTTGGGTTCATTCATTCTATTTGTATGCCACCTTTCTCCCAAATGGGACCCAAAGGTTGTTCAGTTTTAATTTCTCTCTGTTTCTGTGTCTCTCCCTCAGGTCACAATTTGAAATCTTACAGGAAGAGAGAGAAAAAATAAATGGTTTTTTTCTCAAGGAAGGAAGTTGGGATTAGTTGGAAGAGAACTTCTTCAGCACCAGCATGTGTAAGGACAAGCAGGAAAGGAAATCAGCCCTACATCTTGTTTTCCACAGTTGAGAACCAAATGTCTATGAGAAGCCCACAAAGCAAGCCATAAGATTAGCAATCCCCTCTTCAGGTCTGTTGCTGTTGTTTGCATCTTCAAGTTGTTTCCAGCTTACAGTGACCCTAAGGTGAACATACTTATCAGGTTTTCTGGGGCTGAGTGGGTTTCCATAGATGAGTGAGGAATCAAACCCTGCTCTCTAGGGTTGTAGTCGAATGCTGAAATCATTATATCATGCTGGCAAGCAGTCATCATGGCCAATGCTCTCTTCCACAAATTTACTTGGGAATAAGCTGGTTTGCAGTGTAGTGGTTTGAGTGTTAGACTAGGACACCAGCTGACAGAGTTCTAATCCCCACTTTGCCACAGAAACCCATTGGGTGACCTTGGACAAGTCATACTCTCTTAGCCTTCAAAGAAGGCAATGGCAAAACTCCTTTGAATAAATCTTGTCAATAAAACCATTCTGGGCACCTCAACAACAAGCTGGAGCATGTTCACAAGAGGGTGACCAAAATGGTGAAGGGTTTGGAAGCCATGCCCCATGAGAAGTGGCTTAGAGAGCTGGGTGTTTAGCCTGCAGAAAAGAAGGTTAAGAGGGGACATGACAGCCATGCTTAAATATTTGAAGGAATGTCATGTTGAGGAGGGAGTGGGCTTGTTTTCCATTGCTCCAGAGACTGGGACAAGGAGCAATGGATTCAAGCTATAGGAAAAGAGATTCCACTTGAACCTCAGGAAGAACTTTCTGATGGTCAGAGCTGTCCAGCAGTGGAATATACTGCCTCGGAGTATGTGGTGGAGTCTCCTTCTTTGGAGGTTTATAAGCAGAGGCTAGACGGCCATCTGTTGGGAGTGCTTTGATGTGTGTTCCTACATGGCAGGGGGTTGGACTGGATGGCCCCTGCCATCTCTTCCAACTCTATGATTCTACAGGGTCACTATAAGCTGGATTTGACCTGCAGACACAGAACAGCAACAAAAGCTCCACTGAAGTCAGTTGGTCTAACTTTTATGTAAAACTGCATATAAGCTCAGCCTATTAATACATTTAGCTACTTTTATCTAACAGTCAACTGGATATGGCTGCCCCTTCTCTGTGCTTTTTCCCAAAGCCAGATTGATGTTGTCTAAATCAGGGGTAATGTGGGATAATGGGTAATGTGGGATCATAGAATCACACAGCTGGGCCATTGTATACAACCCTCTGCTCAATTCAGAATCTCCACTGAAAGCATACCAACAGGTAGTTGTCCAGCCTCTTTTTGAAGATGTCCAAAGAAGTAGGCCCCATCACCTTTCCAGGCAATTGGTTCCATTGCCGAACCACTCCTAGTCAAGAAATTCCTTCTAATGCTCAAAATCTGTTCTCCTATAACTTCAAACCACTAGACCTGTTCCTACTCTCTGGGGAAGCAGAGAGCAGGCCTGCTTGCTCCTCTCTGTCAAAGTTCTTGAGGTACTTAAAGAGTATAATCATGTTACCTTTCAGTCTTCTCTTCACCAAGCTGAACACCAACCTTCAGCCTTTTCTCATATGTTTTGTTCTCTGATCATCCCTGATGCCCTTTTCTGAAACTGTTCCAACTTGTCTATATACTTATGGGCTGCATGTAGTCATAACTCGATCCATGTGGTGCCACCTCGATCCATGTGGAGAGGCGGGATACAAATAAATATTATTATTATTATTATTATTATTATTATTATTATTATTATTAAACGGCCCCATTCACAACTCCCCTCTTGAACCCCATTCAGTTGCTTCCTGTTTCTTAGATAATGCCGACCCATGTGGGGACATTATGTTTAACTAGGAAACTGCAGCCTCCTGAAGCTTCTGTGATACGTGATTTAGAAGCAAAATTAGACAGGAGGGGTAATTTTATTTTTCCAAAACAATAAAAGCATATCAGCTCACAGAACAAGCCAAAATAATGAAAATACAACGTAGAGCAGAGACATCCAAACACGGTAAAAGCCAAGGAACTAAAGAGAATGAGGAAGTAAAGCTAAGTGAAATAAACCAGTAGTTAAAGTCACTGACATGTAAAAGAGATTAAAAATAGCAAAGATTTTAAAAGCTTGGGAGAACAAGGAGAATCTTCAATAGTGATGGAGCAAAATCAATGATAATAGCAGGAAAATTATCATAAGGAGAGTATTCTTTAAAAAATAAAATAAAAAACAGACTCCCGTGACAAACAATTCATTTAAGACAATATATATGAAGACTGCTGAGTTGTTCAACAATACATTGACATAATCAAAAATGCTGCTAAATTCATCAATGAAAGGTCAGGTATTGATTTCACCAGCTTTAACAGCTTTCCTACTGTGGATGGAACAGAGTTCAAGCTTAGGGAAAAGGCTTCCTTCCTCCTCACCTGGTCCTAGCCCTTTCTCTCCTAAAAAGCTACTCTTGTAGACCGTAGGACATCTTCAGAAGGGATCATTTGATCTAGCAGAGCCTGCAGATAAATGGGGAAATGGACCAAAATTGTTGTCTGCTTGTAATCAGAGGGGTGCTGATATGCCAGACAGAGAATGTGATCCTCCAGGTTCTGAAGGAGGGCAAAAATGAGCCTTAGAGTCATGGAAGTTGCCTGTCTTTCCCCTAAATCCTACACTTGTCATTTGGGACTGGTCAATCATACCAACCCTCTCATGGAGCAGTTACATTGGTACAAATATTCGCACTTGAATGCTACCCTTGGCCAATGAAAGAGCAACGTAAGCTACTTTGCTCAAGGACAAGCATGAAAAAAGACAAAGAAATAGGATATTTGTTTGTTCATGAAGAACTATTTAACTTAAAAGCATCCTATCTAAATAATTTGCCATTTGGCAGTGAGCCTGAGCAAGAAATCTAATATTGCTTTCAAGATTAAATGAAACCAAACTATCTTTGATTAAATTAAATTATTGCTGTGGGTGTGCACAACATCAAATTCAACAAAAAAAAAAAGAGAGAGAGAGAGAGAAATCACTGACAGCAAAAGACATAACTCAAATGGAAGAAAAGATGCCTTAACCCAAATTAGTTTAAAGGAATGAGATCCATATAGTTTTTGGAACATTCAGCAATGGGAAATATTTAGGAATGGGACGAATCCAGAATTTCCCGAATCCAAATCCAAATCCCTGAAAGTTCTGGGAATCTATGAATCTCATGAAACTTGAATCTTTTGAATCATTTTTCTAAAAAGGGTTTAAAAAGCAAGGGAAAGAAGGATAATCTTGGGCAAGATACATTCTCTCAGCCTTAGCAAAAGCCTAGGCAAAGGCAAACCTCCTTCTGAAGAAATCTGGCCAGGACAATTGTCATAGTTTTGCCTCAGGATCTCCCCAGATTGAAAATGACATGAAAGCCCTTTCTACACAGGCAGGAAAATGTGGATTAATCCCATATTTTCCTGCCTGTGTAAACAGGGCCACATACCACAGTACAGAGATAACCCAGGTCAAAACTAGATTTTCTTTGCATAGTTCCTTATGGCATCCTGGGGTTTGTAGTTTGATGATGCACCAGCACACTTTGTCAGAGAAGGCTGTGACACCTTGTAAAACCACAAACTCAAGGATTGTGTATGAAACAGTTGCAAGGGAGCTATGAAAGGAATCTTTCAGCTGTCCTTGAAATCTCAAGCCTGTACCTTCCAGTCAAGTGCTGAACTTAAATATTAAATGTTGAATTTAAATATGTTAGGATATAACCCTAGACGTAATTTGTGAAATTGTTAGCAAAGGCCATTATTACTCCAAGGGAAAAAGTCACCTACTTGCCATCTCCCCTTGTGTGTCTGGTCGCCAAAGTTTTCAGGCATCCTGGTCTCCAACAAACTATTTGGTTGGTGGATTTGAAAGATTTGGTTTGCCTATTTTGGCACAGGGATTCAGATTTGCGAATCTCGAATTCTTCCCCAGGATTTGGTTGGCCCATCCTTAGAAATATTACATTAAAGATGCCATATGCTTTTGTATCTGCCTAATTATTTGCCTTCATGTTTAAAGTATTCTGTTCATTTGCGACATTATAAAATATTTCCTCATATAGGGATGGGGGGAGAATCTGCTGTCACACAAAATTTAGAGCTATGTTTAAGAACACTACCTTCTCTATTTTTGCTACCTAGTTTGAAAGCATACATTGGACACTCCTAACTTTCACTCCTCCATCCACCCCAAAGACTCACTCCAGAAAGCAAGTTAAAAGCTGGTTTTCAGGAGTCTTTGAGGTCTGCACGGTGAAGGGGAACAAAATCCATGACATTGTAGTCAGGCTAAATTCATAAGAGCACAAATTCAAGACTAACAGTCAATGAGTTACAACAAGCAATATATCCAATCCCCCTTTTAACAGCGTAATTAAACTCTCTTGCCACATTCCATCATAAAATTGATTCAATTATTGGGTTTTAATTCACTGGTTCTTCTCCAAGGTTGAAGAAAATGCATCAATTACAGTTATATTTCTCAAAAAACAAACACACATCATCTTCTACATTCTTCAGGGTAAATTTTAAACATTTGACAGCTCCCATTCAATTCCTATTAATGAGATAAGAGAGCATCAACATTCTTCCGGTACTGCGCAATTAGCATTCTTATTGCCATTAGCATATTGCCATGAATTTGCCAAATTATTTCACTTTTCTGGTCTGCTGGAGCTGTGAGAAGGAAGGGGCTATGCAGAGAACTGATTTCCAATTCCACATTATGGATACCTTTGAAGTGAAGATAGGCAAACCTGGTTAAGTTAACCAATAACAGCCTTCAGAATGCTGTCAAGAGAGGCCAATGGCAGAAAAGATAGATGTTTGTCTGATAGGGTGGTAGGCAGATGGCGGCAAGATAAAATGGAGTTAGGGAGTCAGAAACAGAGTGAGAGTTAGTTAGAATGGTGGAAATGGAGAAGTTCTGGATTGGATTTGGGGAAGCTGAGAATGTGGAGAGGGTTCAGGAAGAAATATTACTTAGTTTACTGCGTATTCCGTGTATGGAAGTGGCATAAGGCTAGATGTTTATTTTGTTTGTTAAGATAATAAATCTATGCAGTTCTTATTTCCTAAACCTCTTGTCTGGATGTTTCAGTTAATACCTAACAAGGAAGACTGGTCACACTTTATAATACGGAACCCACTGATCAACACAGCCATTGTCCAGGATAGCAGTCACATTGAGGCCCAAGTGGCAGATCCAGGGAGGGATCTTGAGGGTTAAAGGACAAGGTGCATGACAGAAGCCCAAGCAGCAGAATTGTGAGGCCAAACTAGATAGGTGTTCCATGAGAATACAGGTATACCTCAGTTAATGAAGTACAGTCAGCCCTCCACATTTGCAAGTTTGACATTCACAGATTTGATTATTTGCGAATTTCTCCAACCCCTGCCCTCTCACCTCAGGTGTTTCTTTTTTAGAGGAACCTTCTCTCTTGGTGACTCCAACCAGACTGCATAGCCCTTTGAAAACCCACCTCTGGTCCTCCTCTTCCTCTACCAGTCTCTGCCTGGCCAGCTAAGGATGACTCTCTGTCCAAATTCTCAGCACCACAAACTCTGTACCCAGGCCCCACACACACCCAAAGAAGGAGAAGGGCAAGAGAGAGGAAGTACAGGACCTTGCCAACCATCTTCTTTCCTTGACCTGGTTTAGACCTGGATGCCTGCTTTCCCCACCTGTGCCTCAGCCCCCTTCCCACAGACACAAATTTTGTTATTTGCGAATTTTTCACTTTTGCAAGGGTCTTGTGTCCCTAACCCTAGTGAATGTGGAGGGCCAAGTGTAGCTACATTCCTGGGCAGTACTTCTTTATCAGAAAATTGAGTACCAGAAACAGAAATGACACGGAAAGGAGATGTTTCACCAAACTGTTTATCCAAAACTAACAGTATGTACCTGTGAATTAAACAACTAGGTCAGGTTAGCCATGCATAATTAAACAAAAATATTTTGAACCTTCTAGAGACCACTTGAAAGCTACTTCCAAAATGCATCCAAGGAGATTTTCTTTTCTTTCAGGGAGGAGCTTCCACTTTTCTCATGATTTCCATTTTGGTGGCCATACTGATAATTCTATGCTTTTTTTTTTTTTTTAACATGCTTGGGGTAGCTGGTGAGGCAAGCTCATTTTCTTTCCCCCTTTCTCTTTGTTTTGCTTTTCATGCATGCTCAGTTAGAGACTCCAGAGATAGCTGCTATTTACCTTGTCTTTGATAGGCAGGCACACACAGCCAGAGTAGGATCAGCTGGGGAGAATTTCACTCTTTCCAAGCTCATGCTTTATTGCACTGTTTAATGCAGAAATGCTGCTGACACCCAGCAACTGAAAATCTGTGTTTCTCCATTACTCCTTCCTCACCCGCCAAATGCTGTTAAAAATATGTCCAGTCAAACCAAAGACAAGAAGTAAAAAGGGGACAGGCTGGGTGGGCAGAAAAAGACTTTGGGAAAATTAGCTTCTTTATCAGAACCTTGGTTACCTGAACTACAGTCCTCCCTTCACATTTGTAGGTTTGAACTTCACAAACTTGATTTTTTGTGAGATGCCTACTTGCCTCCCCCACATTCTCGTACTCTTCCAACTCCCCTGCTGTTTGCCCAGAAGTGCAAGTCTTCCTTCCATGGACCTGGGCGAAAGACAAGGGAATGGCAGGGGGCTGTCCCATGTGCATGCTTTCTCTAGTCATGTTGCTGTCCCCTCCCATTCGCATTCCAGAGTAAAACACAAGTGAAGGGGAGGAAACCCTGGCAGGGAATGAGAAAGGAAGCACTCACTTGGGTGGGGAGGAGTTATTTGCTTTTTGCTTTTTTTTTTAACTTTTGCAAGGGTTTTGCACCCCAAACCCTTGCAAAATTCCAGGGGCCACTGTATGTTTGTACCTTATTTAAATCATTGTTTATTTATTTACCATTACCTTATTCACTGTTGTTTACCATTCTGAAATGTCAGGCATAGCCCTGTGGCATATCCAGGGTGGGGCACTTGGGGCACGTGACCTGGGCAGCAATGCCAGGAGGGGGCAAAAAAGCTAACCCTCCCACCCCTTCAACCAGGCCTCGCCTGTCCCCACCCTCCCCGCCCTTGCTGGGGTAATTCCTGGCCCGGTGCAAAAGTGGTGGCAGCAACAGCAGCCCTCCCACCTGGGCCTGGCCCACCACCTCCCCTCCCCCCACACTGGGGTCATTCCTGGCTTGGGGCACCAGCGGCAGTGGTAGCAGCAGCCATTCCACCTGGGCCTGGCCTCCCGCTGACCTCTCCACCACCACCCCGGGGTCATTCCCGGCCAGGGGTGGTGGCAGCAGGAGAAACAGCACCTAGGGGTGCAACTTCCACACTTGCCCTAGATGCTGTTGAAAACAAATCCTCATCTAGGAAGCAGTATTCTGTGCACAGAACCATATTTCATGCTTACTTTGTGGCCCAGCAGAATTGTGCAGTGCCGACCATCATATCTTGGTACCGTAAACACACCCTGGTGCAGCCAGCTGAAGAGTGTCAAAGCAGTATAAAGATCTATAAACCTTCAAATGAGAAATTGTTGCTAACTGCAGCTTGCTAGGAATATGATTCTTTTAGTCCTAACACCTGGACCATAAACTTTGTTCCCTTGCTCCAAATGCCAGCCCCTTTTGGAAGAAACAAACATCCTTCTCCTTACCTTTTCTTAATTATACTAGGATTTGCAGTTACCAGCTGAGTTTTGGACCCAACATCCTTGCTGTACTCACTGGTGAGAGGAGGAAGATTGCATCTGAAGGAAACAAAAAAAAAAAATGTGATATTTTAATTTCTCCTTTTTTAAAATAAAAATGCACCATTTAAAAAGATAAGGAAATTTCTTATCAGTTACACTCAGCCAGCACAAAAGACTGGCATGGTCTTTTATTACTAGGGACTTATTAATTCAATGGTAGGCTACATTATTTTCATGTTGAAGGTCCCAGGTTCAATCTCTGTACTTCCAGGTTAAGGAAAACACTCCTGCTCTAAAAACAGCCATCTGAATCATAGAATCATAGAGTTGAAAGAAACCACACTGACTGTTGAGTCCGGACTTCTGCCATGCAGGAACATACACTCAAAGCATGCCCTGATTTGTGTATGAAAAAAAGGCAGAACACTAGTAGAGATGCTGGCACAAACTGGCATCATATGTTAAAGTACACACTAAAGAGATCCGGAAACCTCAGGGCCAGGGGTGATCTGAGAACCCTGGCTGGGCTTGATATCCTGTACAGCTGAGCTACTGCCAGTCAGAGCAGACAATATTCGACTAAGTGGCCAAAAAGGCAGACCCTGTCTAATGAAGCTAGTACCATCCACTATTAAAACTTTATAAACAAGAAAGGGTGGGATCCAAAGGTCCCATTCTGCAGATGAATCCATTCCACCTCCCACAGTCTCAAAACCTGTTCAGGAGGATTGGAAAAACCTTCAGAGGAGGTTTTCTGAGGTATATGGAGAGCTGTAGAGGGTAATAGGAAAAAAAGAAAGTCCCATCATTCTTGTGTTACTTGTAGTTGTGTGCTATAATACAGTGTACATTCTGCAAAGTGGGGGTTCCATTCCAGGAACCCTTGCATAAAATAAAAAACACAAATGCTCCATCCTATTATCATCAATGTATGCAACATGCATGTACCTGTGCAGGCATCTATTGACAACATCTGGACATGTGGCTTCGTGTGACTTTGCATTCATGTTGCATCAGCAGAGAGCATACCGTATAGGCTTAACCAACAGGTCTAACTTTCGGGCATAAAGGATGAAATTATACTATTACACTTCTTGCTGTCTGCTTTCAGGTCATTTCTGACTTATGGAGAACCTAAGGCATACTTATCGTAGGTAGGACTTGTTCAGAGGAGGTTTGCTTTTACCTTCCTCTGAGGCTGAGAGAGTGTGACCTGCCCAAGGTCACCCAGTGGATTTCCAGGGCTGAGCAGGGATCTGAGCCATGGTCTCCAAAGTTGTAATCCAACACTCAAACCGGTGTATCACACTGGCCCCTCATACTTTTGTATAACCAATATGTACACTAATAGGCCACACAGAACAAAGAGATTTTATTCACTCATTTGAAACAAAATTCCTTTACAAAAGCCTTTTTTTTAAAAAAAAAACAAATTGAAAAGTAAACTAGGCAAGCAAAAATCTTTTGTTTCGGCAGGCTTTTGATATTTAAATCATGGGACAGAAGGGTGTTTTCGATCTGATGTATTGTGCTTTTATCTTTTTAATTATGCTCTAAATATACTTTAAATTGTTTTAGCTATTTTTTTTATAACAGAATTCTTGTTTATTTTTTAAAAACTTTATAAATTAAGTTGTTAACTGAACTCTGTCTTACACTGTTATAAGAGCCCATGCTGGGAGGAAGCAGGATATTAATTAATTAATTAATTGTGTAATAATGTAATAGGAGAGGTGTTTAAAAAAACTGCATGTAATGAACTGGTCAGCAACCTACCTATTCTGGATGCTGAAGAGGCATGAGACTTTGCAAAATGTCCCAGGATTCCCTAAGGACCTGCTAAGCAGTCTGATTCACCTAATCATTCAGATAGCTCTCTGAAGGCCTAGATCATAGAATCATAGAGCTGCTAGAGACCACAAAGGTCATCCAGTCCAACCTTCTCCCATGAAGGACTATATAATTAAAGCATTCCTGACAAATGACCATCCAACCTCTGTTTAAAAATCTCCAAAGAAGGAGACTCCTCCAGACTCCCAGGCAGGATATTCCACTGTATTCCAAACTGCTCTTACCATCAAGAAGTTCTTCCTGATTTTTAAGTGCAATCTCTTTTCCTGTAGCTTGAAGCCACTGCTCCATGCCCTGCTCTTTGGAGCGGCAGAAAATAAGCTTGCTCCATCTTCCATATGACATCCCTTCAAATATTAAAACATGGCTATCATGTCACCTCTTATCCTCCTCTTCCCACACCTACATTACACCATGAATCCAGACTCTCTCCCTTCACACATATTTCAGGTCGGTCTGTTGGGTGATGTGAGTTCAGAGAAGGAATGCTCACCTGGCCACAAGCAGCCTTTGGAAGCATAAGCCTCTGGAAGCATAAGTTTAAATATTTGAAGGGATGCCATGTAGAAGAAGGAGAGGGCTTGTTTTCTGCTGCTCCAGAGATCAGGACAAGGAGCAATGGATTCAAGCTGCAGGAAAGGAGATTCCACCTGAACCTCAGGAAGAACTTCCTGACAGTCAGAGCTGTCTGGCAGTGGAATCTGTTGCCTCGGAGTGTAGTGGAGTCTCCTTCCTTGGAGGTTTTTAAGCAGAGGCTTGATGGCCATCTGTCGGGATTGCTTTGAGGGTGTTCCTGCATGGCAGGGGGTTGGACTGGATGGCCTGTGTGGTTTCTTCCAACTCGACATTTCTATGATTCTATGATTCTAAGTCTCTTCAGAAGGAGGGATCTGTTCAACTGAAAATCAGGAAAAGGAAGGTTGGCTGGAACCAGCATTAAATCTATCTATCTTTGCTTGCTGGCCCAACAGAACTCTCTCACTGACAAATTACTTCCAGTTTTTAATCTCACTTGTTACAGCCTTACTTAGCCGTCTATGAAATTCTCATTCCAGTTGCTTATAATGCCAGGCCACCAGCTTAGCCCAGAAGTGACTCATGCCTTCTGTGACCATTCCCTGAGCCTCAATAGGGACTATTTGTTCCTTTAGATGCAATGGAATAATAACTGTTTGGCTTTTGGCTACGGCTGATTGGAGCTGTAGTCTCGGGAGCACATATGACCCACCCTGCTCTGACTTAGTTGTCCAAATGACCATCTCCCCACTTTATAACATTACTGCTCAGCAAAACCACTTAAAAGACTGGTCTTGTTATATTGTTCATTAAGGAATTCCTGCTGTCATAAGGGAGTGGTGTTTTGTTTTTGTCCACAGGATGTTTCTTCACGCAACATTGTAGAGTGAGAAGAAATTGGCTGAGCTTCCAGATGGTGACTCAGCAAGGAACCAGCTGCTCAGCCAAAATGCTTGACTTCCAGACAATGAAATAGGGACAGCTTGCTGACTGACTGTGTGAATTTTGATAACCCAAGCCCAAAAATCATTTTTACCAGTTTTCTATTTCCGCACTACACTGTTATAGTGCTATTATTCCGGTTTCAACATCCTGGGGCAACCTGGGGTTTGGAGTTTAGGGAGGGGCTTTAGAATAGTCATCCAGAGAGCTCTTTGACCTCAGTAAATGACAAATCCCAGGATTCCACAGGACATTGGAAGTGGAATAATAGCACTATAACAGTGTAGTGCAGAAAGGCCCTAAGACTGAAATATGAGATTCTCAAACATGGGGTTCATACTTTCCCCACGCTCATCATTTAAAGTAGCAATACTTTTCTGTCTCTCTGACCACCTTTCCAGATACATTTGGTAGGGACAGGGGAGAAGGCTTTCTTGGTGACGGCTCCCAGGCTGTGGAACTCCTTCCTGAGAGAGAGATTAGACTAATGCCCCCTTCCTATCCTGCTGTAGACAGGTAAAGATTTTTTCTCTTTCAACAGGCCTTTGAGGGCTGACTGCTTATGTCCTGTGTTATTTTTATTTGTTTTCTTTTTTTAATATATTTTAAGCTGTTTTTATTGACACCATAATTATATTTTTAATTTTTGTACAATATAACCTCTTTATCTGCATCTGATTCAGCTTCTGTAACTTCAGCTTCTTTCCTGAGACCAGGAAAAGGGCTGGATATGTATAAGTATTAGCAGCAATAACCATAACATGTGTGTGTATATATGCTCTCTTTCTCACTCCAACAGACTGCAGCAGGGTCAAGATGTACATCATCTCTCTTGAAAAGCTCAGAAGCTCTCCATTTGGTTGAGAGACCAGAAATTTTCCATTTCTCTTCCCTTTGAACTGCTTCCACTCCAACCGGTTGGGACAGAATCGGCAACTTCTGTCTGCATTACAGCTTGTCATTCCAAGAACCACAAAACAGAAACCGGGATTTTCTTGTTTTCCTTTTCCCTCCCCACCCCTCCTTCCATTTGTGTCCTGTCTTTTTAGACTGGTAAGTCTGTAGACTATCTTGTCCAAATGTCAGGCAGGGCTTTTAAAAACTCTTTACTCAGAAACTCAGCTCAGCTGGGCTGTAGCAACAGGGGCCCAAAATGAGGACATTGCCACCCATAAGAATTTTTCCTCCACACCCCCCCCCCATTAAAAGTTCCTTCATTTCCAAAATATCTAGCATTCCAGACAGTGAGACAATGAAAATCATTCACAACCAAAATTTGCTGTGTTAGTACTCCTTTGGTAACTCCTTTTCTTTGGTTGCCTAAACTGTATTTCTAAACGCTCAACTGAAGCTTTAAGCTACTTCAATAGTAGAAATTTGGGGACTAGAGGATTTTTTCCCCCTCACTTGAGAGAAGTTTGGATTCAGCACAGCTTTAATTGGCTTAGTGTTAGCTCATCTGGGTTTTGGGCCATCTTGGCCATTTAGTACAGTCATCTCTCCACATTTGCGGCTTTGACCTTCGTGAACTTGATGATTCATGAGGTGCCAACTTGCCTCTCTCCATTCTCTCCCTCCCATTCCCCTGCCTTTTGCCCAGGTGTGCATGTCTTCCTGGGCAAAAGGCAAGTGAATGGCAGGTGCCAGCCCCATGCTCACGCCTTCTCCAGTCGTGCTGCCGCCCCCTCCCATTTGCTTGCCTATTCCCCAGGAAGACCTATCACCTGGAGGGCAGCATGCTTGGGTGCAACACAAGTGAGGGGGGAGGCATGAGCATGGCTGCCCCTCCCATTCACTTGCTAATCGCCCGGGTGCCTGGAAGACAGTGCACCCAGGTAAAATACAAGTGAATTTGGGGAGGCGCCCTGGAAGGGAATGGGGGGAGCTGTCACTTGGACATGGGGAGTTATTTGCAGTTTTTTTTACTTTCACGAGGGTTCTTCACCTCAATCCCTCACAAAATTCAAGGGGACACTGTATTACATTTCTATCCTGGGATCTGTAGTATGGCAAAGTACATAGAATTCTGTGCTAGAGAGCCCTAGTTAATTCTGCTGAACGACAGCACGAGAGCTTTCTAACAGAGAATTCTAAGTACCTCACAGTTTTTTGACTTTCAGGAGGGTTTTTCATCTCAACCTTCACAAAATTCAAGGGGTCATTGTATTACATTCCTGCCCTGGGATTTGTAGTTGGGCAAAGTACATAGAATTCTGTGCAAGAGAGCCCTAGTTAACTCCTCTGAACTACAGCTCTAGAGCTTTCTAACAGAGAATTCCCCAAATGACTAATCACAGGATTCCACAAGATCCAGCCATGACAGTTAAAGTAGTATCAAACTGATAAATCTGCATAGCCCTAACATATTCTATTATTCTTATCACTTCTCTCCAACTAGCATTGAAGAAAAACAGGAAACTCCACAGAGATACAACTAAGTCTAATGATTAATCCACATATCACAACACCATACACTTTCAGGTTAATTGTCTCAAATTTGGATGTCACATCCTCCAATTGTCCTGATTTGGCAGGGGTAGTCCTGATTAATCCTTTCTTGTCCCACTTTTGAAACTGCATTTAAAATATCCCAGTTTCTCTGTCTTCTCCCGCCTTCCCCCTCTGTCCTTAGCTTACTTCAACTGCTTAAAACTGAGTTTAATGTGCAAAAGTAGTTTGCACGCAATTAGCACGGAGAGAAGAGAAATGGGGTGGAATTTAACCCCTCCTAGTCGACTTGGGCAAAAGCAAATAGCTGCAGTGTCTTCTAGCTTGTCTGTTCTTGCTTTTTAGTAACTTTTGACATCTGGACACTGATATCTTGATATGTGTCCCAGTTTTTATCTGTGAAACAGATGGAGGGTGGGGAAGATTGGACTATGCTGCACAAGTTCTAGAGCTCTGTTATTCTCCTCTTGGGAAAATGACGTCACAAGTTCTTCATAATGAAATTAGACAGGGTGGACTACCGTAGATCCCATTTCTCCCGAGCTTTCCTTTCGATTAAAGTACTTTCACTCAACTCAGATTTGTTGCTCCTTCCAAAAGGCTCAAGGCCCGCCTTGCAAGAAAAAAGGAGAGAGGTGCCTGCCAACATTTGCCCACACTCCTATAAATCAACCCAGGAAAGAAAGGGAAAAACAGTGAACAGCTGAATAATCACAAACAAGCCAAAAATGCTCTGAAAGGTTGTGAAGTAAAGGGAAGGAGGGGAAGCCAGGCCTCAGCAGGGGCCCTGTCTTACCGCATGACAAAGTCCGCTTGATCTATTTGTCTGCCACAGTTGCTCTTCTTCAGAATCCCACCGTTTCCCACCACAGAGCATTTCTTCAGGGGTAGCTGGAACGGAGTTACCTGGCAACAGAAAATTTTTTAATGGAGGAGATCACATAGGCATTTCCTCTGGAGGCCAGCGACACTTCAGGAATTTAGAGTGAGGGGTTTGGGTAGCCCAGCAGGACAAGCGAGTGGGCAGAGAAAGAGGTTAGGCCATCCACTGAGGATACACACTGTAGGTCTTTCTCCTTCACTGCCGAGTCAATCATAGAATCATAGAAATGTAGAGTTGGAAGAGACCACACAGGCCATCCAGTCCAACCCCCTGCCATGCAGGAATACCCTCAAAGCACTCCCGACAGAGGGCCATCAAACCTCTGCTTAAAAACCTCCAAGGAAGGAGCCTCCACCACACTCCGAGGCAGCAGATTCCACTGCTGGACAGCCCTGACTGTCAGGAAGTTCTTCCTGAGGTTCAGGTGGAATCTCCTTTCCTGCAGCTTGAATCCATTGCTCCTTGTCCTGGTCTCTGGAGCAGCAGAAAACAAGCCCTCTCCTTCCTCTACATGGCATCCCTTCAAATATTTAAACATGGCAATAACTTGATTCATATTTGATTTACAGCATATAACATACTCAGAATACAAGAAAGCTTTCTCCTGCCCTCACGTGAATGTCCTCTCTTCAGCAGTCCTTGAAAGCTGATAGAGGAGAATCCTGTTTCAGAATCAGATCTGTGTATGTGAGATGGTAATATTGCAATTGTTTGCCCAGTTCTTAATATTTTGTTCTTTGTACAGAAATTCATGTTCTGTAGAAGAATTAACTGCTCCTTTATTGCTGTCTCACCCAAGGCATATAGCTAATTATTATGGAGATGTCCTTCTTGAGGATCTTGATCCTATGATCTCACTGAAAACAGCAAAATATTTAGCAACAGCTATTCAAATAAAAACTCAAATCTTGAGTTCTACAAATAAACAAATAAAATGTTGTGCGCACACACACACACACACACATTTTACATTAAGTTCCTTTGACACAGGTTATATTGTTTACATTTGTGTTAGTACCAGAGGCATTTTAAAAAAAAGATTGTTTCAGTATTAGTACAGTCAGCCTCCACTTTCATGAGGTGTCGGGACACAAGGCCCCCACAAAAATGGAAAAACCATGAATAAAAATAAAAATAATGGACAGTATTTTTTAAAAAACCTGAGAACATGTCTCTAAGAATCTCTAAGCCCTCCAATGCAATCTATGGTCACGGGGCCAAAGAGTCACACTGGAGGATCCAGCAATGCCTAGAGAGAAGTTCTCTTTAGAAATCTCTGAATCCTCCAACACAACTCTATGGTCCACTTATAGAAGAAGTGAACCACAGAATTGCACTGGAAGACCTCAGAGATATCTAGAGAGAACATATTTTTTCCCCACAGCAGGGATAAATAACATAAGAATTATTTTAAAAATAGATAAAACAAACAAATGAAATAACCCACAAATAATCAAATCTGGAAATGCAAATCTTGAGGGCCCAATGTGTTAATATGAGTAAGGTTTTCTATTTGTTATGTCTGATGGTATTTGTTGTATTTGTTATAAGCACAATGACCTATTTGCTAAATGGAAATAAATTTTGTGACATGACTTCACTCTAGGAGTTCAGAGCAAGAGGTGCGGATTGCACAGCAGGACAAATGAAAGAACAAGAAAAGAGGTTAGGTCTTCAATTCAGTGTAAACAGTGCAGGTCCTTTTTCTTCACTGTGGAGTCAATATTTTCTTACACAATCATACTGGAGGCTGGTGGCTTCCATATCAGGGCAGTGTGAATTTATTCCAGGTCTTAATCTGAATGTCAAAAGAGTTATCCAAGATGCTGAAACCTTTCCATGGAAATACATTCAGTACCTTGGACAGGTCATTTCAAGTTTGTATTAAAACCTGCTGTGGATACACTGCCCTCCTGACACTGGAGCCATCACCTGCCACTTTCCCAAATTCAGACAATTATTTTCCTAGGAAACAATACAAACAGCTCTGTCATTTTTCTTCTTTGAGAATACTTATTTTCTGTTTGGATGGAGCCCTTTTTTCTGTTCAGGTGGAGGTTACTAAATCAAATAAAAGCACAGTAAAATCACAAATTCATGAAGAATGGCAAGACAACAACAAAAAGAGAAAGCAGTGTAGTGGAACAATATAGAAACACATATCCACACTAAAATCAAAACTAAAGGCAGGGGGAAATAAAAAAGAGGTGGTGGTGGTGGCACAAAGAAAGTGCCAGGGAAAGTTTCCAGGGAGAAAATACCAGAGGTAAGGTGCCTCAGCAGGAAAAGCCCTGTCTTCTGCCACTGTTCAACTTTCTCCATGTTATGAATGGATCCAGCAAAAAGAGCCAGAGAACCCAGTCTTAAAATCCAGACAAGTCAATGTGGCAGAAAATAAGCATTTAAATCAACGGTGGGTAAAGTGCAGCCCGTGAGCTATATGTGATCCCCAAGGTGACTTTTGTGGTTGTTAACCCTCCTGGAGACTCTCCCATCAAAAAAAGTCATGGATAATTTTTTCCTACTCTTGGGTGGCATTTTATTCTTTGACTAGGAGTAAGACTTTCCAACCTCTCTCTCAAAGGCCCTTTCCGCAGGATGACACTCTGGCACATCATCCCATCGCAATCCCGGCAGAGGCAGAGGTCCCCAGTGCTCCTTTCCACACCCGACCAGCTGTCCATGGAAGGTAACATGGACAATATGCCTCATCCCATCGCAATCCCAGCAGAAGCAGAGGTCCCCAGTGCTCCTTTCCACACCTGACCAGCTGCCCATGGAAGGCAACATGAGGGATATGCCTCTTCCTTTCACACTGCAGCCAGCCTTCTTCCCATGCTGCAGTGGGGAAGGAAGAGTATCATTGTGCTTCCGGCCCTTCTGCATGGACGGCTGTGATGGAAGGCTCACACAATTGGGGGACATCGATGAAGTTTTTCCATCAACGATATATCCTGCAATTGCGCAGCTGGTGATACGAGAAGGGCAGGACAGCAACGACCACATGCAGAAGTGTCATTGTGGTCCCCCTCCTCTCGCATCCCTATGCTGGGGAGGCGCGGGACCAGGGTGCTTTCACACAATTATAGCACTACAATTCCACTTTAACTGCCATTACATAGACCGTGTGTGTTTGTGGGAGGTGCTGTAGCTGGGAGAAAAAGATCTTTCCCTAAAGTGACCTACAAAATTAGTGGCTATGGTGAAAGTTGAGGATCTTCTACTTCACATTCAGACTTATTAAGCTGCACCATTTTATAATCTCCAACAATTCTACACTTTATCACTGTTTCCCATGGAGACTTGGCAATATTGTACGAAAAATGTAAATAATATTTATAGTCTTATAATCCAGGAAGAGCAACATTTGAGGTGCCTTTTTGGTTCAGTTGGTTAAAAAATAATTCTGGCACCCACGAATGAAAACATCTTCTGGGTTCTTTAGAACCTTCTTCCTTTGGAAAATTTTATGTGGGTGACTAAGAATCTCAACTATTCTTTCTAGCCTGGTAAATGATCATCACAATATAATTACCTTTTCACAGCAACTATCATAATGAGTGTTAGTGATATTTAGTCAGGGCGAAAATCCCTTCACTATCTGTGTACCATACAGCAGGCTAAAAAAGGATCCTCTCTTGTAAAACACTTGGTTCTGCAACTGTAACTATCAATGAAAGAGTCCGGCTAGCTTCCCTAGGACTTCAGGGTCTAGGAGATGCCACAGAGAAGACCCTCTCCTGCAAAATACGCTTGTGAGGGTGATAGGATCAGGAGAAGCACTAAAGATCTTAGAGCTCAGGCAGACTTGTGTGAAGAGCCAGCATGGTGTGGTGGCTTGAGCATTGGACTATGACCCCAGAGACTAGAGCTCAATTGCCTGGGGTTAGAGTTGCCATAAGTCAAAAACCACTTAATAGTACACAACAACAAAGGTTTGCATGTGAAGATAACAGTTCTTCAGATAGCCTGGAGCCAAGTCTTATTAGGGCTCTGCAGATCACATGGCATAATACACGACTGAAGCTACCATGTGACTGAATCTACCATTCCAAAATGAAAATAGAGCTCACTCCCTTATCCACAGTCCACTTTGCACAGTTTCAGTTACCTGTGGTCTGAAAATATTAAATGCAAAACACTGGCATCCAAATGATTGCAGCCATGCAGTCAATAGTAGCCCTCTAGCTAGCTTCACAGGGACCATAGAGAGGCTTCACATTGTCTGGTAGTATGAATCTTCCCTATGGTACCTGTGAAGCTAGAAATGACTCTGGCATCACCAGATGTAGCTCTTTGGGTTCTCAAGACCCACAGAGAGACTGCAAAGCTAGAGGGTTCAGTATTATCCACAGTTTCAGGTATCCACAGAGAGGGTCTTTGAATGCATCCCCCACTGATAACAGGAGACTACTGTATTTTTATTCTGATGTTTGAAATTATTTCAATTCTATAGACAGTTTAATTCTGTATACAAAATGACAGGGCTTTTTCTGCAGCAGCACCCAGACTGTGGAACTCCCTGCCTAAGGAAGTTAAGCTGGCTCCACTTTTTCTGAGCTTCTGGCAGGTAGCTAAGATGGGACTGTCATTCACCACCTTTGATTATTGAAATGTTCCTGGTTGCTTTCACTCTGGTTTTCATCATCATCATCATCATCATCATCATCATCATCAAGTTTATTTGTCTGTGGAACAACGTCCATTACAAAATCACTCTGGTTTTAAATTATTTTTAAGGAGGGCTTTTTATTTGTTTTCAAAAGAGTTATTGATGCATTTCATGTCTGAAATGTTTTTAATCTGTTGGACATGTGCTCAGGGGCCCCAGTGGGCTGAGAGGAGATAATGCCTTAAACGAATAATACAATTTTAATCTTAAGTTTTTCAATACATATATACTTCAGTTAAGTAGATGTGTTTCTGAGCATGACTTCTTTAACAGAAACATTGGTACCAGAGGTAGACATAATGAGAAAAGGGTAGGAGGATAGGTTCCAACACCACAAAAAAGAGAGTAATTCAACACATACCAGCAAACTCTTTATTCAAAATCAACAGTATGCACATGTGAAATGAAACAATTAGGTCAGGTAGACTTTGCAGCAGCAGCAATAACAACAATCAAAGTTCTACCTAGTCCCAAGCATTTTTCCTAACATTACTGACCATGCTGGTGACTGAATATGGGACTTTTTGCGTACAAGGTATATACTTTTTGACCCCCTAAATGCTATAACTATCTCCAAATCTCAGAATGAGACAGCTTCTTTCTTATCTTCTCATACACTTTTTTCATCTTTTATTAGAGTCCCGGATGAATCAGTATGTATTAGTAAAGCCACCACTGTACGGCTTCCTGTGGAAAATTTCCTTGGAGGAAACAGAATCTTCAAAGCTTTTCTTCCTCCCTTTTACTCACACAAAGATGGTCCCACCAGAGCTCAATAGTTTTGATAGTACCCCTAACCGTATATCTTAGCTTTGCCTTTCCATGATACTCCTCACAGTGGAAGGTAGGCACAAAGGAGATTCATGCTGCTACCTTTGGTGTGAGCAGGAAGGTAGCCTTGGTCAGGATAGGGCCAAACAAGGAGGTATTTGAGGGGATTTCTGGGGGTTGGGGAGGGTGCTTGCTGTTGGCACACCTTATCCTTTGAATGGTTTCGGTGCAGTAACTACAAAAAAAATGAAGAAAATTGGAGGAGCTTGGGGGGAAGTGAAGGACTGGCAGAATCCACAAAGGAGGGATCCATGGGACTCACTTTCTCCATCCCTGCTTTAAAGTCTATAGCCTATCTCTACACCAAAGCATTGGCAAACATTCTGGCTGGGTGAGTTGGAATCATAGAATCACAGAACTGGAAGAGACCACAAGGGCCAACCCCCTACCATGCAGGAAGACACAATCAAAGCACTCCTGACAGATGACCATCCATCCTTTGTTCAAAAATCTTCAAAGAAGAGGAACCTACTGCCCCACCCCACCAGTTCTCTAATCTGTTAAAGTCACTTTGAATTCTGATCCTGTCCTTTGGGGCATTAGTTACTCTTCCTAATTGGGTGTCCTCTGCAGATTTGATAAATGTGCCCTTCATTCCATCATCCAAGTCATCGATACATGCATTGAACAGCACTGGGTCCAGGACAGAACCTTGTGGAACCCCAATAATCACTTCAGTCCAGAATAAAGAAGAGAAGAGAAGAGTGACACAAACCAATGGATTCAAACCTCAAGAAAAGAGATTCCACCTGAACATCAGGAAGTTTTTTTTTTTTTTAACTGTAAGAGCTGTTCAGCAGTGGAATAGAAGTCTTTAAACAGAAGTTGAACGGGCATCGTTCAGGAGTGCTTTAGTTGCATGATTAGACTAGATAGCCCTTGTGGTCCCTTCCAGTTCTATGAGTCTATAAATATTTTAATAAATGAATAAACAAGTATTTAAGGAACACTCTTTCTGATTCATTTATTCACTGTGGATCATGAGACTCCTTTGTCTTATGGTTATGATACAGGAAGCATCTTGAAAGGAAATTATTCATAGCTCAATGACCAAGAATATATTGTGCCACAAAGAAGAGACAATCCACAGTATTTAATTATTATTAACCATTAACTTCCCTCTAAGGTAATGTGGGCAAGAGTCCTCCTCCAGATGTCATTGGATAGCAACTCTCATCAGCTTCAGTCAGCATAGCCAATGGTGAGGGATGATGGAAGTGGCCATCCAACAACAATTGGAATGCCATATGTTTCTCATTCCTGCTCTAAGGAATTCAAACTGGTGTGTGTGGTTTCTCCTCTTCTCACCCATAGTTTTATCTTCACAACAAGCTAGTCCTGAACTGATACTCTCAGGTAGCCAAACTAGGAAAAGATCTCTGTCTAAATTCTTGGACAGTTGTTATTCAGGGTAGAGAGCACTGAGCTGGTTGAACCAATGATCTGGGCCACTACAAGATACAGTCACAAGTTCCAAGGAAGCTGAATACAAACATTCTATGAAGCTTAAAAAGAAGGAAGAAGGAGAAAATAAACGAAATATGGCAGTACCTAAAAGACTGTATTTTATTTTTGCATGAACTTTTGAAGATATAAATCCAGTAGGACCAGAACTAAGCTTCTGCACACTTCTGCATAACTACACATTTATTAGGCAAGGCACAGAGATTCCATGTCAGTTCCACTTATTCAGGCAAGCTACACCGGAGTGTAGAATAGTGCAGCATTTGTGTTTATTCATTTATTTAGATGATGCATTGTCATCAGAGCCAACCAAAGTCATCTAATTTTTCATTCCTTAAAGCATGGGTGGACAGAAAGGAGACTGAGAGCTACTGGTGCATCTCTGAATGATTTGCAGTTGCTTACCAAGGGTTTCCGACTCCCAGTTGCTAATGAAGAAAGGGGACAGAATGTTCTTCCATTGTTAAGCAGCCAGAAAGAGAGACAGAGAGAGTTTTTCCCCCTTTTTAAATCAGGCTGGTGAGATGGAAGAAAGCCTGGACATTTTTTTGTGTGTGATTGGTACTGAAAACAAATTCTTGGCTTATGCACATGGTCAGCAGTGCTCTTGCTGCTTAATTTTAAGATTCTTATCAATTCCACCCTTTACCACAAGACACTATTTTATACCTAGGTGGACCTTGGGGATCTAGTTTTTTTAAAACATGAACTAGGTCCAACAAAGCTGAAGTCCAGACATATTGAACTACAACTCCCACAATTCTTTCCTAGCAGGGCTGAGGGAAGTTCTAAGCCAAAATATATGGAAGGCCAAAATTTCCTCATATGTACTTAATTAAAGGTCAGCACTGGTCCTTCAAATTGATGCTAGAAACCAATGAAACTTATTTTTTTTATTGTTTACATTGTTTTAAACAGATCAAGGTATTATTGTATACTGCCCTGAGATCATGAGACACAGGATGTTGTGCAAATATTTATATAAATAAATAAATGTCTACTTTATTGATCATGCTGCATTTACATGGCAAGGATGAAATCTTTATGAGATGCCTATAGCCTGGCAATTGGACACCAGAAAAACGTCAAAGAAAGTTTTTTATCTTCACACACCAATACATTTGTTAATTCTCACAATTCGAGATATTCTCTAGCACATTATATGACTCATGGAAATGTAGGACTGAACAGTAAGGACATATTTTAGACTCTGCTTCAGATAAGTGTGTAATGTTGGCCATCAAACTCTATAGTCTATGACTAATTGAAATGATGTTGGAGTGATATTCTAACATAATAAAAGGGGAAATGGATGTCATTCTGTTTTTTATTTTCCAATCCATAAAGATGATTTATAACCCCAAAACATGTCCTATCTAAATGCCTAAAAGTGCTTCACATGGCATATATGGATTTCTCTAGCCTGAAACTACTCAAGTAAATGATTTTTATCCTGATGCAAGATTTGTGGAAGTGGTAGCTAAAGTGAGAGCTTATTTACACATGATGATAACCAAGGGAAAGCTGCCAGAAAAAGCGACAGACTTGGTGATGCTCAGTCTGTTGCCTCACACAGAGAGGTTCTCAATGGATACTAATCAAAAGAAGTTGGATTTGTCATGGATTGAAGATATCACAAAAAGCTAACCGTGCCTCTTTCTAGAATATTCCACTACAGTCTAAAGGACTGGATCAGACTATATGGCCTTGCCCAGGTTTTCTAGGTCTCACCATTCTCAGAGACACATTTGGTAGGAAGATGAGAGAGCCCAGATGCCACAATGAAAACACCAGAGCTATTATCCAATATTCAGGGTTACAAAAAGGTCTCTTGCTTTAAAGTGCTGCTAATTCCAGACTCTATCATTTCATGACAAAAAGTATGGCCATTCCTCAATCCTATGTATGATAAAGAGGAGAAATCATTCCTGGAACATCAAGGCCTTTTTGGTGGTGACTCCCAAGCTGTGAAACTTCCTTCCAAGAGAGACTAGGTTCATCTGCTCCCCCTTGTCTTTCTGCCAGAAAGCAAAGATCATTTTTATTCAGGCATGCTTTTGAGTTCCTGACCAGCTGCTGAAGAAGGAGCCTTTAACAGACTGGCTACTGTACTTTTTACTTTTGTTTCTCATTTATTGCTTCAATATAACAATGTTTAATTGTGATTTGATATTATAACCTGGTTTTATCTGCATCTGCTTTTCTACTTCTATTGTGAAATGTCTTGAGTCCCACATGTGGAAGAAATATGGGATAAAAATAAAATGAAATAAAAACCAACTTGGTTGGGAACATCCAAGGTTTGCTGAGCACTCCCTGTTTTTAAACAAACCACTGGATTAAATGGACCTCTGGCTCAAGGAGATCCTTAAGTTGTTTAAAGCTATTTGCCTCATGGATTATCTTCATTGGGTGTAGAGTTCCCATGACAATGTCAACTGTGAGGTATGTGGTGTCAACATACCTGAAAGTTTGAAGTTAGCCCAATTAATAGTGACAAGCAGAGAAGAATGTGAGGGTGTTCAAATAGGTTTAACCATGTCTGGATCATAAATCTAGTTGCACATAATATTGTTAGGCTTGAACACTTAGTGCTTGGTAACTTGCTATAGAAGTAATAGGTGATAATCATTAATTTTGGTATCGATTAGTATTTCAGATACTTGTAGCTCATCAAATAACCTTTGCCTTATAATTGTTTTTTCTCCCTTGTACATGTTTGTAGTCAGTATGTGCAAAGAAAGATGCTGCTAATGTTGGTGTTGCCTTTGGCGATGATCCAGGATATCAACTGAGACATGTAGACTTCTAAGGCTCAGATAAAATGTGACACATGTACAAGCTGTGACTTTGCTGATGCATGAATCTTTTTCTCCTGTGTTAGCATTAAAACAGTATAAATAGGGAAGAGCAAGAAAGAATACACTCATCCTTCTGGATCACTACCACTAGAAGGCTATGCCACACACAGTTTCAGTACTTGGAGGGATCCTTTGGCCAATGTTACTTTGTGTGTCTTTTTCCCCCAATTCTCCTTTGCTTTCTTCCTTCCTACCTTGTGTGTGGGGGTTCACTGCAGCTCCATGCCCACCTGGGGATACAGTGGACTGAGGTTCATTCACCCACCCTTCAGTATACCTTGGGAAACTTACCTCTTTGGAGTATAGCTCCCAGAATCCCCAAGCCAGCATGGCTCCTGTCCATCCTGGTTGGAGAATTCTGGGACCTGTTGTCTATCTTTCCCATTATTGTAATGAGCATATTTTCCTCAGGCAGGCAAAACAGCAACATTCATGCACAAGGGCAAGTTATCAGAAAAGTCATGTTAACTCCACGTTTTGCAAAAACACAAAAAATAAATGAGGGGAGAGGAAATGGCCCAATGAGGACTGAGCATTTTCAGTAGCCCCTATATATATATATATATATATATATACTGAAGAGACTGCTATAAAAGAGACAGCTGTTCCTTTTAACTGCTATAAGCCACTTTGAGTCCCAAACTGGGAAAAAGCTGCAATACAGCACCATCACAACAAACAAACAACAGCCATGCGTCTTCAACTGATGGTGCAGAAAGCAGGACACAGAAAACGAAAGCAAGGAAAAATAGAATGAAACATCTTTAAAAAGAGCATGGCTGGCTGAATCATAAACAGGAGCACTTCAGACTTCAACATTTTGTTGCATGCTCCCCTGCTGTGCCTGTATATTTGTGTGAGAGTGCAAGTGTATATGTGCCTTTAAAAGTAAGCAAACACAAACTTAAGATAACAAATTGGATCATAGGAAAAAGTTGTTTTGTGACAAGCCCTTTATGATTATGGACAAAATTAGTGATGCTTCCAAGAATTGTCTTGCATCTTAAAACAGTGCCAACCATGACAAAATTGTCTCAGTTAATTAAAGGGAAGGTTAAAGGTGAAGGCAACTTGTGAATTGAAATGGTATGTTTATTTTTCCTTGTGTGGCAACTTTGGTGCTGTTTCAAAATGATGTCAAAATGGCAGTGTCTTCACTGCCTAAAAAAGCCCTAATACACCAGTAATCAGTACAATACTGGATTTAGATCAGTGGCAGCTGGCAGATTCTATGTTGTATTGGGTGGTGAATCTGCACTGGATTTTAAATTAAACTTTACAGGAGCTATCCAAGGTCCTGGATCCTCTCCCCAAATAGATTCAGTTCTTCTCAGGCTAAAAGCTGGATACATCACCCCACTGACACTGGAACCACCAACTCATCACTGATTTAGACTGCTGTGATTCAGAGAACCATAAAGGATAATTTCTATCATGGCAAAATATACCATCCAGTTGACAACAGTGGTTAATCTTACCTGCACATCATAGACTGTTGTTACTGTTGTGTGCCTTTAAGTCATTTCTGACTTATGGCAACCATAAGATGAGCACATCACAGGGTTTTCTGGGGCTGAGAGTGTGTGACATGCTCAAAGTTACCCAATGGGTTTCCATGGCCATGGTCTCCAGGGTCACAGCCCAATGCTCAAACCATTCCACTATGCTGGCTCTCATTTAGCTGACCTCATAAGAAGTCACAAATGATTGCTAAACTTCACAGTAACATAATCTGTACATTATGGCTGTTGGCTTTGGAAATACCACTAATTGGTATGGACTTCCACCATTCACTGAATGGAAACAATCTGTGTGAAGAAATCAGTAATTCTTAGATCCTACCTGGTTCTTCTCTACCAAATAATAGTGGCTGCAGAGCCTATGATGTGCTGAATCCTTTAAGACAACTTATTTTGCTTGATACACACCACCTGGTAACACCAAAGGGCAAAGCTTATTAAGAGCTTATTGGAGGGGGGCAGGGAGAGGAGCTAAGTTTTTCTGACTGGCTGGCTGTCAAAACACAATCCACACTTTGTTGTAGGTCCCACTTCTGTTCGGCCTCTTATCTGCAATTCCTGGCTAGTAACAAGGCTTAACATAATATAATATTCATGTCAGTTCCTTTTATTTATTTTCTAAAACTAACATTGCTGTTAGAGAAATGAAGAAGGAACTGCCTATGAGTAGCAATCTACACAAAGATCTAAGGGAAAACCCCAGGATCTGTCTATATGACTATTTCTGCCCCCACTGCTTCAGGTTACTTCCTACAGCACTGGTACTTTAATTTCTAATGTGGAGAACATTCAATCATGATATCTTTCCCACTCAGTAACAGTCTGGGGTGGCATTGTCCAGAAAATACATTACACACCTCTGTTGTGTGTGGAGACTGGCTCAACAAAGGCAGAACAGTGTGGAGAACAGGTACACAAAGTGCAGACAAAGCTCCCACTAAATGAGAACATCTCAGCTCACCTGTCATACATATTTTAGGTGATGATGGGCATGATATATACACAGTACTCTTATGTAGAAGTTATATCCATGCAGAAAACTGCTTCCACATGCTGTCATTTCAGTTTTCATTACACAGCTCCCAGGTATCAAATGTTCACTGCAATTTTATAATGGGAGTCATAGGATATCTCTGTGATAGTAACAGTGATGGTAGAGAGCTTGGAAAGGTTACCTTTTTGGGCTACCTCTCCCAGGATCCTCCAGTCAGATTTTGGGAGCTGTAATCCGAAAAAGGAACTTTCTCAAGTTCTGGCAACAGCTGATAAAATACTTACACAAACACACAAAGCGTGAGCATCATCTCCGGATCCTGAATCATCTGGCAAATACCTGCCAGGTCAATTTAGTCCCTGAGCTATCACTCACCAGTCATCCTTGTACACTTGAAGCCAAAGAGTCTGTGGCTAAGGAACCTTCCAATAATCATTTTGTCACTTGTTACCACTTAGGTCAAAGCAAGTGCCGGTTATAAATCGATGCTCAAAAGCAGCTGTGACAAACATTCTTCCTAGCTGTGCAAGACAATACTAAATCCAACTCACACCTTGGAAACAGTGCTAGACAAAGAATAATGCACTGAGGGGGTGCCATCATATTTTCAGAAACATGCACCCATGAAGCAGTTTGTTGATGTTCAGTCACAGCTCTGCATAATACAACTCCCATAGTCAGTACATGGCCACTGACTATGCAGGCTGGGAGATTCTGGGAACTGTAATCCAAACAAGAAAATGTCTGTGCTTTAGTTTTGGCTTCTTTTTGATCTTCAGTTGCTCTTGATTGACCCACTCCATTTTTTTTAGCTGAAATCAGGGCTTGGACAGGTTGATTTTATCCTGTCCCAGATAGCTTGCTGGAGAACAATGATTTTCAGAGTAAAAGATGGTTACTGCCAATATGATGTTGTGGCTTGATTGCTGGATGAGGACTCCAGTAGACTAGGATTCAAATCCCTGCTCAGCCACAGAAATTGACTGGGTGACCTTGAGCAAGTCCCACTCTCTCAGCCTGAAAGGAAAGCAATGGCAAACCCTTTCTAGACAAAATGTGCCAAGAAAATCCTGTAATAGGGTCACCTTAGGGTTGCCTTAAGTTGGAAACAACTTGAAGGTACACAACAGCAACAACAAAAAGCTTTTTAAAAACTCTCTAACTGACTGGGAGGCAGAACAGCATGATGGCCATTTTGAATTATTTGATTGTTTTACTATTGTCTGGAGTTTTTACAGTTTGGAGACCTTTTCAACAGTTTGCAATTTGTTTTACGATTGGAAAATAAAATAGAAATGGGAAGCATTTATTTTTCTGGTGCAGTCAGAGACTTATTCTCTGTTCCTAATTTCCCAAGTTCCTAATTCATGACTAATGTGTTTACAATTATATATATTAGCTATATTTGATAAATGGTTTTTATCTCTTTTTATTAACCATTATATCCTCCTTTCTGTCTGTGGTAAGTATATCCATATTGGAGGGGCCCAGAGCTTTCCTTCCTTCTTTCACACCTGCTTTATATATGCTCATTATTAGCATTGTCTGTACACTCAAGTCCTTCACTAGTTTTTATTGATGTTGCCAAAATATGCAATAAATGACAGTCACATCAGTTAACAACCCTGCAAGCAAAATAAGTTTTGCTGCACAGAAAATGTGCAGCAAAACTTATTTGTGGCTTACTTTGTGCAAAATTTGCATGTGGTTACTTTGCACAGAAAACAGCATTCTCTGCACATGAAATACTATTCGCTGCACAAAAAACAATATTTTTGTGCCCATATACTATTTTCTGTACAGAAAACGCTGTTTCCTCTGTCAAACAATCACATGCACATTTTGCCCAGGTAAGTCCCAGAATGCAAACAGCATAAAACTATACTGTCCTCAAAGACTTTCTCAAAGAAAGAAGGAAATTGTTAAAAATGCTCATCGCATTTTAGATGAGAAATATTCAAGATTATGCTGGAGAGGATGTCAAGAAATCAGTACATATATGCATATGTGGTGGAACTGTAATAAGATAAGGGAATTTTGGCTAAAGGTTTTTAAAGAGATAAATGAGATAACAGGAGTTGAGGTACCAGTATGTCCAAATATAGAGTTGCTGTCTATTTATAATGAGGTGGAGTGTACCCAGGTAACAAAGGAACTAATGACAAATTTGTTAACTGCAGCGAGGTTAATAATAGCAAAAAAATCGAAAACAAATGAAAAAGTTCAAATAGAGGAATGGTACAAAGAAGTGTGGAATATCGCAATTAATGATAAATTAACATGTAGAATTAGATTTATGAAAGGTTTAGTAAAAGGGAATGATTTTGAAGAAATTTGGAAAATATTTTTGGAAAAAGCTTTGATAAGAGATGGTAAAGTTACCCTTTCACAAGAAGAATGGCAATTTTGGAAAATGGATTAAATAAAAAGTTTGCTCTGGGGGGTGGGTTACCCTTTGTTGTGATAATAATGTGGTGTTTTGTTTAAATTGGAGTTGAGTTGTTTAATTTTGTAAACAAAACAAAACAAAACAAAACAAAAAAAACAAAAAAGAAAACAAAAATGAAAAATAAGTTAAAATATAATCGGCTTTGGGGTTAATATGTTAAGTAATAAGATTATATTTAGTAATAGTATTAGATTAAATTTAAGGGAAAATATAGAATTAAGAATGATATTACTATAATAATAATGAGTATAATGAGAATAAGAATTAGAGATAGGTAATAAAAATATATAAGTAATCGGATATAGAATAAGCTGAATAAGTTTTTGATTGTAATTATGTAGGAGAGAAATAATAATGTAAGTTTTTTTGGTTGAAATCTTTTTGTTTTATTATTAGTTGTACCACATGGTGTTTTATTTTTGTGCTTGTGTTATGTTAATAAAATAATAAAAAATAAAAAATAAATAGAAAAAAAATGCTCATCGCTTCTTTCCAAAAGAAAATTAGTGAAGAATTATATCCCTGCAACACACTATGTTGAATGTATGGTGTTTTGCTAAAATACTGGCAGGGGAAGTAGAGCAGGGAGTCTGCTCTCTATTTCATTCTGAACTTTAAAGGATCTATCCAAGGGGCTGAGCCCCAAAATAGGATGCTTCTTTTAAAGTCTGGACAAAAACACTGAGTGAATTCACCATCACCACTGATATATGAGTGTCCCTATCCACCAGTGAACAAAGACTCTCCCCTGCACCGCTTTTTTTTTTAACACCAAAGTAAGTGTAGGAGATTTCATTCCACTTTGGTTGCACCATGAGTTTGTAGGGCAGAGATAAACCTTTAAATAAACACGGACACACAAACAGCATGCTGGCTAAAAGAGTGAGAAAGAGAAACTGTATGAGTAATAATAGAGTACCCCCCCACCTTATTCTTAAAGAATGCCCTCCCCTTAAGATGTCTGTTTCACATCAATTTGTTTGCAATTTCAGTGCTAAGTAAAAACATGACCTCTTAGTTGAGCTTTAGAAGGCTGGCTAAAACATTTCCCTCTTCCATCTCTACTCTGAACATGACAACTCAGCATCCAGTCTGTGATTCTCTGACATGCGGGCAGCTGGTATAATGGCACCTGACCAGGGAAAAGACATCTGGTTTTATCTTATTTCTGAACCCAAATAGGGTCAGGCTTGGTTAATATTTGCATGGAAAGCCACCAGAGATCTTCAGGTAGGGTTAAAGAAAACTCCTACCTAGAATCATGAAGTGGTGTTACTGGTTGGAGTTGAAAGACCTTGGTTTGATAGACTACGAGTCCAGCCCAATATAAGGTAGCTTCTTACATTGGTATTCAATCAATCCCACAGATAACAAAAAAGCACAGGCTGTTCTACAACCCCTAATGGTTTAAAAAAAAAAAAAAAGATATTGTTCATTTCGAAATGCAACTCATTTAGGAATTTTGCAATAAATATCAAACAAGCAGGCAAACAAAGTATAGTCATGTCTTATTTATACAACAGAGGGCAAATTACTCTCCATTACAACAGCTCAATTGGCTGACAGTTTGTTTCTGAGCACAATACAAAGTGCTGGCTATGCCCCTATATGGCTCCAGCCCAGGCTATCTGGCAGACATCATCTCCCATTATGAGCCGGGCTGGGCCCTCAGATCCTTAGAAGAGTCCCTTCTCCCAGTCCCATCATTGTAACAAGTATTCTTGGTGGGAACATAGAGCTGGAAGGGACCTCATGAGACATCAAGTTGAACCCCCCGCTCAATGCAAGATCTCCAGCTGAAGCATCCCCAGTAGATAGTTATCCAGCCTCTTTCTGAAGCCATCCAGAGAAGGAGATTTCTCAATTTCTGTAGACATTTGGTTTTAATGCTAAACTGTTCTTACTGTCAAGAAGTTCATTCTAATGTTCAGTCACAATCTACCTTTGTGCAACTTCAAACCAACAGACCTGAATCTACCCCCTCGGGCACCGGAGAACAAACCTGCCCTTTCCTCTCTGTCACAGCCTTTCAGGAATTTAAAGAGTGCTAGCATGTCACCTCACCAAGCTGAACATGCCCAGCTCCCAGCTCCTGTTTTGTTCTCCATACCTCTTATCATCCTTGCTGTCCTTCTCTGAACCTCCTCCAATTTGTCTATATCCTTCTTAAAATGAGGTACCCAAAACTGAACACACTATATCAAATGAAGGCTGACAAGTGCAGAATATACCGAGACTATTACTTCCCTCAGCTTGGAAACTATGATTCTATTAATGCAGACCAAAATAGCATTCACCTTCTTTGCAGCAGCATCACACTGCTGGCTCATGCTCAATTTATGATCAACAATAATCCCAATGTCCTTTTTACCTGTAATACTGCTGAGCCATGTATCCCCATCCTGTAAGTGTGCATTTGGTATTCTGCCCTAAATCTAAAAATTTTGCATTTGTCTTTATTGATTTCTGACCAGTTTTCTAGTTTATCAAGGTTCTGTTCTCATCTTCATTGTGTTAACCACTGTGACAAAACTGAATGGGAGGAGGTCTTGACAACAGAGCCTCCTTGGCAACTGAGAGTGTTTAAGCCGATGGGCTGGTGAAATGAAACCTTGGATAGCCCAGAGGAGGGGCTGGTGGAAAGAGGAAAAATAACGGGTTTTAAATGTCTGGGGTGTTTTTGAAGAGGAGTGTGATTTGTGGTGTGTTTGAGAGAGGTTGGAGATTTGAAGAGCTCTGTGGGAGAGAGAACTGAGAAACTGGGTGTACGAGAGATAGTGAATGAATTGAAAGAGAGAAAAAGAGAGAGAAGAATGGCGTGCTGTTTATAAACATTTAGGTACAAAACAAATTTAAAGCAACCGTGTTACAATAAATGTTTGAAGTTCTGTGTTCCTTAAAACAGTGTCACAGAGTCTTATTTTGAATCCTGGAATATCCACACTACCAATAATATCATCTTGACCTTAGTGCCAATGGTACCACAGTCTTGGAAAATATAAATCACTGCTGATCCTTACATCTGGGAGAAGGGCAGATTTAGGGAAGGCAGTAAAGGGGGAGAGTCCTGAAAGGAAAAAGCCAAGGGGGAACAAGAGTGAGGAAGGGACTGTGTTCTCAGAGAGGGAGAACTGAGGCAGACCCGTTTGCCCTGGCTTGGTTCAGAGATCTCCCTGGCTGTTCAGGTCTGATCACAAAGAGGTGTCAGGCTGGGCAGGCCTTGAGTGCGAGGCTTGGGTCCGCCTTTCGCACTCGGCGGCACTGATGGGGGGTGGTTCATGTGTGCATTTAACAACCACCTCTCCCAGTTTTGTGTCATCTGTAAAATTGACAAGGATTCCCTCCACCCCATCATCTAAGTCATTGATTTAAACAGTTGAAGAGTAAAGGCCCTAGGATAGAACCCTGAGGCATTCCACTTCATACTACCTTCCAGTTTGAAGTGTAGGCATTTATGGATTCATCTGACAGCATTCCCATCTATTCCACATTTAACCAGTTTGCTGATCAAAATGTCATAGAGGATGTTATCAAATGCTTTGCTGAAATCCAGATAAATGGCATCCACAGCATTCAGAGAGGGTAATCTTGGTGGCTGCCCATAAATTCTGGAATTTGCTTCATTGTTGTTTGTTGCTGTGTGCCTTCAAGTTGTTTCTGACTTATGGCAATCCTAAGGCAAACCTATCACAGGGGTTTCTGGGGTTGAGAGAGTATGGCCCTTTTCGCATGCAGTTTCTTTTGTGAGAGGGCCCCTTGAGCAATGCACTCCCATTTACGCAACACTCACGAGTCTAAAGCGGGCAGCACACGGATTTTTTTTATTTTCGGCTCTAAGTCAAAAATGATGCACGGTCGTGCAGTGCTCCCTGGGCCCTTGCGCACTTACCTGCCCTGCAGTGCGTCGGGCGAGCCGGGCTGGTCACACTTCCTCCCCCAGCGCAGCCTACAGCTCCCAGGCTGCACTGCAGAAGGAAGGGGCGGGGCGTTCGCGCGACGGCCACACGACCAGCAACCCAGCTGCGGGAGAAAGGAGGAGCGATGCGAGTGCCTCGCGCAAGAGGCTGCTTGCGTGAACGGCACCTCCCACCTCCGTGAGCAGGTAATGTGCGGAAAGGGCCTATGACGTGCCCAAGGCCACCTAATGGGTTTACATGGCTGAGCAGATGATGGAAACTTGGTCTCCAGGGTCCAATATTCAGACCACTATACCATGCTTTCTTCCTAGGTAAGCTAAAATGGCCTATTTGCTGTCCTTCTGTCAGTAGGCAAATAAGTTTTTATTCTGATGGGCTTTTAAAACAGAAAGTTTTCAAAGAGTGGGCTGAAAGTGCTGTACAATTTTAAACCTAACTGTTTTAATTACTTCTTATCTTTTAATTGCATTCCATCTTGTCCAGAGTAGTTTTGAATCATTTTAATATTGTGAATGGTTTAATCCCATTTTAATGTTCATTTTTGCATGCTTTTAGCTGCATTGTTCTTTGTTTAACCATAAGCCACCTCAAGTCCCAATT
Source organism: Ctenosaura bakeri (assembly GCA_948474755.1). Classification (NCBI taxonomy): domain Eukaryota; kingdom Metazoa; phylum Chordata; class Lepidosauria; order Squamata; family Iguanidae; genus Ctenosaura; species Ctenosaura bakeri. Next base: position 1,408,829 of record CAOLHI010000481.1, read on the forward strand.
TTGGGAGAAAGGCAGGATGATGGTGATGATAATTTTTGGATACACGATTTCCAAAGAAGATAACATGGACCTCCAACATGGGATACATTATTTGGGAAACTGAGCCATGTTGCTTTCCAACCTCCAGTTACCTTTCATCCATTCCCTTAGCCAGGGATATAAACAAAAAGCCACATGTAATAAATGTGTCACTGGACTGAAAACAGGATGCAGTGTCTGCAGTGTCGCCCGCATAGACAAAGGCTGGCAGTTCATCTTCCTGTCCCCTTTAGCAAAGCTGTCTCTTTTTAGACATATGTCTTTCCCTCCCCGACACTTCTCAGTTAATGTCTCCCTACTCCCATCATGTTTCAAAAGGTCAGTTGTCAATTTAAATATTTGCATCACAGGAAAGAAAATGCTACTCAGAAAGTGCATTGAGGCTGAAAAAAAAAATCCCAGAAACACAGTCCAAAATGCATGATAATTGAACAGGTTTATTTTGACATATTTATGTTGTATTTGGAGATAGCAAGTGTCATTCATGCCTTTGCCTCCTTGGGGTTAGATTACTGTCAATGCTCCGTGTAGGCCTGACCTTAATGACTGTTTAGAAGCTGAGGATAGAAGGAAGTGTTTTGGCTACCCTCTTGAAAGGGAAAGCACATATTAACACAAAGGAAGTCTCTATTCTTTGGATCCTCATTTGTTTAAGCTTTGGGAAAGTTTCCCAAGATCTTTTCAAATCACTTAAATTTCACCTAGCTTTTAATTTGGTTTGAATTTTGTGCCCAAATCTAATTGACAGACCCAGTCAAATGAATGGTACTCCAACATTTGTGAAAATCTGATTGATTCAATGGGTTTCCTGCACCTGGGAACTAGCAACCGAACTTAGACCAAGATAGATAGATAGATAGATGATAGATAGATAGATATAAAAGAAATTTATAATAATGCAGAACTTTAAAAAAAAAAAACCAAATGTTTTGGCTTCCACCATCTTCAATGATGTCCAAGGGGATGGGAATGATAAACAGTATCTTGTGACAATTATAAAATTTACAAGGTGTAAACATAGAATTCAGAGGATGGTACTGGTGGCAAGAGTGGTATCTTCTTCTAAATTAAGGACATGCAGTGTCAAGGTATCAATTATGCAAATCTAGAAATGTTCTCTTTTCTCAAGCGCACTTGACAATACAGGTTAGTTGGAAAGGCTATGTTCCTCAGAACTAAAATGTTTTACAAAAGGTTGTTCCAAATTTTTGGTAGGGATTCCTGGTTTATACAAAAATCCATGGTGATTTTCTCCCCATATTGCATGTTGTATCCAAAGTGCTGGCATTCAATAACATATATGACATGAATGGAATTGCAAGTATAATGCAATGTATATTGCCCACACTCCTGTCATTTCAAACAGATATGCACAAGGGATCCAATACTTGGATGCATAGCTATGGGATCTAGGATTTTCAGTGGGTATTTTTATTTAAGCTCTCACAGCAGCTTCTTTAGAGTAGGTGGCTGCCCAAAAGCAACGAGAGCAGGCTTCTTAATATTTATTGCCAGACATGGGAATCAGCTAGAAAGGGGACACTTTCTTTGATTGCCAGGTGGTAACTGTGAGATGATGGGTAGAAATCAACCACAAAAGGCACACAACTCTTTCTATTTTTACTGCCTTTTTGGTTCAGAAGAGTTCTAGAGATATCCACAGACTGCTAAAAAGACAAATGACTGGGTCTTAGAGCAAATCAAACCTGAACTCTCCCTAGAAAGCAAGATGAAATGACTCACTGGAGAAAACCATCATGCTGGGGAAAGTGAAAGGCACAGGTATATTGAATCAATTAAAAAGCCCCCAGCCCTGAGTCTGTAAGACCTGAGCAGAGCAGATGATGACTGGGAATCTTGGGGGTGTCTCATTCATAGGGTCACTGTAAATGAAAGCCAACTTGATGGCAAATAATGACAAGAAGACATTCTCTAGTTAATGTGGCAGCCTACTAGATTTTGCACTCAGTCAAAAGAGTAAAACTGTTCAGAAGAACATGATAACACACTGCCTGCTGCCTTGTTAAATTTCCTCAGTAGGACCTTTTTCGTCCTTGCGATAGTGGTAGGATTTCAGACTCTTTGACCATGGTGTTACCACACTCTGCCACCCCTCCTGTGAGGTGTGTGATTTTCATAAATTGGACTTATTAATGACTGGAGAACATGCTCAAGGCTACTCTGGCCAGAGAATGTGTTCAGGGCACATGTTTTGGGGTCATGAAAGTTCACGTAGGATTATGCAACAAACCCAGAACTGATGGATTTGCACTAACCCCTTTATTGCTTTAGGCTCTTGGCATTTTTGAATACAATGAAAGATGAACTGCCCAGACTGGTGAGCAATCAGAGACCATCCCTCAATCTTACCCTATGGAAATCTTCCCTATACACCTTATCTGACCAAACATTAAGAGATTGTCATGAATCCCATCAGCGTTTTGTCACTCCGGAATTAAGCAACCAGCCCTTTAGACTCCTTTGTCACTCCCATGGGAAGGCCATTACAGCTTTGTCAACATGCTTCCTCAGGGTGTGAAATAGCCAATCATACATTGTACTTGGTGCTCCAGACTGCCACTCCTCCATGCTACCTTGAGATGCTGTCTGAGTCATTCTGCTGTGACCCCTTTTTCAGGACTAGCAACTATCATCCTTTCCACCCAACATCTCTCTATCTAACCTTTCTTATCTCACTTTCTAATAGCCTTGTATGGCTTGTAAGAGTGCCTAATTTCTTATGCATTTGTCAGTTTAAAGAAAAGAGTCATCTCTACAGTTAATACTGATATACATAGGGGAAAAGATCCTGCCATTACCCTCCTCTCGCAGGCCTCCTTTGAGCTATAATTTCCCCCAAATTCTAAGGAGACACTGGCATTGCAGGTGGACCTCAGCGTCCCCACTGTGGGAAGAAAGCGCAATATATAAAAAGTGATTGCTTAATTGATAAATTTAACAAACTAACAAATGTACCAAACAAATACATGCTAAAGGAGAGCCATGATCAGGCACTGGAGCTGGGAGAACAGTATGAATCTGCAAGCTCAGAATGCAACCATTTATCAGGGAGATGGTGACAGAGAATTATTTATCCAGAAAGAAATATTGCTCTGATTACATCAACTGAGCCACAATCTCTTTTTACAGTTTTGCCATAGATCTCCCAAGTATTTCAAAGCATGACTTATTTTTAGAAGTTGATGCAAAGCTTCTGAGCTGCTTCTGAAAGGGAATACTTCTTCCCTCCTCCTATGCTCAGAAAGGGCGGCCTTAATAGGTGTCATTCTTCTGTGCAAAGCACTGAAGTGCTTAAATCTGCTTTTTTTTTAAGTTTTGAAATATGCAAAGAGATCCAGGAAACACGTATTCAGCACAATGAATAAAGTTTCCAAGACTTTTTAAGGTCAGTGGGGTTTCATCTAACAAAAAAGTAATGAAATCTCCATTTGGCAAAATACACAAGGATAACTTAAAAATCAAAACTGTGTACAGTGGACCCTTTGTATCTACATTAGAGAACTCCCCCGCCCCTGAATAGCAAAAAATGTGAATGATCACATCCTTTATTATTAAATGGCAGTGACATGCGTGTGGACACTTCCGCGCATTCACATTTACATTGTCACCATTTTATGCATAGGATGCAATGCTCCACAGACACTGGAGATCACAGATATGGAGGTCATAGATACAGAGGGTCCACTGTAAATAGTTTTATGCTTTTATGATCATTCTATCCCTATTTAGGTCAGCAGTTCTTTATGAATTCTTCTGGTATGGGAGAACAGTAATATGATACAGAATACCTAAACTTTCTAAGACTGATCAAAGCAGGTATCCACAGAAACTCTGGTCTTTTTCTTATGAACCAGAGCTTTCACATCCTAGTTTGGAAGACTTCTTTAAACTAAGTTTCTTAGTCTGATCATCAGTCATCATCATCATCATTGACAATTATGGAAAGGAGGAAGGGAAGAGGAGGGGGAAAAGGGATGTGGCAGCATTGTCAAGTCAAACTGGTTTTTATTTTAGCATGAATTTTCATGGATATAAACCCATTTCAGATGCAGTGCAGAATGATATCTGCACGTCTGGAACAGTGAGTGTATATCTATGAAACCTCATGCTTAAATAAAAACCAATTAGTCTTAAAGGTGCTACCACTTTTTTTCTCAACCTCCCTTCCTCCTTTTTATGCTACAAGATTCTAACCCAGCTACTTCTTTGAAAGTTGTGGAAAGAAATTGTTGAAGAGTGCAATAAATTGACAGATCAAACAGTGCAAGTTAATGGATCTGCTATTGGTATTGTCAGGTTTTGCAGGAAGAAATGAAAAATTAATGCATGAAGATGTACTCCTCAATGCAGCAAGACCTGAAATTGTGAAAGCCTGGAAGAATTTGCAAGGTCTTTCTTTTCACAGATAAACCGAGTTTGGGTAAAACTGACTTTTAAAACACATAAGCAAAAGAAGAGATTGTAAAGGATAATTATGAAACTAAAAGAATTCCCTCTGTCATGTTTGTCATGGACTTGGTTGGACTACGAGTCTGGAGAACAAGGTTTGATTTCCTGCACAGCCATGGGAAGCTACTTGGTGACCTTGGGCAACTCACACTCTCTCAGCCTCACAGAAAGGCAAAGACAAAACTCTCTCTGAACAAATCTTGGCAAGAAAACTATGTGATAGGTTCATGTTAGAGTCAATGTTAAGTCTGAAACAACCTAAAGGCACACAAGAACAATTTATATATCTTACCCATCTTTCTTTTAATGAACTTACTGCATTATATATGTCACCTTGTCTCTTTGTCTTTACAACAGTCCTGTAAGTTAGATCAGACTGAAAGCAAGGTATCTATGGAGAATTTCAACTTAGATCTTCAAAGTCCAGTCCAACATGAATCATTAGGGATGGTGTGGTAGGGATCCATTCAACTGGCCCCCTGCTTCTGCTACCCATTCTAACTACTACATCACACTGGCCTATAGGAAAAAGAGATTAAAAAGCACAGTGAGAGTTTTGCTGGAACCAAGAGTATATGGGGAAGAAGAAAAGAAAGGACACATAGACTTCATTCCAGGACCAATAAGCTACTGTTCTACATCTCTGAACTGTGCCATGTTGCCATATGGTCTTCTAAAGTTGCTCTGAAAACCTTGATTAGTCTCAAAATGGCAACTTTGAAGGTTTCTGTTTCAAACATGAAGCAAGTTTTTCATGTACTCTGTTAGATGAGGAATCCATTTCCCTTGTACCCATGTCTGAGTAGAGACAGAGTAATCCATGTATATTAGGAGAAGTTCAAATTAAACCTGTTTAATCATCTAAGACTAAACTTAAGTAACATGGCTTAAGTCTGTTTTTTTAAAAAAGCTACATTTTTACATGAAAATAGAATCAAATCTCACTTGGCACTCATTTAAGTTATGTTGTGAAGACACTAACACTTTTGCAGATTTTTCTTCTCCTCCTCACATAATATGCTGGACTTTTGCTGAGCATTATTCAAGGTCTTAGCAGCTGGATTGAACGTGATTGATTTTGTAGCATTTAAGTCTGACATATGGTACAGAATTTGCCAAGACAGTGGCTGAAGAATTGCTTGAGGCCTGTTCCTTCTTCAGCCATGAATTATGCAAGACATTTTCTGGGAATTTTCTCTGATAAATCATATTAGGACTGGCACTGAACTTCTAGGCATGTCTACTCAGAAGTAAGTCTAGGGTGGCTACTTATGGATAGTCAAAGGGGGAAAGCATTACAAAGAAAAGAGGTCAACAGAGGATACTGACTTGTATAACATTTCTACATGCTGATGTGGAGGCAAATGCAAAGACAATGCTTTTTATATAGTAGGCAAAACAGTAACCAGGTGGTGTGCACTCTTGCTGCTCAAGATTCCTGTCTGATCTCCATTCTTAGGATTCTTTGCCCAAGATCCATTTGGTGAGATATGTTGGATACTTTAATGGATGTTGTGTGGGAGTAGGTATCTTCTACCTCTTTACACAACATTCCCCCTCCCTAACACAGATGCAGTTTGATGGCATTAGGGTGTACTTCACAGCCAAGTAATGACCATGTAGGTGGGGGCACCTGGACAATGTTTAGCTGTGCTTCAACAGCCATGAAAAAGGAAGAAAAGGGACTTAATTAAAGAAGCTGCACCACCCCGCACAAAAAAAACACCTGCCTACAATGCTAGAGGAAGAGGACATCCTCCAGCACTTTCCCTGAAGAAAGTTCAGGAAGCAAGCCTTCAAAACAGGGGTGGGGGCAACTTTGTCCTCCAGATGTTATTAGACTCCAACTCGCATTAACATAGCCAATGGCCGGTAACAATGGGTTCTAGAGTCTGACATCGGGAAAGCCACATGTTCCCCACCTCTGCTCTGACATGTGTTCTATGGTACCCATCTGAGAATACATTTGTAGTATTCATCAGTGTTTGCCGAGAGCAGTATTTTACTAATGTAATATATCCACAAACCAGAGAATCTCCAAAAAGTCCACCTCAGCACGCAAAGGAGCACAGGGAGTTGATTGCACTCCACTTCTTGAGAGACATATACAGTATTTGCACGTCCCTGCTTGTGAGGAACTAGATTATAATGCATGAAAGCTTCATGCTAAAATAAATCTGCTAGTCTAAAGAGTACCACACGATTCCTCCACACTCCTCTTGTTTGTGAACAAAATGGATTTTTTCTTGTCTGTAGGGGCTAGTTGGTTGCTTTGCAAAAGAGGCATGAAATCACTGCAACATTATCTCTGTTTGCAAGGCTGAATTTTGACACATCTCTTCTCCCATTCAGGATCTGCTGCACTGAGAGTTTCATTCATTAAACCAGACACAGCTGCAAACAATGATGACAGCAGCTGAATATGAGACATCATTTAATAAAAATGACACAAGGCCCCACTCAGCCCTTGTCAAGTGCTTTAGGGATACAACATTATGTAAACGTTCTTGAGAACTGAGCCTACACGATCTCACTGGGGCTTACATGCAAGTAAGCATGCTGAGATTCAGCCTGTAGTTTGTTATGAGCATGAAGTCTTGAGTTTTGCCTAGTTAGAAGAAAAAAATAATAATGGAAATTTTACAAGTTCTTAACACTAACTGGTCAGCATTTACACTGTCACTCTTGCTAGATGCACAGCCTACCTAAATAATGTTATATGTACTACTGCTAAAAAGAACTAGGGATGGGGAAAAATTTCACTTGATTCAATGAAAACAGCATTTTATCAGTTCCTGAGACCTATTATAAAAAACGCACACTGCACAAGGAGCCTTCACATACTTCCGTACAAAACAATATGCAGATTTTAAAATGTGAATGACAAATTGAACAAATATGTAGAAATATGTTTTTCGTTATGAGAAAAAGTCCCATAAACTAAGTAAATTGGGCAAACAAATGTGGAAATTCAGGGAAATGTATTAATATGTCTACTTTCCAGTCCAAGCAGTCTTGCAACCCATAAAACAAGGACAGGGAAAATGCAGGTAAGATTTGGTGAAACTCAATGAGAGATTTACACCTCACAAATGGCACGATCTTTTTTGAGGCAAGAAGCTACACTGAGCATAGGGTCTCCCATGTCAGACAGGCCTTTGCTGAGGAGCCAGACTTAAGGCCATTTCCACACTAGTCTGTTATAGTGCTATTATTCCCCTTTCAACATCCTTTTGGAATCCTGGGGTTTGCAGTTTAGGAAGGGGCCTTTGATGCCCTCCCTAAACTGCAAACCCCAGGATTTCATAGGATGTTGAAAGTGGAATAATAGCACTATTACAGTCTCTTGCGGAAATGGCCTAAATGTTCCAGGTATTGGACATCAGCAATAGTGGGAGTTGACGATGGTGGAGAATCTCTCAAAGGCAATGGCATCATACTGTTAATACTCTGCAGAAGAAGGCACAGTTAACTCTATTTGAATGACTTTAATCATGAAACCTATGGTAACATAATCCAAAATGAACCAAAAGATAGTGCCAGAAGATGGAACTCTCAGGTTAGAAGGCATTCAGTGAGCTACTGGGGTACAGCAGAGGACACCTATGAGTAACACTGTGATTAATGATGCAGCTGGACTCATGCTGAAAGGATGTTCAGGTGTTGACATGCTCAGAGGTAAAAGGAAAGTCTGAAGCTGCATAACACATATTACAGGGACATGCAATGTGAGAAGCATAAATCAGAGAAGCTAAACATAGCAAAATAAGAAATGGAACACACAACCATTGCAATACTTTGGTGAGTGAGCTAAAGTGGACAAGAATTTTGAGTCAGATAATCACACAGTGTTTTACTCAGGAAATGAGTATCTAAGAAGAAATGGAGTAGCATTTATAGTGAGGAGAGATGTAGCAAAAGCTGTCAAAGGATATAATCAGTAATTTTAATCAGTAGTTTAAGATATACAGATGACACAATACTACTAGCAGAAAATTGCAAAGACTTGAAACAAATACTGAAAAAAAAAGCCAAGAAAGAAAGTGCAAAGGCAGGTTTACAGATGAATTGTAGAAGACAGGAGAAGAGGAAAACCACATTAAAGATAGATAGACTCAATCAGAGTAGCCATAGCCCTGAGTCTGCAAGATCTGAGCATGGCTGTGGATGACAGGGCAATTTGGAAGTCTCAGGCTTATAGGGTCACCATAAATAGAAGTCAACTTGATGGCAGAGAAGGAGGAGGAGGTCCAGGTCCAGGTCCAGGTCCTGGACCACCTCCCACCATTCAAACCTTTCATCCCACTGTGGTGTCATGGTAAGTGTTGGACTGTGACTCTAGAGACCAGGGGCCTTTCTGCATTACACTGTTATAGTGCTATTATTCCACTTTCAATATCTTATGGAATCCTGGGGTTTGCAGTTTAGGAAGGGGCCTTTAGAATTCTCAGCCAGAGAGCTCTTTGGCCTCAGTAAACTACAAACCTCAGGATTCCACAGGATGATGAAAGTAGAATAATTGCACTATAACAATGTAATGCAGAAAGGTGCTGGGGTTCAAAACCCTGCCGAGCCATAGAAATCCACTGGGCAATCTTGGGCAAGTCATACTCTCTCAGCCTCAGAGAAAGGCAAAGGCAACTCCCTTCAGAATAAATTTTGCCATGAAAACCCTGTGACAGGTTCACCTTAACAACAACAACAAATTCCTGTCTAAGCAATTATTAGGGTTCTTTAATGGTCTATAGAAAATGGGCAATCCTCACATATTGGCACCATCCCACCAATGTTAATCAATTTTAATCCCAACTGAAATGATGTAACATAATCACTGAAAGACTGAGTCTTCCCCCTTAAAAAAAGCTTAAAAATTAGGACATCCCTAGTTTGAATCTCAGCTCAGCAGCAAATTTACTTGGTGGCCTTAGATATGCCAATAGTCACCATCATCTGGAATATGAGTGTGATGCACACAACTGCAAGGACAAAAAATTACAGCACAGTAATATGTGAAGTGCTCTGTCCTGAAATCAACAAGATCTCCCTTATTTAACCTCGGTTGGGTCATGCCTTGTGTTGTTTTTTTCTTACGTGCAATTTTACAGGGAGCCATTATCATCGCTGTTATGGCTGGCTTTGTTTGAATGAACAGAGCTCGCACTGTTGGTGATGACTAACAGAGAAAACGTGTCAAAACTCACAATCTCAAAGTTTGAAATCATCTTTACAGGAATTAGATTCCCACACGAACAATGATGTAATGTTCAGCTACATGAATGGGATTCACATTTGCATCCAATGGAAAGAGGAGGGAAAAATCGTCTTCAGATGAGAAACATCTGTTTGATTGGGAAGTGCAGATGTTTCCCTAACAGGAGGTAGTGGTTGAGACACAAAGACACAGTCTGTCTTTGAAAAATCTGAAATATGAGGCCATTACAGCTTCAGGAAGTTGACACACATACACACACACACCAAGCTACGATCTGTGTTTGAGAAGAAACAAAAGGACATTTCTTGGAAGTCAGGTACTGAATCCTACTGTTGAATAGACCCATCACATCAGTGAATTCATCTGCATCTGTGAACATTTTACAGTTGAGTGAATATGTCTATTCTGGTTCAGATCAACCAACAGGATTCTGGCTGATGCGCTACAAGTGTGGTACTTACTTGTAATGAGTTGCAGTTTGCTTGCCTTTAGTAATAAGGATGTAACAAAGATATATCTTAAAAGGAATATAACAAGTGGGAACAAAGTTACTTTGTTAGTGTAACAAGTAATACAGTGCACACTCCTGATCTGTGGCCTTCGTGTTTGCAACTTCCAGGTCATGTGAAGTGTCGCATTCCTATCCAAAAAACAGTGGTGACATTGAAACATCTACACACACATTGCCTCTTTGAACATAATAGGATGCATGCATTCCCAGATTTCCCTGTTCTTTGGGGTTCCTGGAATGGAACACCCACATATACAGAAGGCACTGTACTTTCTTGTTGCTTCTTGAGGTTAGCTTTGAAATGTATTTCTAGGCATTTTTATAAGCATTTTCTATTCACATTTCATGCCATCCTAAGGGCTTCCCTCTCTCAAAAAGCAACAAAATGAAAAAAGCAATAAGCAAGGCAAGGTGTTAGTTTGTTAACACTTGCAAATCAAAAGATTGGTTCTGATGAAACACATATACCATGGTGAGAAAAAGTAACAAATCTTTGATGTTGAGAGAGAGAGAGGTGAACAAGGCTGTATTTAGAGTTGCCAAGTGAAAGAAAGGACAGGCTTTCTTTACCTTTAATGGTTGTGTTGAGAGCCAGTGTAGTATAGTGGTTTGAACATTGAACTATGACCCTGCCAACCAGGTTTGATTTCCTGCTTGGCCATTGCAACCCGATGAGTGACCTTGAGTGCATCACACAATCTCAGCTCCAGAAAACCCCATGATAACTTCACTTTAAATTGGAAATGACTTGAAGTCACAGAACTACAACCAGAAGAGGGAAGTTTGGCAGCTGTCGCTTGTCACACAAGCAAGAGCTATTGAACTTCCCTCCTCCATATATCCATTAAGAGTACAGAATCCTTGTCCAATATTTCTCCTGGCAATGCCAGCTGTGTTAAAATGGCCCCTTATAATTCTTCACTTTCTTTGTAAACTGATAAAAAAAGAGGAGCAGTGGGATTTTAACCAGTTTCTCCAACAGGAAAAGAAATTCTCCAACAGTTTCTCAGGTGTGAGGATTACTTTCATTAGTGGCAGTAACACAACCCTTCTTGTTTCAGGGTGTGTTTCCATAGCTATTTCAAACATCCACATCACCAAAAGTGTCATCAACCTTGCCACCATTTTACATAGGTCCACAGCACCTCAGACCCAGAATTTGGACACTGCCTTTTAGACTACAACTCCCAGTATCCATGCTGGTTGGGACATTTGGACCCAAAAAGTAAAATTTCCCAAGTTCTGCCAAGTTGTGGTAGGTATTGCTGAAATAGTCCAGTGTATTTACCCAAAGTGTTACAGGCTTTTGTTTTAATGGAAAATGCCAAGGGAGCTGTGGAGCTGATTTTAGCATGAGTGCAATTAATTAAGGCCTAGCAGGCATGAAGGAAACTAGAGAATGAATTAGGAGTTCCAGACACATGTGGAGACATAGTGTCTGACGACTCCAGTCTGCCCATTAAAAGATAACAACAATATAACCCACTGAGAAACAACACTCAGAAACAAAACCTGACATACAGAATTTTCACAGTCTAGGTTTAGCTATCTTAGTAGAACTAGTAGTTAGGCTTGACAGTAGCTCAGCACAAAACTGGGAGTCTGGGATATTCAATGCTAGGGATTTAAGTATGTTCACTACCCTTCCCCCATCACTAGAAATATAGCTATAGCCGATGTGTTACGGGCTTCTGTAATCAGTTATGATACAGGAAATTTTAATAAGTAGAATAGAATAAGATTGTAACTAACCTTTGGGAAAAGTGAGAAGGTTTCATTGTCAATGGTGAAGGAGTACAGAAATTCACCATCATACCAGAGATTCTTTCCCACTGGAGAGTTCTCCTTTGTCATTGCAAACAGCTGACCAGGGTCACAGCACTCTTTCAGTAGTTTCCTAGAAGGAAATGCAGAAAAAGACAGACAACTGAGTTGGATACACTCATGAGAAGTATTTACTGGCTCTGTACAAGAAATATGGAAAATATGGATGGGAATGTTTCAGCCTCTGGACTGCATGTGGTCCAGGAGAAAGGTTTTGATATGACTTTTACTCCCTGCAGAACCTCTCTGTGTAAAACAAGTGGGACCTGCAGCAAGTGGGACCTGTTAAAGGTGCCAACCAGCCAGCTAACTATGCCCTCTTCTCCATGAATTTCCTTCCATCATCCTCCCTTCCCTAATTTCCTGTGCCCCTCCCACCTCCGAACTCCAATAGTCAATCAGTATTCCATGATCACTGAGTATGATTCACCCATATGGATTGGTTTGGAGGATGAACTAATCGTGGGAGAGCAATTCATTTTCCTAACAATAATATTATATAACTATTATAAAGATTACAGACATTATAATAATTATGAATCATTATGAAGGTTACGGACCAGGATTGACTGACCAATCAGGAGCCCAGGGAGCCCATTAAAATAAAACCATGTTCAAACTTCATCCCTCAACACCAGAGGGAACCTCTCTCAGCTGGAACAAGGCCATTCTTGGGCACAAGGGAGCCAGATGTGGAATCATGCATGTATGAGTAAGGAAAGCATAGCCCAGACAAATCGGATCATAGCTTTATTTTTCTGTTTTGGTTTTTATGGCTTGCTGCTGCTTTTTTTCTGTGATGCCTCTTTTTCTATGCTTAAGCTGAATCTAAGGGTTATGACTTAACTTAAACCAGCTATTGTAATGTCCAACCAAGCAGTCATTTGTACTCCTTTTCTAGTGATGAATTGCTATTTTCCTTTTCCTAACAGTGGAGGGTATGCAAGGAAGGTTCACCCACGTGACCAGCTGCGCCTGCAATGAACTGTGCAATCTAATCTACACATAACCAAAATCTTTGGGTGTAAAGCCACTCAGTTCTCCTCATACATACCACCAGCTGGATTTGTAACAGAGCACACAGGCTGACATTAAATAAATAAATCTGTGAGAGAAGTTACTCCATCAGGCAGCAACAGAAGGAGGGGAAAGCAGCAAGGGCATTCAATCATTCTGCAGAGCTTGATTTGTTTTTTCCCTCTCACCCAACTGTCACCCAGCTTCAGGATGAAGCTGACGGAAAGGAGGAAAGAAGAGTGACCGCATTGGTTCTGCTAAGAGGTCAGCTCCATCTGTCTCCCATCTCTGTTCTCAAATGTCATCTGACAGCAAAAATTCCACCAAGCAACAGCAGAAGTTAAGGAATATTAAAGGGCTACTCCATCAGTTCAGCTAAGAGTCCATCTCCATCTTCCAAATGTTTCCATTTCAGCTGGATATCAGAAGAGCCACTAGATACTTTTAAGAACAGATGCTCCAGTTTGCTGGTTTCCCTTTTCTTTATAGATTTTAAGCAAGAAATTTCTTGTTTGATCTTATACAAGCCACTCTGGAGAGCCTTTCAGGCTGAACAGCTGGTTAAATGTTATTATTATCTATTAACAGTAACAAAAATGGTATAAGGCAGTTTTATATAAGACTTCTATGTAGGTGCAACCTCATTAGTCATCTCCCATCTTGAAAGGCAAGTCGTTTTTAAAGAAATTGTTACTGGATGTCCAAGGTCTCATTCAAAAGGTTCATGAGTAAAAGCTTCTTCACTACACACAGTCATGACATTCAGATGGTTCTGAAAGTTATTTTTTTTAAGGAGGAAGGAGGAGGGGAGAAGAAATCAATACAGAGCTGAAAACACATTTTTAAACAGATCCATTCCTAGCAACTTGTTTTATACTCACCATGCCAGAAAACACTTTAATTAAAAAAAATGGTAAAAACAAAACAAATAAACATACAACACTTACCAAACTTAGAAAAAAATGGTTTAAAAATATAACAGATTTAGGATTGCAAAAGATATATATCTGGGGATTATTTTTATTTTTGGCTTGCAGTTACTTGCAGAAGGTCTTAAAACAGTGGTGGGAATCATGCAGTTCACTGATTAATTGAATGTGTCCATTTGTCTCTATTTAGTGTCTAAAAGCTGCGACAGGATGTCCCTTTGAACACACAACAATTACTTTTGAGAAAAAATACCTTGTTAAAGGGATCACTTACATCCATTTTAAAAGTTTTAAAGGGCTCAATTTTATTCTAGTCTAAAACTGCTCTAAAACGGCAACATGCTAGGAATTCTAAGCAATCTTGCTGAGAAGCTCAGTTGCCACTGAACTTTTCCAGTTCCTGCCATCTGCTGCTAGTCTTGTTGTGTTATCTCTTTTCTTCATCCCTCTCCCCTGCAGCTCCCTCCATGCCTTTTTTGTCCTCATCTCTCACCCTCCCCCTGTGGTTAGCAGATTTATTCCATCATGCAGGAAATCTGTACAGGAAGGGGGCATCTTCCTTTCCTTTCTGTTCATTCTTCTAGGCTTCCTACTGTTGTGGTGGTGGTCATTTTTAATATTTCATGAAAAATAATTTGATTTTAAGCACCTGGAGAGGGGGAAAAAACTACAACGAGCAACTCAGCAGTTTAAAAAAAATGTTATTTCCATTGATTTGCTTACAGAAAAGAAAGAAATCAGTACAAAGTTGCACTACATTGTAGTGTTGCAAATACAGGTTATTGCTGAATACAGGTTTGCTAAATGCAGGTATTGCTAAATACAGGTTACTGCCAAGCATTATGTAATAAAGCTTTAATATGCACAGTTCTCTATTGGTCTGCTCAGAAAATCTATTCCACTGAGTCAATGTGGTTAACTCAACATAAGTGGGCACAGAACTGTCAAAACATATTGCAGGATGCCACCTTCCGTCTCCCACCCTGTTACTGAAGCTTTCTAGATTTTAACAGTAGTACACAGAAGCCAGGCATTACTGGGACCAGGACAATTATCGGCACTTCCTAAACCCTTAAGTTTCCTGTTTGTCTCTCAGCTTAGCTATACACATCACAGTGGCCGGAAAGGGAATGGAATCTACATGCAACGCATGAATTCTTCTGAGCCATTTTTGCCATCAAGTTGACTTCAAATTATGGCGACCCTAAGAATGAGAGATCTTCGAGTCACTCTGTTATCCAGAGCCCTCCTCAGGTCCTGCAAATTCAGGGCCACAGCATCCTTGGTTGAGTCTTTCCAGCTGTAATGTAGCCTTTTTCTTTTTCTACTGTCTTCAACCTTACCAAGCATTATTGTCTTTTCCAGCGAGTCAAGTTTTACTATCATATGTCCAAAATACAACAGTCTCAGTTTAGTCATTTTGGCTTCTAGGCAGAGCTCAGACTTGATTTGCTCTAAAACCCATTCATTTTTGTGAGCCAAGGTTCTATAATTCTATTTTCCATATTGTAATTTGGAGTGGCTTGATCTTGAATGGGAAATTAAGGCCTATCAGCCATTCTGGGTAGAGATGAAAGCTTTCAGAGCTAGCTTGCCAACAGGGATCAAATGCCTGCTTCTGAGGGCTCTCCTTGCAGACATGACTATCGGGGATGTCTGAGGGTTCCTTCCCATTGTTGTTATTGTTTTCGGGGGCTGAGAGTGTATGAAATGCACCCAAGGTCATTCAGAGGGTTTCCATGGCCAAGCAGGGAATCCAATCCTGGTCTCCAGTCAACCCACTATACCATGCTGGCTCCTGCTTTTCAAAATTTACCTTTATACCACAGTTATGTAATACCAATATAGGAAAGAGGTAAAAAAAAACTTGTGCTAAAGTTCATTAATTACATCCCCACAGAACAAATGCTGTACAGGCTCTTTTGCAAACTCCTCACAAACACTCAAACAATTCCAATCAG
Organism: Ctenosaura bakeri; assembly: GCA_948474755.1. Classification (NCBI taxonomy): domain Eukaryota; kingdom Metazoa; phylum Chordata; class Lepidosauria; order Squamata; family Iguanidae; genus Ctenosaura; species Ctenosaura bakeri. The sequence goes on from CAOLHI010000481.1 coordinate 1,424,792, forward strand.
TTCATGACAGAGGTGGGAGTCATACAGCCCTCAAAGCTCCTCTCAGACCCACCCTAGCAAAAATACACAAACAATTCCAGCCAAAAACAGAGAATTGTTACTCCAAGAAATCCTCAGAAGTGGCCGTCTTCCCCTCAAGCAAACCGTAGGGCTCTGAGTAGTGTACATGTGTGTGAGGGAGAGGGACTTTTTTGCTCTTTTTTAAAAAACCAGGAAAGACATTTTTTATCAATTCTTATTTTAAAATATGAAGAAAAGTTACATTTTTAGAGGAAGTGTGACCGGCAGTCAGTCCTGCGGACAAAACTAGCCTCCGGACTACTTTCTCCAGAATTTGCCCATCTGTGATATAAAACAAACTGCTCATCAAAGATGTGATAGCTGGGTTTCACTGTATGGTTGCTGCCTTATCCTTACAATTGAAAATTCTACGGATTGCCTCTGGAAACATCCACATGTTAAGCACATAGTCTACCACTGAGGGACAGCCCCTCCCACAAGCATGAGAGCCTGCTGTAAATTCCCCCTTTTGCTCTTTCCCCACATCTGCTCTTTCCTCATACCAGTATAGCCACATATGAATCATCTTTGTCATGCCAAATCCCAGCCCATACAATCTATTCACTTCTGTAGGATCTCCTCCTACTCCTTCAAATTCTTGTGGGATTTATCAGTCTTATGGTGATGTGGAAACAAGCCTCTACCACCCTTGTTGTTGGCCTGTCACATCAGCCCTTGCATTGGCTCTGCTCATGCATATTATGTCCAAGATCTCAAGGTAAGGACAACCTGGAGATATGCTCAAACTGTGTTCTTTCCTCAAACTCAGAGGATCCTTATCACCGCCATCACCACTGTGGCTTCTCCCACTTCAAAGTCGCATCGGACATGAGGCTGAAGAACTTGACAGAGCCCCTTTAAGGATGACAAACACTTCTGGGGTGGGATGAGGTGGAATCCTTGAAGGAGAGGCCTTACTAACATTCTTGAGGCTTCAAGTTGAATGAATCAACACAGTTCTATGGCTGAGCTAGAAAACACTGGGAACTATCCAGGGTCCTCACTGCTATTCACAGGAACCTGGTTGGCTACAATAGTGATATACCTTATCATGAATTACCCTGACCTGGTCGATATTCACTTGACTGACTTAACCCAGTTCATTTCAGCCTGACTCTGCTGTCTTGCTTTTAAAGTGTCAAACTCATGATACACCACTCTCCAACTTACAGCTGATTGGCTTGGTAAAGTTCTTTTTCTGGACAATGATTCCTAGACTCCCACAGCCAGCATGACCATAGCTTCTAGGAGCTGTAGTCCATAAAAGTAACTTTGCCAAGCTTTACCCAGGAGTAGGGAATCTTCAGACCTCCAGATGCTGATGAACCATCATACCAGGTTGATTATGGCTGGCGGGAACCATATCTTGGAAGGCCATAGGTTCCTCAGACTAGGTAAGCTCAAATGTGCCAAGACAGAGCTGTACTGCAATGTCAAAAGCTACAACTACTGATGGGACCTGTTGTGTTTTCAAGTCATTTACAACTTATGGTGACCCTAAGGTGAACCTATCATGGGGTTTCCTTGGCAAGATTTTTTCTTGGGGGTTTGCCTTTGCTAGCTCCCCTGAAGCTGAAAGAGTGTGACTTGCCCAAGATCACCCAGTAGGTTTCCATGGCTGAGCAGTGATTCAAACCCTGGTCTCCAGAGACACAGTTCAACGCTCAAACCATGCTGGCTCTCTCTGAACCTACTGTGCCATTATTGACCATGTCTCTCAGCTTCTGCTAAATCTCTTCAGCAGTACCCATAAACCAGCAAAGTCAAGAATCTGACTGCAGTTGTGAGTGATGGATAAATGATTAGATTATCAATCTGATCTTCTGCCGATGAATGTATCTGATTCATAATTACCCAATCAGTCTCTTTTAAATGACTTAATCCTTAGAATTTGCCATAGCTTTTAGTCATCTCACTCACACTGATCAGTTGCTTAATTGCTACCTTATTGATTATTCTGTATTTTATCTGCTGTTGACTGAACAACTCTAACACAAATGGAATCCCTAACATACTCACTTTTCCCAATGGTGAACTTACAAATTCTGAACATACATCATGGGGTCTTCTACAATAAGAAATTACTTTATTTCCTTCCATTCTTCATGTCAGAATGCAACACAAGTTGGACAGCTGCTAGACCAGGGGTGGGGAACCTCAGCAATTGAATCTGGCAATTCACCCACCTTTTATGTTTCCCCCCTAAATCTAAAGGAAATAAGAGCTTTAAGCCAGAGTAGAGTAGCCAGCATGGTACAGCAGTTTGAGAGCTGAACTACAGCCCTGGAGACCAGGGTTTAATTCTCCACTTGGCCATGAAAACCTACTGGGTGACCTTCGGTGCATCATACTCACTCAGCACCAGAAAACCCCTGAATAGGTTTGCCTTAGGGATGCTATGAGTGACAAATGACTTGAAGGCACACCACCAGGACTAGCCAAAGTGAAGTCCTTGATTTGCTATTGATCCGTAACTCCAAGCATTCTTCATGATTTGCTGTGCTAATTAGGGATGCTAGTATTTACAGTCCAAATATTGTAGAATTTCCACCATTGCTTTAACAGAAAAAACAAAAACAAAACCTGGTAACCTGGGCCCCCATCACCAACAGAATGCAATCTCTGAGAACTTCTCAAAACTTTCTCCAAACCTTGGGCTGAAAGAAGTTTTCCTATCTTTGTACTATCTATAACTAGTCAATACAAATATATGGGTTGGAACTAGACTTAGAACTACTTCCAATAGATCCACTAAAATGCTTACATATGACTAAGTTTGACTCTTACCCTTTTGTTCATCCCATTATCCTAGTAAGAGTAGCAGAGCTGACAGAGAACTACCGAATTTGCACCAGCATATAAGAAGTGCCCCATTTTTAAATGTTATTTTTTGAGGGGAAATTAGTTTTTTTTTAAAAAATAATAATAGCATGGCTTCCTTTTGCAGAGGAAGGGAAGGGAAGGGGCTCCAGAGGGGATGAGAAAGCTGTGTGAACTTTCTCCCCCCACTCCCGCTCCAGAGCTACCTCCTTTCTCTTCCCATGCAAAATGAAAGGGAAGGAGGGGTGGGGAAAGCCTTGTGGGAGTGCTCCTTTAGCCCTCTAGAGCTCCCTCTCCCTTTCCCACGCATTTTAGTCCCATGCTAAGAACTCATGTGGTGGCAAAATGCATAGGAAAGGAGTGTATAAGACACACCACCATACAAGATGCACCCCATTTTTAAATGTTATTTTTCAGGGGAAAAAGTGTGTCTTATATGCCAGCAAATACAATATATTTTGGAATTGTGTGGTAGGCAATTTCTTGGAAGACCATGAGCTTCCAATAAGATGGTAAAGAACAGGAGGTGACATAAGATTCAGTGCACCTGGCTGATGCTCCAGATGAACTGTGATCTTGTTTTCACATACAACAAAATCAGGTTGAGAAATTTGAGGGGAGGGAGACTACACAGAAAAGAAATTGCAGGTGCGGGGTGTCTATTTTTGGATGCTCCTCTATGTAAAAGTTCCTTGCAGGTAAAAAGCCAAACAGATGTTTGCACAGGTCTTGCTGCCATGGTTTCCTGCTGCTGGAATACTCATAATGAGACTAAAACTCTTTCACTGCATGTCAATGGGTAAAGGAGCAATGTTAACCCACTCTAGTGATTGTGAATGCAATGCCATAGTGGGGCTGGCACATAAGTGTTCAGTCATACTAACTGAACTCAGTGGGCCCATTTTGTGATTGTACACATGCGGAGGTTCTGGTTCACCTAGTGGCTATCTTCATTGTAGAGAGGTAGGACTCATTCTGCTCAGCCACACTAGATCAGTACTGCCTTCAACTGGCTATAAACTTAACAGCATAGAACAACTCTGCACATATACACAACTGTGTTTGTGTAAATGCAGAAACATGGCTTGCACACTACATTACTGTCAAAGCCCTTAGTGTATCTGCTGGCCACTCTTGTCAAGGAGGATAAAAGTAATTATGGAGTAGCTCATCAGTGGTAAGTAATAATGGTTGTGCAAAGGACACCAGATCCTGTCTGACTTTGGAAGCTAAGTTTCCTATTAGTACTTGGAGGGGAGACTAGTAATGAATACCAGGTGCTGTAGGCTGTATTTCAGGAAGGAACTGACAAAACCACCTCTGAGTATCCCTTGCCTAAGAAAACCCTATGAAATTCATGAAGTCACCTTAAATTGACAGGCAACTTGAAGGCACACACATTCTGCAAGGAACTAATGCAGTAACCCCAAGCAATCACTTTAATGAAGAATGCCACCAGCAAAAGTCCTAGCTTGGTTAAAATTATGCATAAGACCAGTCAAGCATGGGAGCCAATCCAATCCCATTAATTAAATCGTCAGAGAACTGTAGGTTGTTCTTTGTCCTCAAAACCTGCATAAATACTTTACCCTTATCTTCCAAAACTGCATTGTTAATAAATGCCATTGCATAACCAAGGGTTATAGAAGTTCAGCTGTGAGTGACACAGTTAATATATAATCACACTAAGCACAATTTCTCTCATTTGATTTCAGAAGCTAAGGAGGGTTAGGCCAAGACCCTATTTGGTCAGAATCACAGAATTAGAGATCCATAGAATTGGACAGGGCTCCTGGGCCATTCAAGTCCAAATCCCTGCTCAATGCAGAATTTCCAGCTAAAGCATTCCCAGCAGGTAGCTGTCTAGCCTCTTTCTGAAGACATCCAAAGGAGACCCAACCATCTCTCTAGGCAAATGGTTCCGCTGCTGAACTGCTCTCACTGCCAAGAAGTTCCTTATAATGTTCAATCAAAATCTATCCTCCTGTAACTTAAAATCATTAGACTTAGTTCCACCCTCTGAGGCAGCAGGGGAAAAGCCTGCACTCTCCTCTTTGTGGCAGCCCTTGAGGTATTTAAAGAATGTGATCATGTCACCCCTCAGCCTTCTCTTCACTAAGCTGAGCATCCCCAGCTCCTTCAACATCTCCTTATATATGTTGCTCTCCATATCTGTTATCATCTTTGTTGAACTTCTCTGAACCTGCTCCAATTTCTCTACATCCTTCTTGAAATGAGATGCCCAGAACTGAACAAAGAACTCCAGATAACTTCTGACCAGTGCAGAATATGGGGGAATTACTACATTCTTTGACTTGGAAACTATGTTTCTATTAAAATAGGATAAGATAGCATTTGCCTTCTTTGCTGCAGTATCACATGACTGGTTGATGTTGAACTCATTAGGCTGAATGGAATCTATCCAGGGCAGGATTTTTCTTTATTCTCACTGATATTTGGCTTTTTACCTGCCGGGAACTTTTACATTACATAAAACCATTAATAATTGTAAGATGTCCTGAGTTCCATTATTAGGAAACAGGAAGAATATTATGAGACCTTATTTAAAAGCAATTAACATTTTATACAGTTGAAACCATCTAAAATTAATTAAAAAGCCAAAAAAAATTTAAATGAACAGAACAGCACATTTAAAGTCAAACAACTAGAATCTAAGGATTCTTACAAGTTTGTTCTGGATCCCAGATGGATGCAATTAATCACTACAAAGACAAATTTCCATTTCTTAGATTTAAACCCATGAGATATGGTGACTCTTGTGCAACTCTGGTTATGCAACCACAAACATCTGTTGCAGAAGAGGCAAAAAAAAAAAAATACAGCTGCATGTGGAAAGGGACCTACATATCTGCGTGGCACCAGCAGGATTCTGATCTTAACATTAAAACACAGTGGAATAGGAAAAACAAAAACACTAGAATAAAAAGTACAGCAATGCCCTCGCTACCCACTCATTAAAAGCTCCTTCCTCAGCAGCCAGTCTTTCCTTAAAAAACATCTGTGCCTGTATGTAGGCTGTAGGATTCTGGGAATTGTAATCCAAAGAAGTAACATTGACCAGCTCTGTAACTTTGACACATGTATATAGTGTTATGCAAAAAGATTTCTTCATTTAAGGCTTTCTTAAACGTATTATAGCAAGCAGTCATCCTCTCGGAAGATCCTGCAGTACCAATGTCAGTGACAAGTCCAAGCTTGAGAGATTTCTGCAGCCCCCATCTGTCAGCTTCTCTTTGGTCTGATGCCGTCACCAGCAGTTATATAATGAGAGACTGCTCTGGTGATACATTTCAAGGTAAATCTGCGGTCGCACTGTGGATTATTTGAGTGACTCAGACCTGAGGCTGATCTCAGGGTTTCGGTTGTTCTCTTCAGTTCCTATGAGGGGTGTTATTGAAGATGAAGAAGCAAACAAAAGCGTTTGCAAACAAAGCCAAACTATGTAAGATAAGACTGGTTTGCAGACTTAACCCACATATTTCTATCTCATAATAGCACTAAAATTTAGAAGGGCTGGAACTGAAAGATAGACTGCAAGCTTTGCTCTCACATGGCCACGGGTTTATCTATTAATTAAATGCACTTACATCTTGCTTTTCCTCCAATTCGTTTATGGCAGTGTACATGGCTGTCCTTATAACAACCCTATAAGGCAGGCCAGGCTGAGAAAGACTGCTCCAACATAAGCCAGTAAGTTTCGTGGCTCAATAATGCACTTGAATGTGGATCTCCCAAGCACCGGTCCAACACTCTGACCAAGAGGTGAGCAATTGTGTAGGGGGCAGGGTTCAATTTTTGCCCCTGGAGTTTGCGCCAGCACATCCAGGTGATTGGAGGTGATGTTATGTCATCTCTGAGTACCACCGACTTTGCCAGTTGTTTTAGGGGGGCAGTTCTGGAGAAAAGCAAGCTAAACCCATTGCATTTGCATGAGTCTGGGGGAATTCAGGTGGAAAATCACCCTCTCCCTCAATTTAAACCCTTTAAGAATCTTCTAAGGGGATCTTAGTGGGCACCGTAGTGGGGTTTGGGGACATCATGCAGCCCTCACTTTCAGTTTATCCTGCTGCACATAATGACATATCATAATAGTAATCTGGGCCATACAATAGCTGTGCTGGCTGAGGGATTCTGGGGGTTGTATTCCAAAAGAAGCAACTTTTCCAGGCTCTGGATCTGGCAGGGGTCTTCTTTTCTTACTATGTCCTTATTTGCCACGAAAATTGAAACCTACATAGATTTCCCACTCCTGGTGAGGAACAAAGAGTTTTATTATATATTACAGGTTTGATCAACAGATCAATATTTTGGGCGTGGGGGTGGAATTATACTATTATTATAATTTGTTATTTTGTGCCTTCAAGCCATTTCTCACCTATGGCGACCCTAAGATGAACTTATCATGGGATTTTTCTTGCAAGATTTGTTCAGAGGGGATGTTGCCCTCCCCCCCCCAACTGAGAGAGTGTGACATGTCAAAGGTCAACCAGTGGGTTTCCATGGCAAGCAAGGATTCAAACCCTCTTCTCCAGAGTCCAAGTCCAACACTCAAACCACTGGGTCTCTTGCCAATACCATACTGCCTTTATGAAAAAAACTAATGTATACACCTGATGTTGCCCAGGTTTTTATTTTCTCATAGCAAATACATGTTAGAAAGATTTGAGATTCTGTGTCTCCTAATTCCCCAAACTGTCTTGCCCAGTACCTGTAACTTTTCCCCATATTCCCCAGTCCAATCTATACCCAGAGTTATTAACATACAGAGGTTAGGTTCCTGAGGGAAATATACTGCCCTCCTCCTTGCTGCTAGGCCTCATCTCCATAGCAACCAGCCTATTCAGAGTTCTCTGGCTGAGAATTCTAAAAGCCCCTCCCTAAACTGCAAATCCCAGGATTCCATAGAATCTTCTTAGGTAGCCAGTCATATGAGGTCTTCGCCTGACACAGACAAACAAACTTCGGTTTTTATATATTAGATTATGATGAAACCACTGTACAGAAGGGTATGTAGTTCAGCTCCCTCAACTTGAGAAGGACAGGATGCTGAGGAATGAAGAAAGTGTGGCCTGTGAGTCCCTGGATGAACCCCTAGTGACCTCCCAAACCCCCCAGCCCTCTGAATTCTTTTTTTTTAAATTTAGCTAAAGACATAACAAAAAACAAAAAATACAATGACCATGAAAACACGGTGTCTTTACTTCCCTTGCTCCCCACTACCTCCCAATATTTTAGTCTGTGTCCTAGTCTCCTGAACAGCAGAGAACAAGCTTGCTCCATCCTTTATATGACATGCTTTCAGATATCTAAAGTTGGTTCTCATGCCTCCTTTCAGTCTTCTCTTCTCCCAGCTAAACATACGGAGCTTCCTAAACCATTCTTCACATGGTTTCCAGACCTTTCACCATCTTGGTTCTCTCCACCTGTACGGATATGTTCTAGCTGGTCAAAATCCTTCTTGAACTTGTTAATAAGATGTTTCTGTTAAGACTGATCTCTTCCAACAGGCCTTCCAAGACTAGTGCTTCCACTGCCTCCCACCAATTGTCCTGCTGTTCTTTTAACAGTTAATTAATTGTTAATTGTTATGTGTTTTAGGGGGTTGGTTTTAGCTGGGTTGGTGGGTGGGGAGGATTGGGTATGTTTTTAATGTCTTTTAATGTATTTTAATATATGATGTATTTCATGCTGTTCGCCGCCTCGATTCATGTGGAGAGGTGGGATACAAATAAATATTATTATTATTATTATTATTATTATTATTATTATTATTATTATTATTATTATTATCATCATCATCATCATCATCATCATCATCATCATCATCCCCCGTTTTTTTCTTCTTCTTTTTTTTTAATGGCCAGTGTGAAATATATGTCACTGATGCTGCTTTCTGCATCCCAGTCCACTCTGATCCTGTCTCCAGTCATGTGCAATGTGCATAAATAAATGAACCTCTACGATTATGCTTTACAAAGTAGACTGTATTCCATAAAAACTCATGCTATTGTAAATCTCTTTAATGATGTCACAACTCTTAATTGTTTTGCTGCAATAGACAAACATAGCCCCCCCTTTTGAAAATTACAGTAGTTCAGAATTGTCTTCTCCTGACAAGTGCTGGAATCAAGAGGAAGACCTTCCATAACTTTCCCTCCCATGATACTTAGAATACAGGATACTGGGAATACTGCAATACAAAATCAAGCTGTACTCAAAAACACCCAATTTTTAGATATCTAATACACAAAAATCAAAGTTTGTGAGTTTGTCTGTGTCAGGCAGATTCCATGGTATCCTGGGATTGGCAGTTTAGGGAGGTGCCTTTAGAATTCTCAGCCGGAGAGCTCTTGGGCCTCAGGCTGGTTGCTATGGAGATGAGGCCTAGCAGCAAAAAGGAGGAGGGCAGTGTATTTCCCCCAGGAACCCAACCTCTGTATGTTAATAACTCTGAATACAGATTGGATTGGGGAATACGGGGAAAAGTTACAGATACTGGACAACTGTTTGGGGAATTAGAAATACAGGATCTCAAATCTTTCTAACATGTACTACCTATGAGAAATAAAATCACAGGCAATGCTGGGTATATATGCTAGTTTGCTATATAGCAGGCTTCAGCTCTACCCTAAACTGGCCACAAAGAAAGAGCGAAGGAGGGAAAGAAAAAGACAAAGGCTCTCCTCTCTGGGAGTCTAGATAGTTTCTTGTCTACTTTTCCCAAAAAGGCAATTAATCTGCTCAGTTCTTCATTGTCCGTACAAAGACCTCTTTATCTTTGGCTTCTTCTCTCATAATATGGACATTATGCATCCAGCTCTTATTTCACATGCCAGCCTCCCACTAGAATTAAACATAATGAGACGGGACCAGTGTATAATTTCCTTTGGCATTAGTTTGCCCCATGTGTTTTCTTGCATAGTTTCTTAAGAAACTAGTGGAGGGAAGAGAAGACGATGAAGCTAAGAGCAAACCTCAGAATAGTTATCTTGGAGCTACAACTCCCAGAATCCTTCAACCGGCATGGGCACTCCCCCCTGCCTGCCAAAAATAAAGCAACTTTGTTGTCCAAAATTTTGGTTCAACTCCAAAAAAGAAATTTTCTCAGCTCTGGTTAAGAGTGCTTCAATAAGTCCATTCAGGGAGTTTATGACTACATAGGTTTTGACTGGAATATTTTCCAGACATTATAGTAAAGCATGAATGAGATAGCAATCACCATTTTGGGATCAGATATGGAGACAATGCTTTAGCCATTACTCTCCTTTTTGAGGGAGAAAGTTGCTGTTTTGGATTACAGTTTTCAGGCCATTTCCACTCTACACTGTTATAGTGCTATTGTTCCACTTTCAACATCCTATGGCATCCTGGGATTTTCAGTTTAGGGAGGGGTATTTGGGATTCTCAGCCAGAGAGCTCTTTGGCCTCAGTAAACTACACCCCTCAGAATTCCCCAGGATGTTGAAAGTGGAATAATAGCACTATTAACAGTGTAGTGCAGATATGGCCTCAGATTCCCCTAGCCAGCCTGGGCACATGCTATGCTGGCTCAGGCATCTGGGGAGCTTGTAGTCCAAGAAGTCCTTTTTCTTGACCTATGATAAATATAGATCCCAGGAGCCAGTAGTTTATCCTGTGTTCACAGATTGCAGCAATCCTACTCAGAGAGCTTATATTTTAAAGGTACTTCTGCTTCAGGTCATTTGAGGACATCCAGTCTCCATAGGGCATCTAATTTAAAGATACACACCATTTACAGCTAGCATCTGCCCTCAGATTCAATGAAGGAGGGCAAACTGATCTAGAAATGGGGAAGATCCAGAAATGGGGAAGATATGGTATTGGCATGTAAAACCACACACTGCAGTGCAGCTTTTTATCTCCCAGGGACAAAACCAAAGCCATTAATATATCACCCAAATGGAAGAGTTTGTGAGAAAGGTTGAGAGATCTGGAAATATGATAAAGGAATTTTAAGGGATGAGAGAGGCAAAAGTCAATTGTTAGACCTGAGCTGAACTTTCTCAGAAGCCATCTTTCCCCAGAATAAAAGTAATTCACAGTAAATAATTAGAACAGTTTTTTTAATACTACAACTGCCAGAACTTATAATGCTTACTTTTTTGTCCATATGGGGCATTCTGTCATGTGGTCTTCTCCCTATGTAGTTCATGTAGTGATAAGCAATAAGTAATAATTATGGGATAAAATGTAGGACTTCATAATTAGGTGTAGATGTTTAAGTAATATGAACTGGGTGGGAGCCAATTTTAGCTATGTTTTATTAGTATTTGTTTTAGTTATATGTAGATGTCTGTTAAGGTTTGTATGGATGTACGGTATTTTTGTTGTTGTTTTGTATATTTGGATTGTGTTGTTTTTCTAATTTAATCAATTTTTTTTAAAAAAAAAAAACTTAGTTTGCAGCAACTGAAGTAAACTGAGGACCAAGGGGAAAAACTGGAGGAAGAGAGAGAAACTGGGACATTTTAAAAGCAGGTGAAAAAGTGGAGTGGCAGAGGATTAATCTGGCTGTAACTAACACACATCTCTCTCTCTCACACTCATCTCCTAACTTTAACCCTAACTCTAATTCCTCTCTGTCTTTGGCCATGCCTAAAATAAACACTCCTAAATGCAACTACTGTTCTCTGATCCTTTTACCGTAGGCCTCTTCAACACAGGGTTTCTATCCACTGCTTCATTTCCTCTATGTACATCCACACTAGAGCTGCCAGAGCAAAACCTACAGATGCCACCTTGTACTTTTAATGGGCTATATCAATGGTTCTTAACCTGGGGTCTATGGACCTCAAGATGTCTATGGAACCTGCACAGGGGGTTCATGAAGTCCTGCTGTTGGATACCAGCAGCAGCAATAGGGATGCGGTGGGGGAATGTGGGTGCCAGAACTGCTGTCTCTTCTGCAAATGAGAGAGCTGTTTTGCCGCACTGACATGTCTGCTCACGGACACAGCAGCAGGAGGTGTGGGAAGTGAGGGACATGGCATCAGACATATGCACATGCCCAAACTGCTCCCTTATTTGCTGCTGTGTCCCTTTCATCAGGGGCATGGCAGCATGAGATGTGACTGCTGAGGGACATGACGGCAGGTGTGTTTGCACACTCAAATTATGACTCTGGATACCAAGGTTTGAATCCCCACTTGGGCATGGAAACCCACTGGGTGACCTCATGCAAGTCACATTTTCTCAGTCTCAAGAGAAAGGCAAAGGCCAAGAAAACGCCCATGATAGGTTTGCCTTAGGATTACCACAAGTCAGTTTTCAAAGGCCAGAAAGAACCTCCCCCTGTCAGTGGCACTTTGTTGTTGTGTGCCTTCAAGACGTCTCTGATTTAAGGAAATCCCAAGATGAACCTATCACAGGGTTTTGTTTTTTGTTTTTCTTGGCAAGATTTGTTGAGAAAGGGCTTGCCTCTGCCTTCCTCTGAGGCTGAGAGAATGTGACTTGCCCAGAGTCACCCAGTGTCTGAGCACTGAATCCTAGTCTCCAGAAAACTTCAACAAATAACTATTTGAATATTTAAATCTGAATTTAAATATTTAAATCTTAAGTATTGAGGGACCTCAACAACAAATTATATTTACAGGGATCCTCGGTGAAGAAAAGGTTAAGAATCACTGGTCTGTACAGAAGAGGGAATTTCAGTAGATATTGCTTGTTACCTGGTTGCATAACAAGCAATGCAAATTCCCTTTTCCACACAACCATTAAAGGAGACATCTTCAGTTTCTTCTTCTGACCTCCTGATCTTTCTCAATAAATTCTTTTTCTTTTAAAAAGAAAAAAAATAATTCAGCAGCAGCTGTCTGCCTGTCTGCTCTTAAGTAGTAATAGATGGGAGCTCAGGTGTCTCCATCTGTCTTCCTTTGTTATTACATTTATCACTTGCCTTTTCTCCAAGCAGTTCTTAACTAGAAATCATTGTTCTTTTCTCCATTTCATCGAGCAACAATCAGATGAAGTAGGATAAGCAGTGACTGGCCCAAGTGAGCTTGATATTAACATAGAGATTTGTACCTGAGATTCCTTCAGCCCCAATCAAGCACATTTTTGATAAATCAGTGGCCAAACAGATTACTTGAAGAGCACGAAAATCCTCTGTTAGCCTACACTTTAAATACACACATAAGCTGAAACCCTAGAGAATTTAACTCCAAATGAACCACTTTGCTGGAGGAAAAAATGGAAAGCAAACATGCTCTTAGACACATCAAGCAACTGTTTCAGGCCAACCCCACCCAATAATTGCCTCCCCTTTTGAAGTACATAGCTCTGTATACCCCATGACTGCCCTGTACACCCCTAAATTAGCCTGCTGCTTTCAAGGATTTTGCAGGTCTCTACCCTGTTGTCAGGGTGGATGTAAAGATTCAACTATTAGTCTAGTAGGCTTTGGAAGATGGAATGAAGGAGGATCACCTCCATAAGACCCCTTCCAACTCTGTGATTCTGTATCTTGCCGTTTGCCATTGGCAGTAAAATGTTTTATTACGGCTCTGCCTAGCTCATTAATCCAGCTGTGTCTACTGTTGATCAAACGTTCTGTTCCTCTTCTTGCAAGTGGCGTCATAAAAACTATAAGTGATCTTTGGCAGCAGTAACAATTCCCAGCAACCATTTTTCACAGGTAGGTACATTGCCTCTGAGCTTAGAAGTTGCATATTCTCCAGAAGTGGGCAAAGACTGGCCATTTTCCGACCCTTAATGTCTCCAGATTCTCCAGACCTCTCTTTTTCTCTCTCTCCAGAAAAAGTGGTGAATTGCCTCTCCTGAAAACCTCCAGAAGTATTAATTCACCTTTTTAAAAAAGACTGCACCTCCACATTATTGAACATTTTAAAATGCCCTTTTTTCAAAGTGGAATTCCCGGTATGTTTGAATTTGTTTGTTTTTGTGAGGGAGAGGTGTGGCGGTTTTGGCTGTCTGTGTGGCCACCAGAGGCAGAAAACTGGTCTCTTGGACCTGCTGCAATTGCCCATCTCAATATACTCATTCTAAGACTATGAAACATTAATAGATGTTTCCTCTATTTCTTTTTAAATTAATTCCCACTTTTTATTCTCCAAAGGACTGAAAGTAGTTTGGAACAGTAAAGAATTCAAACAATAAAAGTACTTTTAAAAAACGCATTAAGCAACCAACAGAATATACCTATTTCACATAGACAAACACAAACACTAAAACCCATTGAGCAGCAACTAGAATAAACCCAGAAAAGCAAAGCAAAGGCACAAAGTAAACCACTATTAGCATACTGATACTGAAAAAAAGAATGCTTTTCAGCTGAATGAAGCCCTTGTGAACAAACTTCATGAAATTTCAGCCCAGCATATAAAATCACATAGTACCTGGTTTTGGCAAACCTCAACCATAACAGTATACCTGGAGTGGGGTGGGGAGTTCCACTACTGAATAGACCACCCCATTGTCCTTGCTACCAGCTTCCATGCCTCAATCACCCAAGAATTCATCCTGATTATTTAAAAAAACACAAATGCTTTGGCCCAACCCTCTGCAATCCAGATGTGCTGCAGTACAAGTCCCATCATCTCCACTGAGAAATACTAGCAGTGGTTGGAGATTATAGGAGTAGTAGCCCAACACTTGTTGAGAATATCAGGTTTGGGGTGGTTGCTTTAGCCTTTCCTTCTAGGGAAAGTGTTCTAACTCCTAGATGCTTCCTGAACCTAGAATGATCCAAGCGTATACCATATCGCATGCATAGCTGCAACATCTATTTCCATAAATGAATTACACTTATTCTCTCTTTCCTAAAAAGAAGTAATTCCTTCCTTTGAATTCACTTGTTTTCTTTACCAAATATATGTATGCCTTTTTTAAAAAAAAATTGATTATATACAATAAAAGAGAAAGAAGAAAGAAAATACACACACACACCAGATAATAAACATGTAGAGTTATTAGCAGATATTACAATTTGGAAAGTTTTCCATACTTATATATGTACATCTTTGTCTCTCTATTAATCCTTTGTCTCCTTATTAGTCCAATATCATGTATCCTACCTATCGACCTATCGACCTATCTATCTATCCATCTATCTAATGGATTTATCATAAATATGTAACCTTCTTGTCAAGTAAATTGACATCACTATTATACTGAGTTAAGTTTCTATCTCCAAATTCCAAATTTATCTACTTTCCCATGTTTCCATAAGTTAAACTCTTTCATCATTCATGAAATAGTTTCTCCAATTTACTTCCTGCCTGCCTTTTTTAGGTTTATTCTGTGCAAGTAAAAGATACCTCTTGTTATTTCATTAACATTTTATACAATATGGAATCCATATAAACAACCTATAGGTAGACTAACAAGTTGTTAGACTAAATTAGAGGAAATTGTATAAAGTGTGTGTGTGTGTGTGTGTGTGTGTGCACCTTTAAAAAAAATCAAAGACGAGAACTGCTGAGACTTTAAGCTCTCTGAAAATTATACCCTGCAGAACAGGAGCATGTTTTCCCAAAGTCTAGGTGGATGGAAGCAAGCTAGTTTTGCGTCTTTCTGATTAAGAGCACTCTCCATATGCACAGGGGTTACTCTCCATACGCATACTGCATATGCGCAAGGGTTATTCTGCATGGGTTTTGTTACTTCTTTTCAAAGTGAACTGAATACAGTTCTAGGGCCAATTTCTGCAATGAGAGACCGCAAGGCTGTGGTTTAAAAGTAACCCTATAAAAAACAGAAAGAAAACACAGTTCTACCCTTCTATCCCTGCCCATACACTCACATCCCTTTTGGGCAGCTGGACCTCCAACACCAATTTGTAAGTTTGCCTACCCCATTCTTGAATCTTCAACTAATACACTTTTGGAGTGGCTTCAGACATTATCAATGTACTTATTCAACACATTGTTTCTAGGTTTACCACAGTGAAACCTGTAGATGGTTCTTTTTCCTTTAACAGATATTTAGAACAAGGAATTTCAGCATATGTTGCTTGTCACACAACCAAGTAACAAGCAACACCTGTTGAAAACCCCCACTTCTATGCAACCTCTAAAGGTACAGGAGCTCTCTCTAGTTTTTACTTTTGACAACCCTAAATGTTTCAGAGGAGGGAGACTATAGACACATCACATTCATGACAAATTTTCACTAGTGTATATTGTTTGCCAGAGTACTAACTTGTTGCTGTGAGCCTTCAAGTCATATCTAACTTAAGGCAACCCTAAGGCAAATATTTCATGGTTGGGGTTTTTTTTTCTGGCATGATTTGTTCAAAGAGATTTTGCCTTTGCCTTCCTCTGAGGCTGAGAGTGAGTGACCCAGGCTCATCCAGTGAGTTTCCATAGTTCCATTGAACCCTGGTCTCCAAAGTGAAGCTCTTAAACCACTACACCATATCGGCTCTCAGATTACTAACTAGAACTCAACAATCTCATTGTATTATTGCTGTGCTCTGTACTGGTTTCCAGCCCATTTCTGGTCCTGATTCAAAGCACTAATTTAAACCTTTAAAGTCCTAAATGGCTTGGAACCAGCTTAGCTGAAAGACTTTCCCCATATTTATAGTCAGACCTCTACATTTGCTAGGGTTAGGGGCACAGAACCCCTGCAAAACTGGAAAAATTGCAAATATCAAAATGCATGTGTCTGTATCTGTGGGAAGGGGGACAAGGCATGTGGGGAGGAGGGGCACGCAGGGTCCAAACCAGGTCAGGGAAAGGAGAGGGAATGGGGGTGGGTCAGCATGGTGACCCTATACTTCCTCTCTCTTGACCATCTCCTTCCATGGGTGTAGGGGGGGCATGAGGAGAGAGGGTTTCTGGTGCTCAGAAATTGGGCTGTGATCTGTCCTTAGCTAGCCAGGCAGGAGCTGGTGGAGGAGGAGGAAGAGGAGGAGAACAAGAGGCAGTTTCTTAAAGATTCACCAGAAAAGAAGTACTTGAGGTGGGGAGGCAGGGATTAAGAAACTCACAGATAATCAAATCTGTGAAAGCGAAACCTGCAAAGGTGGAGGGCTGACTATATATATATCCAAACCTTAAGATCTTATGGCAACGCCATGAATTTCATAAGGTTTTCTTAGGCAAGAAAAACTCAGAGGTAGTTTTGCCAGTTCCTCTCTCTAAAATACAGCACCTGGTATTCATTGGCAGTCTCCCAGCAAAGTACTAACCAGGGCTGATCTGCTTAACTTCCAAGATCAGGTGTGATCTGGCACCTTTAGGGTACTTGTTGTTGTGTGCCTCTGATTTATGGCAACCCTAAGGTGAACCTATCACAGGGTTTTCTGGGGGCTGAGAGTATGTGGTGTGCCCAAAGGTCACTCAGTGGGTTTCCATGGCCAAGCAGGGCATCAAACCCTGTTCTCCATGGTCATAGCCCAATGCTCCAAACACTACACCCTGCTGGCTCTCTCCCCTATATTTGCTTTGTAAGGAATTAAACCAGAAGAAAACAAAGTTTTAATTAAAACATACATAAGCTGGAGCGCTTGAGACAGAAAGACAAGCATATTGAGGAAGTATGGAAGAACAAAGGAGGCAAAGAATCTGGTGATAATGAAAGTGACTGATTTCATACTGAAAACTGACTTTCTCCCCTTGTCTAAATATCCAAAGACTGTATTGGCCAGTGTTTTTGTTAAGTTTCTAGAGAACTGATGTCGAGCTGTATAGTTAGATCAAACTGTACACTTGCTTTGGGGAACTAGAGGGGAGCCCTTTCATGTCACTCTTTTTCTAAAATGTTGTCTTTCCAATGTAGCTATCTTGTTGCATTTCTTCTATTCAAGTGCATTTGTTCCTGGATTGATAGCTAGTGGTGTATTCAGCTCTGACATATTTGTGAACGGAATATGTAGTGTAATGTTCATGCTGAATCTGTTGGTCTTAAGATATTACTGTATCCAAGTAACTTAATAAAGCTGCACAGTGCTGTTATAAAAAAAAATAATAACATTAGACGATGCAGACACCACAAAACTACAGTAATTAGAATCCTGTGAGCAGCAGATTATCTTACATATAACTAGCCTGCCTGAATAAAAAATTATTTGCTTGTCAGCAGAAGAACAACATAAAGGGTTCAAACTTAGCTTTTCTTGGCAGTAAGTTCTACTGTGTGGGAGCAGCCACCAAAAAGCCCTCTCTCATGTCTCTATCTGAAGAGACTCTGAAAGTTGTGGGACACAGAGAATGGTCAGACGCCCAACTGTTTTTGTTTACTGAAATCTGCCCAAAGAGCCTTATCATAGGCAGTGTGCAAATCTTATAGATTATTTAATTTAAAAAAAGAAGGTAATTAATATCTTCTTTATTCATCACCTGCATTTGCACACATGCAAGCCATGTACAGTTTCCTAGAAGAATGTAGAGTCCACACAAAAAGCACATCAAGAATGAACAGCTCCTAGGAATAAGGACTTTCTTCCTAAGTGTAAATGACAAAGTCAATCGGTCCGTTGTTATTGTTTGCAACCAACAGCCATTATAATATAAATCACAGAGTAGGAGATGTATAAACAGAAACAGCTCATTTGAAGAAATTAACATGCAAAATTTCAGGAGCACAAGTCACCAAGAACATATAAGAAAAGAAAATCCTATTTGTTTTAGATAAGAAATCCCTTTAGCAACTAAAACTATTGTGCTTCAGAAAAATAGCACTTAAATTTCTTGCCAGTGATGCAAATAAAGTGATCCTAAAAGTGACAAGCTTATTTACATCAGCCTGCAACCACTTAATTTGGAAGTCATTCGGTTGACTTTCTAAAAATGCCTGCTAACAGAAAAGAAATCTAACCCCTGCTGATTTAGACAGAGGGCAAATCAAAATATAGCACAATCTTTTGTCTGACCTAATCTACACACTGAGGTTACTATTTATTAGCCTGTTCAAGAAAAAAAAAATCATCATCCAATATGCAGTGGGCATCATTTGGAATTCCTACAATGGTGGTTGTGTGTTTTGTTGAGTATGATATTGTTCTAGAGTGCCTTCAAGTTGTTTCCAACTTATGACAACCGTAAGGCAAACCTATCATGGCGTTTTCTTGGCAAGTTTTGTTTTGAGTGGGTTTACCCTTGCTTTCCTCTAAAGCTGAGAGAGTGTGACTTGGCAAAGGTCAGTCACCCAGTGGGTTTCCATGGCTGAATGGAATGGAGATCCCAGAGTCCTAATCCAGCACTCAAAGCACCTTGCTGTGCTGGCTTTCTTTAGTGAGTATATCCCAGCATATATCAGGCTCGGAGTATGTAACAGTACATTAACTGAAAAGAGCAAAAGTCAAACATATCACAGATTTTAAAAGATAACTAGAGTCTACTTAATTCCAGAACAAATGCTGCCTGAATAGAGATGGCCAGAGATGGAGATTGGCTCTTCCCTGATTGTGGAATGACTTGCCAGAGGAGATTTGTCAGCCGGATGCACTCTCTGAGTTTAAAACAGCAGTGAAGACCAATCTTTTCCAGCAGGACTATCCAGATGATTTTTAAATTACATATGTTAAAGTATGCATGGATTGTTTTACTACGTGTTGGTTTTATATGCTCTTTGAATTGGTATATGTCCAATTTTTGTTGCCTCCTGCCTCAATCCACAGGAAGAGCCAAGTAAAATGATACAGTAGTAGTAGTAGTAGTAGTAGTAGTAGTAGTAGTAATAATAATAATAATAATAATAATAATAATAATAATAATAATAATAATAATACAGTAGCCCGTCGACTTTCACAAGGGTTCGGGGTACAGATCCCTCACGAAAGTAAAAAAATCACAAATAATTCCCCTGCCACCTGAGTGAGAGCTTTTCCTCCCATTCCCTCTGAGGGCTCCTCACTCTGTCATTCACACATATTTCCTCTTTCCTGCTCGCCTGGGTGAGAGGGAGGAGAATGGAGGGGGAAAGACTTGAATGCATGCCAGTCCTTCCCTCTCCCATTTTCTTGCCTTTTGCTGGGACACAGAGAGGGCAGCGTGCCTGGCCAAAAGTCCAGGGAATGGGAGGGGGGAATGGGGGGAGATAAGCAGGCAATTCACAATCAAAGTTCTGAAGGTCAAACCTGCAAATGTTATGATAATAATTAATTTACTATAATTCAAAATGCTGCCCTATGACCTACAAAGCCCTGTGCAGCTCAGGTCCAGGCTACTTAACAGACCATATAGAATCATAGAGTTGGAAGAGACCACAGGGGCCATCAAGTCGAACCCCGTGCTATTCAAAGCATACTCAATAGATGACCATCTAGCTTCTGCTTAAAAACCTCCAAAGAAGGAGACTCCACCACATTCCAAGGCAGCATATTCCACTGCCGGACAGCTCTGACTGTCAGGAAGTTCTTCCTAAGGTTCCGGTGGAATCTCCTTTCCTGAACTTGAATCCATTGCTCCTTGTCCTAGTCTCTGGAGTAGCGGAAAACAAGCCTTCTCTCTCCTCGACATGACATCCCTTCAAATATTTAAACATGGCTATCATGTCCCCTCTTAACCTTCTCTTCTGCAGACTAAACATACCCAGCTCCCTAAGCTGTTCCTCATAAGGCATGGCTTCCAGACCTTTCACCATTTTGGTCGCCCTCCTCTGGACACGTTCCAGCTTGTCAATATCCTTCTTGAACTGAGGTGCCCAGAACTGGACACAGTATTCCAAATGAGGTCTAACCAATGCAGAATGGAGTGGTACCACTACCTCCCTCGATCTAGACACTATACTCCTATTGATGCAACCAACAATCGCATTGGCTTTCTTAGCTGCCGCGTCACACTGCTGACTCATGTTCAGCTTGTGGTCCACCAAGAGCCCATTTTGAATACTGTGTCCAGTTCTGGGCACCCCAATTCAAGAAGGATATTGACAAGCTGGAGCAAGTCCAGAGGAGGGGGACCAAAATGGTGAGAGGCCTGGAAGCCATGCCCTATGGGGATAGACTTAGAGACCTGGGGATGTTTAGTCTGCAGAAGAGGAGGTTAAGAGGGGACATGATAGCCATGTTTAAATATTTGAAGGGATGCCACGTAGAGGAAGGAGAGGGCTTGTTCTCTGCTGCTCCAGAGACCAGGACAGGGAGCAATGGATTCAAGCTGCAGGAAAGGAGATTCCACCTGAACCTCAGGAAGAACTTCCTGACAGTCAGGGCTGTCCGGCAGTGGAATCTGCTGCCTCGGAGTGTAGCGGAGTCTCCTTCCTTGGAGGTTTTTAAGCAGAGGCTGGATGGCCATCTGTCGGGAGTGCTTTGAGGGTGTTCCTGCATGGCAGGGGGTTGGACTGGATGGCCCCTGGGGTCTCTTCCAACTCTACATTTCTATGATTCTATGATTCTATGATTCTAAGACACCTAGATCCCTTTCTCACAGTCTGTTAGCCAGCCACGTGTCCCCCATCCTATATTTGTACATTCCATTTTTTCTGCCTAAGTGTAGGACCTTATATTTCTCTCTCTCTCATTTTGTTAGTTTTGGCCTAGCTCTCCAATCTGTCAAGGTCATTTTGAATTTTGATCTTGTCCTCTAGCGTATTAGCAACCACTCCCAATTTGGTGTCATCTGCAAATTTGATCAGTATGAACTGGCCTGGGCTCTAAGATCATCAGGAACGGCCTTTCTCTCAGTACCAGCACCATTGCAAGCATAGATGGTGGGCACACAAGAGAGGTCTTCTCAGTGGCTGCTTGTAGACGCTGGAACTCCCTTCCCAGGTAGACCGAAATGGTCCCCTCCTTGTAGTCCTTCCAGTGTCAGGCAAAAACCTTTTTATTCAGGCAGGTATTTTAATATAGAAAATGTTTAAAGAATGGACTAAGGAGTGCTGTACTGTTTTAATTTTAATTGCTTCTTTTAATCTCTTTTTAACTGTTTTAATTTTTTATAGTTTAATTCTGTTTTAATAGCACTATTTATATGTTCGTAAATTGTATTGGTTTAATATGTAAACCTCTTTGAGGTCTGATGTTGAGCAAACAGCTGGACACAAAAAAAAAGATTATTGAGGTTCTATGAAACATGGATGTGAAAGCAGTGTATGGCACTGTGAACAGAGCCTGGAAAAGTTACTGCTTGGACTACAAGTCACACAGTCCCTCAGCCAGCATCCCGACATTTTGAGCTATAGTTCAAAAAGTATCTTTTCCAAACTCCAGTGTGAATAGCATGGAGAAAATGTAAAAGTGAGGAAGTCGTTGCCTCTCAAAAAAACAGATCTGGTTTGAAGTGACTGAGAGTCACAGATTGACTATCACAAGATGCTCCAAGTTTAACCACAGTTGTCTCAAGCTGTTAAAAATGAAGTCCCATTTGAACAGTTTAAAGGTCCAAATTACTCAGGGTGAAACATATCAAAGTGAAAAGGAAAAGAGGTACTGATGCTGTCTTGCGGAAGATCTTTGCAAGACATCCAGAGTCTATTTATGACAGGGACACATTAGTATGCATGTCAAACTGTTGTGCTCATAAACAGAGAGAGATATTGAGATAAAACTCCAAGCCTATTCTGGTTATTGGGAACTTTGCCACTGATTTCAGCAGACTCCCTCCTATGCCCTTTCAGAGCTAGTCACTGTTGCTAATCACTGCAGAATTGCTGTCATGATTTTTGTTGTCATGCAGTGTTGTACTGACAGTGTGTATATGCCTTCAAGTTGCCTGTTGACTTACAGCAGCCCCGTGAATTTCACAGGGCTTTCTTCAGCAAGGCGGTTTTGCCAGTTCTGTCTAGTCAAATATAGCCTATAGCACCTGGTATTCATTGGCAGTCTACCATTCAAGTACTAACCCAAGCCAATCTTGCTTAGCTTCCAAGATCAGAGGGCATCTGATGCCCTTAGGGATTAGGCTCATTTTGTGAGTTTGATCCTGCCGGGCTCCAAGGTTGACTCAACCTTCCATCCTTCCGCAGGTCGGTAAAATGAGTACCCAGCTTGTTGGGGGCAATTAGCTAAAATACATTGTAAACCGCTTAGATAACACTCAGTTGATAAGTGGTATAGAAATAAATGCTATATATTTTATTAAGCCACATACACACACCATGAAGAAGTCTGTTGAAAGGATGGATTGGGGGAATGAGTACAGCATTATCAACTGCAAAATAAATCAGCTGCATAAAATAAGTAGTTTGTTAGATTAAAAGGATTAAAGGAAGATAGGTCTTTCAAAGGTATCTTCCATGTTCATTGGCAGTACATCTGTACAAAGAAAAACTCTGCAGATGCAAAAAGAGCCAAAATAGAAGAGGCTGTGACCAGCAGTTAGAACTGCCCATCATCTTTACATTCTGTTGTGAGTTTCCCCAGAGCAACAGATGGCTGACCAGTAACGGGGCAGCCACTGTGAGATAGTGGGGAGACTTTGACAGTCTCAACTTGCTCAAGAAGTAGAGCAAGTACGAAGATAAAATGAGACTAGGGAGTGGCCCAAGGATAAAAAACTAAAAGCAATAAAAAGCAGGGTAGGGGGAAGAAATAAAAAATATAAAAAAGGCAAAACAATGGGTAAAATAAACAGAATATCAAACAGAGGTTACTTCCCTGTCCCCATCTTGGGGCCTCCTCCACTTAATATATTAGAGTATTCTCCAGTGCCCTTTACTGGAGTTACTTAACTAGACTTACAATAAATACAAATTGCAATATTGTAATCAGAATGGGTTTCATCAGCCCCTTAAGAGTGTTCAACCCTATCTGCACTTTAGGTAAGTCTCAAGTAGAGTAGATCCATAGAATCAACTGGATTTCTCTGTGTGCATTAACTCACCACTCAAAAGTTCAATTGATCTACTATGGTCAGGACCAAGGAACAGGATTCAGGACATTCTATCTACATCTGACACTTTGGTACACACATTGCAGCCTGAGCAGTTTGATGTGTATCAACATTGCACAAATATAGCAGTTTGATACCACTTTTAACTGTCATGGGACCATTCCTGAGATATGTAGTTTGGTGAAGTATTTGGGCTTCTCTAGTGCATTCCCTCTGGTAAGGACTACATATCCCAGACAATAGCAGACAAAGTGGCATCAAACTGCTCAGCCTGCAACCCTCAGGATTAAACCTGACTGGCCAGAAGGAATGTAAACACTCATACACAACTTGACAGCAAGTCATACACCTATGAATACCCATGTTGTTGTTGTGTGCCTTCAAAGTCATTTCCGACTTATGGTGATCCTAAGGCAAACCTATCGTGGGGGTTTCTGGGGCTAAGGGTGTGTGATGCTCCCAAGGTCACCCATGTGCCCGTGGCTGAGCAAGGAATCGAACCCTGTAGCCCAGTGTTCGGACTAGTACATCCTGCCGGCTGAGCCATATACCAGTCCCATACAAGGGGACAGACAGCACAGGGACCAGTGCAGGTCCACAAGCCATCAGCCCCCTAGTTTCTTGCTGAGTTTACACGAAAGAAAGTAAAAATTTTAGTCAATGGGCACAACCATGGTACTAATCCCTGGCATGGAGAGCGGGAGAGTGCCCTTTTCCCCACGTCAGATAACTTGAGATGCCTAACTTGACAAGCCTTAACACAATGTGTGTTCATCTAATTCTTGATAGGCCAACGTATTATATTTGAATTTGTATTTTTACCGGGGAGGGGATGTGAAACAGGGCGAGGAGCTGTATCCACAGAGGTGGTTAAAAGAAAAAAGGGAAAAAAATCAGTGCCCCCCACTCTTCGATGCGACCGGCTTCCCCAGGAATCCAACGAAAGACTCAAGAAAGAACTTCGCAGATGGAAGAGGAACGGAAGCCGACGCGAAAGAGAGCAAGAGAAAGAGAGAAAGAAAACCCTCCCGCAAATCAATGCAGCGTTGCTGGGCGGGCAACCTTTAGCGACGGCAGCAAACAAAAAAGGCCACGGAAAGGCGCTCCGAGCCGCAGAGACCTTCTTCTTCCTCGCAGGCCCGGAAAACAAAAGATGGAGCGGGGAAAGGGCTGGGGAGAGGATGGTGTCCGGTGCGAAATCACAAGCTCCGAAAGATCTCTCCTCACACACACGCACAGCGGCGGTACGGAGGGGCCAAGGAGCCCGATGAGGACTACCTGGACCATTTCCGCGCTGGGCTGCTACAGCGCGATGATTCCACTTTCAACATCCTCTGGAATGCTGGGGTTTGCAGTTTCGGGAGGGGCGGCCGCTCTCTAACCTGCAAACCCCAGGGTTTCAAAGGATGTTGAAAGTGGAATCACAGCGCTGTAGCAGTCCAAGGCCATTTCCGCACCAGCCTGTTATAGCGCGATGATTCCACTTTCAACATCCTCTGGAATCCTGGGGATTTGCAGTTTAGGGAGGGGCGGCCGCTCTTTAACCTGCAGACCCCAGGGTTTCATAGGATGTTGAAAGCGGAATAACAGCGCTACAGCAGTCCAAGGCCATTTCTGCACTAGCCTGTTATAGCGCGATGATTCCACTCTCAACATCCTCTGGAATCCTGGGGTTTGCAGTTTCGGGAGGGGCACTGCAAACCCCAGGATTCCAGAGGAGGTTGAAAGTGGAATCATCGCGCTATAACAGGCTAGTGCGGAAACGGCCCAAGGCGGAAATGGCCCTGATTTCAAGCGTGGGGTCGGGGGGGGCGAATGAGGACGCCCGTCCCGGAATGCCGCTGCGTGCGGTGTGTGTGTTTGTGCGTCCCCGGCTGCCCTTGGAGGAAAGGGGATGGGGGGGTCAGGGAGGGGGGTGCAGGAGAAGGAAAAGACGCGCGACCGCCCCCTCTCCCCCTCGCCCCCGCCCCCGCTCACCTGAAGCCGGCCGCGGCGCTGAGGTTCCTCCGCCAGGCTTTGCCCTGCTGCAGCAGCACCCCCTGCACGATCTCCTTCTCGTCCGGGAGCCGGTAGACGGGGAAGATGTAGAGCCAGCAGAGGACAAAGAAGCCCAAGGCGCTGGCGCCCACCGGCAGCCGGGTGCGGGGGCCTTTGCAGAGGAGGAAGCCCGCCGCCATCCGCCGCTTGCGGCTGCCCCCGGAGGACGAGGCGCGGGCGGAGGCCGGCGGCGGCGGGCAGTCGCTCAGCAGCCTCTTCATCATCCTCCTCGCCGCCGCCGCCGGGATCCTCCGGGAGCCGCCGCCGCCGGTCCAGGGGCCAGGAGGCGACGCCGACGCCCCCGCCCCCCTCCGCCTCCTCCTCCTCCTCCTTCTCCTCCAGTACTGGCCGGCAGTGAGGGGGAAGAGGAGGAGGCGGAGGAGGAGGAGGCGGAGGAAGAGGCGAGCTGCTGCTGCTGCTCCCCAAGTCCCCCATGCAAGGCGAGCGCCCCGCGCGCCGCCTTCGCCTCTCTCGCCTCCTCGGCCGGGTTCCTCCTTGAAAACGGCGCTGCTCAAGGGTGGGGAGGCGGAGCCGCCGCCGCCGCCGGGAGCTCAGGGGAGGCGCTGGGGGGGCCCCGCATGACTCGCCCGGCCTGGCTGGAGAGCCCTCCGTCGGTCGCCTCACGCCCTCCTTTCCTCTCCCTCGCCCACCTCCCTCCAAAAGCCAGGAAGGGGAAAGAGGGAGAGCGGGAGGGATGGCTGTGCTAGAGGTGGGCGCGAAATATATGTATGTATGTATATTAAAAAGGTATATTCTTTTAAAAGGGGAAGACCTTTGGCGAGGGAAGCCCCCTCACGGCTCCCGCGCGTGCGCCCCCCTCCCCCGTGGGCGCTTTCCCGCTCCTTCTCTCACCAACTGAGGCCCAGGCGGCTATTATTATTATTACTATTACTATTAATTATTATTTTACTTTTTATTATTATTATTATTATTATTATTATTATTATTATTATTATTGGGTGGGGGGTTTTCTTTTCTTTATTTCTTTCGCCATTCTTCCCTCCTTCCTCACATCCCCCACAAAACCATTCCTCCGGATTCTCCCTTTGTCTTCCTTTCTTTCCTTCTGTCTTTTTTTCTCCCCCAGGTGACGGTTCCCTGTCAGTTTCCCTGACAGGCAGATTTAAAACAGAGAGATTTCAAAGGGTATAAAATGGTGGCGGGAGGGAGGGAAGGAAGGAAGGAAGGGGGAAGCCTGGGGCGGTGTGGCGCCGGTTTCTCGGGCGCCAAACGCCCCTCTCCTCGCCTCCTCGGGCTTCTTTTGCTCTTCCCGCCCCGCCGAAAACAAAAACCCGTACAGAAGTCCCCGGTTGGAGCCTTTTTTGGCTACCTCCCGGCGGCGTTTCTTTGGCCGGCTTGTTTCTTTAAAAACCCTGTTTAACTGCCTGCTGCAGCCCGCTCTTCCCTCGAAAAGAAAAAAAAGAAAAGGGGGGGAGACAAAGAAAGGGGAAGGGGCCCGCCGGAGACGGAGAAGAGACGGTCCCATTCGTGTGGAAGAGAAGGAAAGAAATGAGAAACGGGAGGCTTCGGTTGGTGCCTGCAAAGGAAAGGGAACCCTTCGAATTCAGAAGTTCATCATACCAAGACAAAGGCCATTTCCGCACTAGCCTGTTATAGCGCGATGATTCCACTTTCAACCTCCTCTGGAATCCTGGCGCCGGCCGGCTCCTCCCGAAACGGCAAATCCCAGGATTCCAGAGAAGGTTGAAAGTGGAATCATCGCGCTATAACAGGCTAGTGCGGAAATGGCCAAAGAAGTCCTGTAGACAGGTTGGACTAGAGGTCCAATCGCCCCCAGCCAACAGGGCACCCAGATAACAGAGGGAGGGATAAGGGAGGATGATATAGATTCTTCTGGAGGATTTTGAGAGAGCTACCTGTTATCACGGTTATGATATGTCTGGTGAGAGCACTAGATATCCTTTTGATATCAAATAATTTGGCCTTGCTGGACCTCTCTTTCCCATCTCACTCCACATGTTTGCAGAGGTCTCCTGGACGAGCACGTATGGCCGTTAATGACTGTAAATTCCAAAACCCCATTCAGGCTAGCAACTTAAGCCTCTCCATTGCTTCAGGGAAAAACCTCCCTGCAAACCAGCCCTACTCGGCTTGGAGTTACACAAAGCCTTGCAGCCAAGAGCCAAGTCATTCCTTTATGTTGGGCCATCAACGAACTGGCCACACTATTGTCATCAAGAGCAAAACCAGTCATGCTAAACTTGACCTTTTCCAAATCCTTTGTCCAGCGCCAAATCTCCTTTGTTCTCACCGAGCATAACTAAGCCTGTAGGTAAACTCCACCCTATAAAAGGTCCCCACTTTTGGGACTTCCTTGGACTACTTTGGACTTCCATCTAGCCTTGCTGCCAGTTTGTCTAAGGAGCTCCCCTCAGCCAACCACACTGAGCTTTCTTCCCCGGAACGCCATCTTTCTCTCCAGGACTATGAGACCAGGTGTCGTATTGCCTATCCCTAAGCTCTCCATTTCTGCTTCCAATTTAGCTAGTGTGTGTGTTGTTTTATTTGCTGTTTATTTTTCAATAAAACTGTCATTTTGGTTACTTTTAAACTTGTTTGCCTGCTCTCTGACCTGAAGCCATAGACATTGGGTTAAAGATCCTTGCTAAAATTGCCCTGCCTCTCGTTCAGCCAAGAGAGTGCGCAAGCTAAATTCCCCCAACTTGTGTTTTTATTTGGTTATTTGGGTGTCCCTCCCGGGACCCCCAACATACAGGGTAACATACCCAGGGGTAGTGGTTTGAGCACTGAGCTAGGATTCTGGAGACCACTCAGCCATTGAAAGCCAGTGCATAAGGTTGGGCAAGTCACACTCTCTCAGCCTCAGTGAAAGGCAAAGGCAAACCCCCTCTTGAACAAATCTTGCCAAGAAAGCCCCGTGATAGGTTTGCCTTAGGGTCTCCATAAATGGGAAACAACTTGAAGGCACACAGCAACAAGAGGATGCCGATCAGGACTGGAAATAGTGGAATAGAGTGAGGCCGAAATGAAAATTCTTCGCTTTCCCCTTTCTTTCTGGTGAATGCCATAGGCGATAGACCATCACTTCTCAAAGCCTTGTTCCCCACTCTACCAGCCAGTTCATTAACTTTTTGTTGTTGTTCCATCAATGAAAGCACTAAATGTGTGTGCGTGTACTATGATGTGCTAAACAAACAGAGCTTGATAGATGAACTGACATATTCCTCCTTGAATGTCTGGATCCAGAGGTTTTTAGACCTTAACACTGTGTGTGGTTGACCTCGACAATAATACATAACACCTTCATCCACTTAAGAAGGTTGACAATTGGCTGCCACCTTGGATACAGCTCCTTTTTCTTTTCAGCAGCTGAAGAAGACGAAAGTTGAAAGGTTTTGCTACTTCATCCATTAAGTTTTGTTTTTATGTAGATTTTTAGAAATAAGTGGGATCAGGGGGAAGAAAAACTTCCCCAGAAGTGCTGTTTTGTTTATCACATGCAAAACCATGGGCACAAACGCAGGCTTTACTATATTTGGGGCACGTTAGCAGACTGTCAGTTTCATATTATGAGAATCACTGGCAACAGGCCAGACCTTGTTATCCTGTTTGATAATCTAGCCATAGTGGCTGATTTCTGTCTGATTTCTGTCATTAGTTTCCAGAGAAGGGTGGTGCAGCAGCCAAAAAAGCCAACGTGATTCTTGGTTGCATCAATAGGAGTATGGTGTCTCCATCAACGGAGGTAATGGTACCATTCTATTCTGCATTGGTTAGGCCTCGTTTGGAATATTATGTCCAGTTCTGGGCACCTCAATTCAAGAAGGATATTGACAAGCTGGAACATGTCCAGAGGAGAGTGACCAAAATAGTGAAGGGTCTGGAAGCCATGCCGTATGAAGAACACCTTAGGAAGCTGGGTTTGTTTAGTCTGCAGAAGAGAAGGTTAAGAGGGGACATGATAGCCATGTTCAAACATTTGAAAGGCTGTCATATCAAAGAGGGAACAGGCTTGTTTTCTACTGCTTCAGAAACTAGGACAAGGAGTAATGGATTCAAGCTACAGGAAAAGAGATTCTACCTGAACCTCAGGAAGAACTTCCTGACAGAACTGTCTGGCAGGGGAATCTGCTGCTTTGGTGTGTGGTAGAGTCTCCTTCTTTGGAGGTTTTCAAGCAGTGGTCATCTGTCAGGAATGCTTTGATGGCTATTCCTGCATGGCAGGGGGTTGGACTGGATGGCCCCTGTGATCTCTTCCCACTCCATGATTCTATGACCAGTCGTGCTTAGCGAGCCACAGACCACAGATCAGGGTTTAAATCCTGGCCTGCAGAGTCATAATCCAATGCTCAAACTGTTACACTGTGCTGGCTCACCATCAAAATCTACTGTCCTGTCACTTACAACCATTAGGCCTGGTCCTACCCTCTGAGGCAGCAACAGAGAACAGACTTACCCTCTCTTCTCTGAGACAGCCCTCGAGGTATTTAAAAAGTACAGTTATGTCAACCCTTAGTCTGAACATGCCCAACTCTTTTGACCTTTCTTCAATAGGTTTTGTTTGCCATACTACTTATCATCATTGCTGTCCTTCTCTGAACCTGCTCCAACATCCCTACATTGAAATGAGGTGCCCATAACTGAACACAGTATATCAGAAAAAGCCTAACTAGTGCAGAACATATTGGGACTCCTTACCCCCCTTGTCTTGAAAACTATAGTTCAATTGATGCAGGCTAAAATATCATTTGCCTTCTTTGCTGCAGCATCATGCTGCTGGGTCATGTTCAACTTATGATCAGCAAGAATCCCAATGTCCTGTTCACATATTCTACTACTATCAAGCAAAATATTTCCCCATTTTATTACTGAGCATTTGATTTTTGTGGCCTAAACGTAGAATTTTGCTTTTGTCTCTGTTGAATTTCATCCTATTAGTTTCAGCCCAATTTTCTAGTCTATTTTCTAGTTTATCTAGTCGTTTTGTATTCTCTTCCTCTCTTCCAGTGTGTGAGCTATCCCTCTAACTTTTGTATCCCCTGAAAGCCTGATAACAATTGCCTCTGTGCAATCATTTAAGTAATTGATACAAATGTTGAAGAGTGAGGGTGCTAGGACAGAACCCTGTAGCACTCTATAGCAAAGGCAATAGCATGTGCATTTCTATACCACTTATCAGCAAAGTGCTCTCTAAGCAGTTTACAATGTATTTTAGCTAATTGCCACCAATAAGCTGGGTACTCATTTTACTGACCTGCGGAAGGATGGAAGGCAGAGTCAACCTGGAACGCGGCAGGATTGAACTCACAGCCTTGTGGCTGCAGTACCAGCATTTAACCACTGCACCACCAAGCCCCCTTACTCTACAAGCAACTTCCTTCCATTCTGAAGCACAACTATTGATACCAGTTCTTTGAATGTTGGTTTCCAGCCAATTACAGATCCATCTGACAATATTTTCATCTATTTCACATTTAATCAGTTTGCTAATCAAAATGTCATAGGAGATTTTATCAAATGCTTTGCTGAAATCCATATAAACACCATCTCCAGCATTTCCATCCTCTACTAAAGTAGTTACTTTCAAAAAAAAAAAAAAATCCAAGGTATAAGTTTAGTTTAGCAGGTTATTTTTTGACAAACCCATGCTGGTTCCTAATGATCAAATACTTGTAAAGATGTTCCATTATATTACATTATATTATTACATTACATTACATTACATTAATATGCTGCCTTTTCTCCCAGAAAGGGATGCAAGGTGGCTTCCAAAATGCTCCTTTATAATCTGTTCTAATATTTTTCCTGATATTGGAATCAGAGGTCGTCAAAGATACAATGGTTAGGTGGGCACAAAACATTGGTCATTCAATTGAATTGGATACATGGATGAGGGCATGGAAGGCAGATATAAAATTTACATCAAGCTTAAATTTAAGAGAAAACTTTTGTACGATGTTACATAGATGGTATATGACACCAGAAAGATTGCAAAACATAACTAAAAATGGAAATGCAAGATGTGGAAAATGTGATGAAAAGGTGGGGACATTTTTTCATATGTGGTGGTCTTGTAAGATAGCAAGGAAATTTTGGAAGGAAATACATGATGAAATTCAAAGAATTTGTAATGTAAATTTTGAAATGAAGTCAGAATTTTATCTGTTAAATATGTTTGGGCAACAAAGAGAAATAAGATGTCATCAGAAGACACTGTTATATCTGATAACTGCTGCAAGGCTGATATATGCGCAATATTGGAAAGAAAGGAAATATGTTGATATAGAAGAATGGAAATTAAAAGTCATGGATATGGTAGAGACAGAAAAGTTAACATTTTCTTTGAGAAATAAACCTATTCAGAACTTTGAAAGGGAATGGAGAGAAGTTTTGGATTGGATAAAGACATAATATAAGAAAAGAAATAAGAATAAAGCAAGATTGTAGGTAATGCAGTGTAATAATGTAGCAAGGTAAAATAATAATGTAACAATGTAACAAGGTAGTAAAGTAACAAAGCAATTGTCTAACAATGTAAGATGCAACAAATCCCTTGAGTAAGCAACAATTATGTATGAATGGAATGGATACATGCAGGTTGAACTGGAAAACAAGCTTGGAAGTGGGGAGGGAGGGTCTTTTATTTTTAATTAAAATCTTTAATAAAAATTTAAAAAACAATATTTTTCCTGGTATTGAAGAGGCTGATCAAATAATGAAGCTGATTGACACCATGCAAGCTGTCTCTGGACCCTTTCACACTACACAGTTATAACAATAGGATTTCAGCTTACCTATCTTGACTTTCTCCTATGGAATTCTGAATATGCAGTTTGGTGAGGCCGTAGAGCTTCGTGGCTGAGAATTCTAAATGCTGCCCCCAAGTACAAATCCCAGGATTCCATAGGGTAGAACCATGGCTGTTAAAATGGAATCATGGTGGTATTATTATAGTAGTTGTAGAGGAGGGAGACGGCTTGTTTTCTGCTGCTCCAGAGACCAGGACAAGGAGCAATGGATTCAAGTTGCAGGAAAGGAGATTCCACCTGAACCTCAGGAAGAACTTCCTGACAGTCAGGGCTGTCCGGCAGTGGAATCTGCTGCCTTGGAGGTTTTTAAGCAGAGGCTGGATGGCCATCTGTCGGGAGTGCTTTGAGGGTGTTCCTGCATGGCAGGGGGTTAGACTGGATGGCCCCTGTGGTCTCTTCCAACTCTACATTTCTATGATTCTATGATTCTATAGTGTAACAGTGTAGTGTAAAAGGGCCCTGTCTAAATTGCACAGTTATAAGACAGAGCTGCAAGTCCTATATAGGATATCTTGCTCTTAAAAAGTTGACTTGAAGTCCTCAGGCCATTGTATAGCACTTCTTTTGAACTAAGATTCACTGTAGTCAGCAATCACTGTGAGCAACAAACTGATGCATGTAGAATATTATCCTCAACCTCAAGGCAGGCAAATGTCTTGAGATGCTCTGAATGCCAATGTTAACCATTCCTAGAACAGGGTGGCTGGCAGTCTTGTAATCCAATTTTTTTTTTGGATTTTATTTAAATTTATTTAAATTTTTATTTATTTAATTTTATTTATCATAGCACCCTTACAGCTGCTTATTAAGCAATGTTCTCTGGCCAGTCTGTTTAAAACTGTAAAAGAGAAGAATAGTGGACAAAAATAATGACTAACAAAGCAGAATATAAAATCAAGATAAACTGGCAGTGAAGACTGCAATATTTTATCATAATAAAAGAAGCTGAGCAAAGTGTTATTTGACTGACTCCAAATGGTAAAGAACTCTGAAAGTTACCATCCAACAATACCTGGAGGGCTACATTTTTGCTCACCTATGACATAACTCAAAGAAAAACTAGCAGAAGGATAAAAGTGTGAGGTTATAAAAGTACTAATGCTTAGAGATTTTTGTAAAGATCAAAAGATCTTTATCTGGTGCTCTGAAGACCATAATGTAGACTCCAGAGGAGATCCTTTGGGGAGAGCATTCCACAAATGAGGTGCCATCCCTGAAAAGGCCTTGTGAAGGGAGAGCTGGGCAAGCCTGGTTGGTGGAAGCCAATCACAGCTCAGGAAATACTGTGAAGGAGATCCTACTGGGGGAGAAAGGATACAAAACTGAGGCTTGTCTCTGACAGAAAGCCCATTGGGGAAAGATGGCACAGAGATAGGCAAAATCCAATCAGTCAGTCAGGAGAAAGTACTAAACAGGGTTTTGGGCAGCTGTGAATGATTAAATAGTTGAAGGACTAGGGTGTGATCTAATTATATATTAATAAACTTCTACCTGTTTATTTTTTTTACAACCATGTCTGTCTGTTTCTGTTAAGTTTTGATAAAGAGTTTGGTTCAATTTACCATAGTCAACCCATTGAACAACCCATCCACTGGTCCATGTAGGAATCACCTTGAGGCCCAAGTATCTGATCCAGAGAGGCATCTTGAGGGGGAAAGGGGCAGAGTGAGTGAGTAAGAGGGGCCCAAGTGTTTGGGCCTGTGGGCCCACCTGGAGAGAAGGATATAGACAAGCTGGAGCATATCCAAAGGAGGGCGACCAAAATGGTGAAGGGTCTGGAAGCCATGCCCTATGAGGAGTGGCTTAGGGAGCTGGGGATGTTTAGTCTGCAGAAGAGAAGATTAAGAGGGGGCGTGATAGCCATGTTCAAATATTTGAAGGGATGTCATGTCGAGGTGGAAGCGGGCTTGTTTTCCGCTGCTCCAGAGACTAAGGAAATTTCCACACTACACTGTTATAATGCTATTATTCCACTTTCAACATCCTGTGGAATTCTGGGGTTTGTAGTTTACTGAGACCAAAGAGCTCTCTGGCTGAGGATTCTAAGTGCCCCTTCCTAAACTGCAAACCCCAGGATTCCTTGGGAGGCTGAAAGTGGAATAATAGCACTATAACAATGTAGTGCAGAAATGGCCTAAGACAAGGAGCAAGGGGCTCAAACTGCAGGAAAGGAGATTCCACCTAAACCTCAGGAAGAACTTCTTGATGGTCAGAGCTGTCCAGCAGTGGAATATGTTTCCTCAGAGTGTGGTGGAGTCTCCTTCTTTGGAGGTTTTTAAGCAGATACTGGATGGCCATCTGTTGGGAGTTCTTTGCTGTGTGTTCCTGCATGGCAGGGAGTTGGACTGGATGATCCCTGTGGTCTCTTCCAGCTCTATGATTCTATGATCCATCACATACCTTCTTTCTTGCAGCCACTTGACTCACCTCCTTCAGCAAGGGCTCCTGAGTGATAACCTTAAGGTCTGGGTAGGTGATCTTGGGAGGAGATACTTCTCCAAAGTAACCTCACCCCAAGCCATTTAGGATTTTAAAGGTTAAAACTTTGGAAATGGGCTCAGGAAGGGAGTGGAAGCTGGTGTGGATTTCAAAGTGCTGGCGTAACCTGATCATATTGGCCAGTCAGTCAGCAGCCTATTACCATTATCATTGAATGCCCACAGAAACTCCAGTCTTCTACTCACTTGCCGGCTTTCTGCCACAGGCTTGCAAAACCAGATTGCCCACTTGATCTACCCTCAGAGGGAGATCCTTCATTTTGCAAGATTGTTTTCCACTTCGGCTCAT
The DNA here is from genome assembly GCA_948474755.1 of Ctenosaura bakeri. Taxonomy (NCBI): domain Eukaryota; kingdom Metazoa; phylum Chordata; class Lepidosauria; order Squamata; family Iguanidae; genus Ctenosaura; species Ctenosaura bakeri. The sequence goes on from CAOLHI010000481.1 coordinate 1,460,067, forward strand.
CCCAACAGGGCTTCATTGATGAGAACCGGCTGCTGGAAACTGCAGCTGATTTTCCTCTTGGTACTTTGGCAGCTCATGATTCACAAATGAATGGATGGATTTTTGCAGATGTCAGCTTTGGTCAGAACTCTTCTGTTTGGAGCAACAAATAAAGCCAGAGAGGAAGTTGATATGGATTTGGTATTTTATCATGTCCTCTGGCTTTCTGGTAGGGTGTTGGTAGCAAGTACCTAGAATACATTCCCAAATACGCCAGGATAGCTAGCTAGCACATACAGTGGCACAAGAGGTGGAGAGGAATGATAAGGAAATGGCATGATACAGTGGCAGTGAGCAGCAGGTACTTGCCTTTAGTGGTCCACTAGTCTGCAGTGGCTGGTATTTTATAGCCGTGCACAGTTGGCAAAAGTAAGTAGGGAAGAGGTGAGGAGAGAGTGACAAACGTGGGCATTTTTCTCTATTCCCTCCCCTTTATTCTCTTCTTTCTTTTTTCCTCCACACCAGTTTGCTGTTCCTGTTGCTGCTCTAGAATTATTATCCTGTAGAATTCTCCTTCACAGGCTGAATGATTATTTATTTCTTGTTTATAATTATTTCTGCCCTTACTTTCCTTTATTAAACTCAGGGTAGCATGCCCGAATCCCCTCTGTCTCACACACTTTATCCTCACAACAACTCTGAAAAGTCAAGAAGGCCGAGAGAAAGAGGAAGACTAGCCCAAGGCCACCAGAGAAGGCTTCATGCTCAGCCTGAAAGCGTGCATACTGGGACAGAGAAAAGAAAAAGAAGAGACCCATGCTCAGGGCTTAGAAAAGTTACTTTTTAAATAACATCTCTCAGAATGTCCCAGTCATTGTGGTCACTCACTCAAATGCAGGGAGAATCATATAGTATAAGGAATTCAGATACAGGAACCATATAGGGTTCAAAAAGACTAGGGTTAGTGAAGGTCAAGAAATAAAGGATAAGGATTGAAATGGATAGCATGTCTAGGAGGCCTGCTTTTAAAACACCATTTTATATCCACTTGGAGGGAGGAGATAGCTGGTAAGAGTTCATCTAGCATTCATGGTATAGGTCATGTCAGAATATAGAACTGAAAAAAGGGCAGTGGCTAGTGGAATAACAGATTTATACTTGTACTTTCCATTGGAGTCCTCTAAAAATGTCCTTAGAAAACCTCAAAGAGAGAAAAAGCTGACTCAGTCTATTTCATTATTAAAAGGGAAGAAAGAAAAGAAGGAGAAAAGGAGTTCTGTGGCACCTTTAAGACTTTGTTGCTGGTAACTGCCGTCAGGTCAACTTTGACCTATGGCAGCCTTATGGATGAGAGACCGAGTCACTCTGTTACCAGCCACCCTACTCAGGTCTTGCAGATTCAGGGAGTGTCTTCCTTGATTGAATCTATCCATCCGTAATGCAGTCTTCCCCTTTTCCTATTGCCTTCCACGTTCACAAGCATTATTGTCTTTCCTAGTGAGTCATGTCATACGATATGGCCAATGTACAACAGCCTCCGCTTTGTCATCTTGGTTTCCAGAGAGAGTTCAGGCTTGATTTGCTCTAGGACCCATTTTTCTGTCCTTTTAGCAGCACAGGGTATCTGTAAAACCTTTAAGACTAGTCCCATTTATTCTGGCATGGATTTTCATGGATTGTAATCCACTTCCTCAGAGGCACTGATGGAGCACAGTGTTCAATTGTGTATTTATATTCAATTGTATATTGCGCTCCATCAATTTCTTCAGGATGGTTAATAAGGAGATCTGAAGGATTTTTCCAAAGTGAGAGGTGGGCATTAAAATTGGGATTCAAGTAAGCAAGTACAAAGTGAAGACTACTGGGGCAAATAAAAATTCCCACCATTTAATTCCCAACACCACATCAGCAGGAGCTGAATTGGCATAGACTGGCCAAGACAGGGATCTTGGCATTGTGGTGTCCAGCTTGATAAAAATGCAGATGCTGCACAAAAAAGGCATTTTCCAAGCTTAGCACAATTAGAGAAGCAACTGAAAATAAAACAAAAATAAAACTGCCAATGCCATATTTCAAAAAGAGTCTCGTTGTTGTGGGACCTGCTGATGTGCTTTATTAACAGAGTACAAAATATCGGGTCTCACTTTTCCAACCTCCTTTCCACGAACTTTTTTCAGGTTTGTAACTGTCATGTGATTCCCCCCCCCATTGAGCCTGCCCTCTTCCTTCCTCCAGTATTGCCCACCCACCCATAGCAATTCTGTGTCCTCTCATCCGAAGCAAAGGAAGAGTTTTCCTGAATGTTGGCCAAAATTTGCATCTGCACGTGCAAATCAGCATGTCCACAATTTATGTCAGTGTGTGTCCCATAGGTTTCTGTCTTGAATCTTTCTATTGCTTTGTAACACCCCTGCCATGTTAGCATTTTTTCATCCTCCCTTCACACCATCTTCTGAAACCACCACCACAACATGGAGCAGGGTGGAGAGGGCCTGGTTTTCCAAGCAAGCCTTTTACAACTGTGCCTCCTTGACTGGCAGAAATTAGTCAGTGAAGCTTTTCAAACCATGAGTTCTTACATTTGCAATTGCCAGCTGCTGTTTGGAGCAGTGCATTCTATTGATAGAGCCAGCGTGCTGTTTGAGGTTTGGACTACAATCCTGGAGACGAGGGTTTGATTCCCGCTCAGCCATGAAAACCCACTGGGTGACCTTGGGAGCATCACACACTCTCAGCTGCAGAAAACCCCAGGGTAGGTTTGCCTTAGGGTCACCATAAGTTTAAAATGACCTGAAGGCCACAATGACGACAATGCTATTGATAATTGTGCTGAAAGACTAGGCAGCTAGTCGCCGGAGACTTCCACATCTGCATGTATGGGAGAATGCATTCCAGCTTTCAGTTCAAATTATAAAGGAGCAATCCATGGTACTGAAGGTTATCTCCTTTGAAGATACCTTGAACGACTCCTTTTCAGATTGAAACCCACAGTGGATCCATTGCCTTACTGACATGGGATCCACCAGCTGCCAATGCTGTGGCTTCTCTCCGTGAAAGATTGAAGTTTTCCTCTTATGCTCCTCTAATAAAGGATCTAATAAACTCCCAGAAGGATTTCATTCAAACAAGGCCTGGTCCCCACACCTCACCACACTGCATTGTGTCTGTGGGGATAACCCACAGTCTGCTTTGCGTGCTTCTACATACAGGCCTAGGTAGCCACACCGCATCATGGCCCAGCTTTGCCTATTTAGCAAGTATATAGTGATGGTAAAATTTTAAAACAAAAACAAACAGTTGGTATTAATCTAAGGGGAAACTCAGGTATTGTATTATGCTTGTGACATTGGCAGTTTGTCCCAGTTTCAAACAAGTGTCAGGATACAGAGATTTTAGTAAGAATAGCAGAAGAGCGAGGCGACCACTGTAGGTGTTTCTGGTTTCTGCTATGCTTACTTTGCTCTCTGGCACACCCTAGTGCCCATTTTGCATGAAGCATGTATTTGCATTCCGGTAGAGAACCATTTTTTCCATAGGTTATCTCCGTTAGTTTGTCTGTTTCGGCATACTGGTTTGTTTGTTTGTTTGTTTTTTTTACTGTTATTGTTTTACTGTTTATTTAAATTTTACTGTTAGGTTTTATCCGATTCTTTTTAGGAGCTGCCTCTATTTAGGTGGCCTTGCTTGAAACAACTTACAGTCACAGATCAATCCTTCATCCCTGCCCATAAGGACAGCTGACACTTATTCTCCTGCCATGAAGAAATCCCAGGTATGTTGATGTGAGTCTTACTTCTCCAGAAGAAAGGCTATCAGATTCTTCTCCATCTATTGATTAAAAAAGAGAAAGCCCACTAGTCCCTTGGGAAGGCAGAGGGCAGTAGGAAAAGAGGAAGACCACATTATAGGGGGATAGACTCAATCAAAGAAGCCACAGTCCTGAATTTGCAAGACCTGAGGGTGACTTAGAGGTCTCTAATTTGTTTGGTTGCCGTAAGTCAAAGTCAACTTCATGGCAGTTAACGATACCTAGCTGCTTGGGTTCTTCCCATTTTTGCTTTGAACCCGAATCCATCCCTGGAGATGTCACATCTAGCCATGGTAAGACATGCCTCGATTACATCCTGTTTGGATTACTGTAACACACTCTACACAGGGCAGCCTTTGAAAACTGTTTGGAAACTGCAGCAGGTCCAAAATGGTACACCCAGACTACTGACTGGGGCTGATGACAGGAAGCATAATTCTCCTGCTTAAAACAGCTTTACTGGCTACTGGTTCATTTCTGGGCACTAAGATTTAAGATCTTCAGTGGTTTTTTGCCCCCCCCCCCGGTTCTACCACCATCACAGGTACATTTGGTGAGCTCCTATCAGAAAGCCTTCTCTGTGGGAGGTTCCAGGCTATGAAATTCCCTCCCATAGAAGGCCATGTTGGCCCCTTCTCTGCTCTCTTTCTGGTGTTATGCAAAGACCTCCCCCCGCCCTCGTCAGCCTTTGATTGTTAACTTCCCATTGCAGGTCTTTTAATTAGGGTGAGCTTTATTATTATTATTTTCATAATGATGCTTTAACTGCCTTTTCAACTCTTAAGAAATTGATGTATTTAATATGATTGCTTATCTAATTAAAAAAAAACACCTTTTTGTGCTATCCGTAGTTTAACTGTATTTTATTTTAATTTATATTGTGAGCTACCTCAGGTCCCATATTGGGAGAATGGTGGGATTAAAATCAAATCAGATAGATCTTGGATCAGTAGGGTTAACACCATGGACAGCCCCATCCCAGAGATAAGCAAAGTTTAGAAATCCAGAAGCTATGAAACTGCCCCTCCATCTGTCCTTCCTGAAAACATAAGACCCTAGACGTGAAATCTGTTGCAGGTTTTCCAGGACAGAAATCAATTACCTGAACACATTGGCGCTGGCAAGCTGATGCTTGATGGATCTAAGCATACGGTTAGAGAAAGATATTTTGAAGGTCAGTAAGTTTCCTTGGCTGCATTTTGGCTGGAATCTCTTGACACAAGAATTGTTAGATAGCTCTCTGTCTGCAGGCAGAGGTCCTGTGTCTTCCATTGCTGCAGGTGGGTAGACTTTGTTTTGTTTGTGTACTTTATTTAGAGTAGATTCCCAGGGCAGCTCACAGACCATTAATTTGACAATTTCCTGACCTCAGGCTTGCAATCTACTCATAAGACATGACGCATAAGGAAAAAGGAATGGAGGTGGTGGGGAAATTAAGTCCAGTAGATGCCGGCTGCTTTTCTCTCCTTCAGATGACAGAGCAATGGCAGCTGGAACATGAAGGGAGCACCTATGACCAGCCACTGGGCCAAGGCATGATGGAACACATCCATAGGGTTTTTCACACATTCATTTTGGCCCCATTTTAGTGGAAATCTGGGGGATTACAGACCTATGCAACTGATCACTCATTGCCTGTTCTCCTGATTTTTACCTCAAAATTTCTATCCACTCATTCCTCAACATGCTGTTCTTAGAATCATAGAGTTGGAAGAGACAACAACAGACTCCTGCCATGCAGGAACACATACTCAAAACACCCCCAACAAGTGGCCATCCAGCCTCTGTTTATAAACCTCCAAAGAAGGAGATTTCACTACACTCTGAGGCAGCATACTCCACTGTTGAACAGCTCTTACTATTAGGTAGTTCTCTCTGATATTTAGGTGAAATCTCTTTTCCTGTAGTTTAAATCCATTGCTCCATTTCCTAGTCTCTGGAGCAGCAGAAAACAAGCTTGCTCCATCCTCCATATGGCATCGCTTCAAATACAGATCATTAATTTCAGGCCACTACTTATTAATCCTCTTTTCTTCAGCCATCTCTCAGCAACTCTGCCCATTTAGTTCACTAGTCGACGGCCTCCCTGACTGTCTAGGATTAGTAACCCTGCTACTGCTGTTAACAACACACAATTTTTCCTGCCCTTAGGTTCTCATTTCCTAAGGCTAACTTATTTTTCATTTTTGTTACAGAAGCTGTATCTTGTTGCCATTCTCTTCCTCACACTCTCACCCTGAGCAGTTGGTCTGCTCGTTAACATTCCATCGCCTATGAATATTAGAAGAGTGCTGCTGGATCACAATGATGGCCAATCTCATCCAGCATTCTGCTCCCACAGTGGACAACCAAATGCCTATGGGAAAGTCATCGGCCATTTCTGCACTAGTCTGTTATAGTGCTATGATTCCACTTTCAACATCCGATGGAATCTTGGGATTTGCAGTTTAGGGAGGGGCCTTTAGAATTCTCAGCCTGAGAGCTGTTTGGCCTCAGTAAACTACAAACCCCAGAATTCCACAGGAAGTTGAAAGTGGAATAATAGCACTATAACAGTGGAGTGCGGAAAAGGCCATAGACAGGACAGGAGTGGAATATTATACCTATGCAACCAATAGCAGAAAGCTAGAATTTGCAAGCAATGTGAAGAGTTAGAAAATTTAACCAGTAATCCATGAATTATATATATCATGATACATGCAGAAGACTGACAAATTATGGACTCCAAGCTGTCTTTGGAGGCTGCTGGCAGCCTCTGATGTGTCCTTTGATATTTATTTTCCTTTTCTTCCAGAAGGAGACTTGCTGGGATTAAAGAATGCCACCCGTCGCCTTCCTTTCTGCCCCCAGGATGCTATTACCACTAATTTCCTCCCACACATGGCAGTCCAGAACTGTAGTCTGTGATTGGCTACAGTTGCTTCAGATTGGCCACAAGAGAATCAAGGAGTATGGCAGTACTGCAGTAGTAGAAAGGCTCATTTATGGGGAGACAGACTTTTCTCAGGTCATAGTGATCTATATGTCAAGCCACAGCGCTGGAAGAAGATACTGTTTTGGTCTGTAATTCCCAGAATCTCATAGGAAGTTGGCAGCAACTATGCTGCACGGGGAGAGTCTGTTCTGGCTGAAAGATTCTGGGGGATATTTTTTCCCCAAAGATCTTTCTGGTCATTTAGGTTCTCTGTATGAGCAAGAAGGAGGCGTGCAAGAAACAGAACATGGGATATGGAGGAGAAAGAAAGGGCAAATTCTGTGGCTGCAACTTAGCATGTACTTGCTTGTCGTCATTGTTCCCACCACCATAACCACGAATTCACAAGGTGTATGTTAAACAAAATGGAGCTACTGAGAAATAAGAGGGAGAACTACAAACAACCATAATCTCAAAGCAGTACTCATTAGCCACGGGACATGCACTGTCAGAAAAGTGCAAAACTGAGACTGGGTTAAACATATTCTGCTAAAGTGGGACATGAGAGCTAGCTAGATCCCTGGGCCAAATCACTCACATGGAAGGGGAGGGTAGACTTGCCACTGGCCACGTTGGGTTGGGTTTCACCCAGATTCTAGGCATGCCACCCAGTGGCTGTTTGGACTGTCATCTATCTTGGATTCTAAGACTTCGTTTTTTTAAAAGTAAGTTTCTAGCCCTGAGATATGGGGAAAAACATGGGAGGCGTGCTAGAGTCAAATTGTTGTGTGAGAAATAAGTCCATCTGGGAAATTCAAGCATGAGGAAAGCTGGAGAGAGTGGTGTGAGCAGCGGAGTGCAAGAAACAGGTGAGGGGCAAGTGGGGGAGTGAGTAGGAGAGACGGGAGGCCAAACAGCCGAAGTGGAGCAAGCAGCAGAATGCAAAAGGGAAGGGGTGGGCGCACTGCATGCTACCTCTGCAATATAAAAAGGGCATAGAAAGGATTTATATTAAGAGTTGAGAAATTTATATGTTGAGAAATGTACATTGACAAGCTGGGATGTGTTCAGAGGAGGGTGACCAAACTGGCAGAATGTTTCTTTGTTAAATATGCTACGGCAACAAAGGGAAATAAGAAGTCATCAGAAGATATTATTATATCTAATAACTGCGGCAAGGTTGACATATGTGCAGCACTGGAAAGAAAAAAAATATATTGATATAGAAGAATGGAAGTTAAAAGTTCTGGATATGATAGAGATGGAAAAGTTAGCATTTTCTTTGAAGAATAAATCTATCCAGAACTTTGAGAAAGAATGGAAAAGCGTATTGGATTGAGTAAGGATATAAATGTATAAGAAATCAAAGAAGAAATAATGTAACTGTTCTTCTCTCTGTAAGATGGAAATTATGTTTGCAATGGAATGGAAATAAGCAATTTCAACTGGAAGATTTAAGCATGGAAATGTGTGTGGGGAGTTTTTTTGGGTTTTTTTGAGACAAACTCTCAATAAAAATTATACAAAATGGCAGAATGTCTGGAACCCAAAATGGTAGAAGGCCTGGAAACTATGGCCTATGAGGAGTGGCTTGTGGAGCTGGCAACGCTTAGCCTGGAGAAGAGAAGGTTAAGAGGCAACATGATAGCTATGTTTAAATGTTTGAAGCGATATACAGAGGATGGAACAAGCTTGTTTTCTGCTGCTGCTCAGGAGCCTAGGGCACGGAGCAATGGTTTCAAACTTCAGGAAAAGAAATTCCATCTAAACATTAGGAAGACCTTCCTGATGGTAAGAGCAGTTTGACAGGGGAATCTGCTGCCTGGGAGTGTGGTGGAATCTCTTTCTTTGGAGGCTTTTAAACAGAAGCTGAATGACCATCTGTTGGGAATGATTTGGTGATGTCTTCTTGCATGGCAGAGGATTGGACATGATGGCCATTGTGGTCTCTTCCAACTCTACAATTCTAAGATTCTAAGTACAAGGACAGTACATATCCACCACACTGGATCGGCAGTTGTGTTGAAATAATTTTCTTCTCATGCCAAGGAATACCTTTCACAGCTTGATTTCTACATTCTTTCCCCCTCCTTGTTGTTGTTATGGGGCAATGCAGATAAGCAAGCCCCCGCTTGCGGCATCACTTCTCTTGAATACCACCTCCGTGAAGACTAAGTCCAATTTTTTTAAAAAGAAAAGTTTGGTCTGGAAGGAGTTGGTGTGAAATATAATTAATTTAAGTGTTTGGCACTTAGGGAAAAAGAATGACTTCCAATGGCAATTAGAGGGATGGTACTTTCCCCTCATCCTTCCACAAAGGACACTTCACAACAATCTAAATCAGGGCTCTTGCCAGTTAAATTTTATGATGATGATAAATGTTAAAAACTGCTCAGTCCAGCACTGCTGACCTCATGCAGCCAGCCACCAAATTTGTTGTGTCTATAGAAGGAATTCTGAAGGGAAATTGCACACGTTTCACCTTGTATTCCAGTCATCCCTGAGCCACTAGCTGACCTTGCATTTGGCTGAGCAGGATTGTCATCACCTAAATTGCTCTTTCTCTTGGACATTAGCTGGCCCCAAAACCCAATTCCATACCTACAGACTCTCAAGAGCACTTATCTTCCTTCCCCAGTTAAAGTCATGGCCAGCCTTACCATTAGGGAATCCCCTCAAATGGCAGATTTTGAATGCCACAAAAGGGCAGCAAATTCTTATTTTGCTTCTATGGCCAGAGAAGGGAAAAGGCATTTGTGAGATTAGCTGTCCTCAGGGGCTAAAATAATTTGGCTGTCATGGTGTAGCATGCACCTGACTTAGGCAGCAAAATTTCTTGGGCACATCCAGGTAAAACTTATAATCTAAGACGGGACAGCAAATGCTGTCCCGGTGTCTTCCATTCTTCACACTCGTAAAATGCTCTGTTTTGGGGCCAACTTCCTAGTTGACTAAGAATAGTGTAGAACATGCAAGGTATTCAACCAAACTAGCTCTCTTCTGGGAGATAACCTATACTTCAGGGCTAAAGCATTCAACTAGGGACCTTAAATCACCCCACAATGTGTTGCTCTGTCTCACTAAAAGCACATCTCCAATGTTCATTTCAGGGCAGCATTTATGTTCGGAAAAGGCAACTTTCACAAGGCATTAATGAGACCAGATGGCAGTGTAAAAGCTTAACAGGCAACATAACGTCTACCAAGAAAACAAACACCAACAAATGCCTACACGAAACACAACGTATATTTTGGTAGGTGTAATTTGTGAAGGATGCTAATTTTGTTGTAAAGAAACATATGGGGGTGCAATATATATATATATATATATATATATATATATATATATATATATTAAAACTACCTGCTATTCCAATGTCAGACTATGGACTGTATCAAGTTGTACCAGCTGACTTGAACCTTCAGAAGAACAGCCAAAGGTCTCATAATGAATTAGACTTCACTGGGATGGTTGCTAAGTATCCTGTTTTATCAGCCTCGTTCTGACCTTAAAAACTGAGACCACCACCTGAGGTGGTCAGTTGAATCAAACAAAGGGCATATCATGTTGGAGCAGATTCCTATAGTTACGGACAAGACAACTGATGTTCATGAGCATATTTTATACCTAAAAAGCGCTAATAACAGTAGTTATAGCCACTGCTTTTATATTGCTTTCCTATATACATTCACTCAGAATCCACAGCTGGGTGATTCTATTGTTAGGAGCAACCAAAGTGGCTAAACTCTGACTCTGCAAATATAGACATGCTTCTCCTTACTTCTGCTGCCAGTGCAGAACTTGTGGCCTGAATCCAGTTGTGAGTCCCAGAATAGAGCCATTAAATTAACCTGACCTACCATGTTCCCATTGACAGATTGAATCTACTCTAACTAGGACAAACAATTCATTTTAGGTCCTGGTGTTTTACTTAAAACTAGACGCAGACCTAGACAACAGAGCGCTTGTTAGAAATGGTAACCAGCCATTGCTTCTTTGGACTCACAGCTAGAGCACTTAGCAAATGTTAATACATTCACTCAGCAATCTCCATCTGAAGACTTCCTACAACATCTAGTCTAATTCTGTTCCTTTTAGCCCATGATAATTAGAGAAGTAAGGAAGGAATAAACAAGAGATAAGCAGGGTTGGCTTTAGCTAGTACTTGGATAGGAGACCATCAATGAATACCTGCCTGTAGGCTATATTTCAAAGGAAGAAACTAGTAAAATCACCTCTATTTCTTGCCTAAGAAAACTGCATGAAGCTCATGGGGTCACCATAAGTTTCCAGGCGACTTGAAGCACGCACGCACGCACGCACACGCACACACACACAGAGTTGGAATGAGACAGGATTGGTTGGCCGGCAAGGTCCCCAACACTACAGGTTATTGGGAAGAACGTGAATGCAACCACTCATCAAGGAGGTGCCTTGATCAAGCAAACTTCTAGGCTTTGCTTCCATAATGTCACCAGCCCTAATGGAGGATGTTAATTTCTATGTCAACACGATACATCAGTTATAGGTTTTTGTCCAGATTTTGAAAGAGCTTCCCAAGATACTGAACTCTATTCTCAAAATTTGGAACCTTGGAGACGTCCTTGAAGTTTGGATATAAACCCAGAGTGGATTCATTGCTTCCTGACAGTCAAGTGTAGGACTGGCCCTCTGAGACTGCAGGATTGCCAAATCCTGTGCAATTAGAAATTATAGCTGTTTATAGATACCACTGGATGATATCATCTAGTCTGGCAGGAATATATATTGGATGGTGAATAGTGTTGGGAGCATAGCTCTTCCTGACTCACCTGGTGCCTGTAAATTTCTGGCTGATCCTATGGGGATCAAGGCCTCTGACCCACAGGCTGGAGGCTACTCTCCCCCAACTTTAAGTCTAATCAGAATCTGTCCATTCTACTGTCTAACCCTCTATTTGCCCCACACATAAGCAGAGTTCTCTGTCCTTAGTCATCTTCTATAAAGTTGTAATTTTCCTACTTTTAATTTAAAAGCTGATTCCAATTAAGCTGTTGCTGATTTTTAAAGAAGTCATTTTATTGGATGCAAGCACATCCCACTGGGACCCTAATGGAAGAAGCATTGTGTTGAATGAGGCTTTAAATCAAGTGCCGTGCACTGGAAAGGGGCTTTGCATTCTTATTTAAAAGCAAAACCATGTGGAACAACCAAGGCCTTTATGTAACAAGCAACCAAAGTAATTACATACTCACCACTTACACCCTTAAACCAGTATCTTGTGCCTTTTTTTAGATTATTAAGGTCTTTGGAGAGTACCACTCCAACCCCAAATTACCCCCCATACACACTGTTAAAGGCTTTAACACACAGCAGGCTCTTAACCAAGGCTCTGGCTTAAAGCACATATACTTCTTGCTGCCAAGGGGCTCTGTTTACCATTGTGTGTGCATCTGCCTCTAAATCACCCATTGACTTAGAGTGACCCCATCAATTTCACAGGCCTTTCTTAGGCAAGAAATAATCGATTTCCCATTGCCTTCCTCTGAAGACTTCCTTGGCAGTCTTCCTTTCAAGTACCAAGTACTAAGCCTGACCCTGCTTAGCTTCCAACATGGATCTGGACCATTTTGTGCTAGTGGAATGCATTTCCCCTTATGTAAGTCAGAATCTGATTTTTGCTGACTTCATGAACCTTGAGTTTTTATACTCTGTATGTACATGCGTGCAAATGTGTGTGCAAATACTGTTACAACAATTATTATGCTTTTTGCTATACGGCAGACATCTCTAGCCTCGTATCAAGAACTTATCTGCAATGCCTCGCACCCTCAATTATGATAGATCAATCAGTCCAATATTCCACATTGTTAAAGGCTTTCTTTCTACTGCCTCTTGGATGCTTCACCCAATTTTACTCTCCAATAGCCCTGTCCTCCATGGACACTGAAGCTAAGAGAGTAATAGTTCTTTTATTTCAAGCTGCACTAAAACAGAAGTGGGGAATGTGTGGCTTTCTGGATGTCACGGGACTACAGCTCCCATGAGCTCTAGACAGATAGCCAATATTGAGGAGTGATGGGACTCAATCCTACATCATCTGAAGGGCTGTACATTCCCCATCCTTGGTCTATGTGGTTGAGCATTTAGACTTAATTAAATTTCCAGTCCCAACTAGAGCACACCCTCCAACATTTCAGAGATGGCAACCACGACACATATGGCCAAGTGGCATCAAGAATGGTGTCAAAAGGGTGTAGCCAGGCTTACAAGAGGGAAAAAGTTATTAATGGGGAAGAACATGCTAAACTTCTCTTATAAGCAGAGAAATCTGAGAATTTATGTATTGAGTTTAGAAAAGACTGAAAAAAAAAAAACCCCAAGTCTACTGGGAAGGGCAAGACTCTACTCCCTCAGCTTGTTAACTGAATGCAAAACTACTTTTTCCACTTTGAATCAAAGTCAGCTGAGGACAAAGCAGAAAAGTGGGAGAAGGAGAAACTGGGGCATTTTAAAAGCAGCTGAGAAAGTGGGATAGCACAGGATTAATCAGGGCCGTCCCTATTAAAACAGAACAGTTGCAAGAGCAGACCCATTGAATTAATAGGAACTTGGTTAAGTTAACATTTATGTAAGTTCTACTGTTTCTACACTACATTGTTTGGACTTACAGTTTGATAAGCAGTTAATCTGCTAGGTTCTGTTATGAAAATTAGGCTGGGGAGGAGTTATAATTGAGCAGCTTTTCCCACTCCACATTCACATTTGTGTGTGCTTCCTCCCCAGTACAATCCTCTCCCCACCAGCACACTAAACTGCATGGCATGGCTTGTAGGGGAAATCCAAGGGACTGGGCTCTCATGGGAGGCCACAGCCAAAGTTACCTATGGCCACATGTGACCCTTAGGTTGCTTACTTGTAAACTATATCAGCTTTCCACATGACTGAAATGCAAAAAATAAACTTCTGACTGCTCAGCTGTTCCCTCTGGGTTGGTATAACTTTGATCAAAAAGTAATCACTTTGCAGACTCCATCCTACTGTTTGAGCTAATGATCAGGACAAAGTCTGCAAAGCTGTTTTTTGTTGGGTCTCAAATAGCAGATCTTAATTCCAACAAGTCTTAGGAGAACTGGATTTGTATGCTGTTTTTCTTCACGCAGTATTTAATTTTTTTGGATGTGTTTCTTGACTGAATATTGCTTTTTAAAATTAGAACTGTTTTTAAGTTATGGTGGTTCTCCTTATGGGTCCCACTGACTAGAACAACATGAGAAAACAGTGTTACATGGCCAGATGGGCTAAAGAAACACATTTTCATGTGATGAAACTTTGAGTTAAGAAAAAAAGAATAGGAATTTTGTTGATTCAGGTTGGAATCGTTCTGATGCAAAAAATAGACATGGCTTGAAACTGCATATTTTCTGACAATGCTAACCAGAAACTTATGTGGAAACCAACTGGGAGCTCTGAACCTCAGTTGCTCCAGCATCCATTTGCTGTCATTAGATACTAATGGTTTTCGTTTCCTGATTTCTTATTTGCCTATTCCACAGAAGACAGCCTGTGCTCCTGCCCCCACCCACACAAAAACCACCAAAATTCTTGAGGAATGTCAGGGTTCAAAAAGGCAGTACGAGCACAAAAGAAAGAAAAAGAAATGTAACACCACTCCAAAGCCATTTTATGCTTCCGATGCCTTTCCAGAACATGACAGCAGGGACTTTTAATAAAGACAGTTTATTATGCAAATAGGAATGTGATTTTCATCATCCTCATTTACAATGGAATCGCTGAACTGGACAAATAATGTATAATTTCTGTACCAAGACCCAACAAATCTTCTATTTACATTCAAGTTTACACATTTTCTTCAAGTTCCATATTGGAGGCAACCAAAAAGTTTTGGCTATGTTCCAACCTATACTCAACTTTACGTGTGAGTGAAGAACAATGGGCATCTAGAAGCATCTAACAAGCTTTCCTGCAGCAGCTGGTCTCCAGCTGAAGAGGCAAGCCATTATTTAATGGAAACTTGGCTTTCCTCTTCCAACAGGTACCTGCAGCTGTGGTAACTTTCAAAACATCTTTGGTTGTATGCACACATATCTCCTTCCCACAAGTGCAATTGTGTGGGATTGCATCCATTATCAGTCATTTCTTAGACCTCCAGACTCTTTAATCCAAGTCTTCCAAATTTGTCTGAAAAATGACTTATTTCTATACACCATAGTAATCCTAATCTTTCTAAGTACCATATTTAGTGACCATAGTGGATGGGTGGTCTCTATAATCTGCCAAATACAAAGCCCTAATTTCATCTTGACATGCAGGTGGGTTTCACTGACTTTGGACAGCAGACTCTTATCACTGTTGTTGCAAAAACATTAAATGGCAATATATTTGAACCAGTTATTTTCCCATAATGGTATTCAACAATTTAAAATAAAAAATGTACAATAGAAAAATATTCAATAGCTCACAAACATGAAAAGAAAACATACTTTAACATGCAGCTACTTCCAGATTGTCCAGTTTATGTCACATATTTGGCAAAACTGGGAAAACCAGCTCTTCCTTTGTCAAAAAGATGAGATCTAAAGTTCTCAGTCATATTCCTGTTGCATTACAAAACCCTCCCTTCCCCAGCTCAGAATTGGCAACATCTGTTTCTGAGAGTGTTTGCAAGTGATTTTATCCCAACCTGTGAAATGCATGGCAATATCCCAATGACCTCAAGTCTGAAGAACATCTTATTTACAGCACCTTCTTCAAACAGATCTTCTGTCATGAGCATAGGGTTTTGTCAGATAATTCTCTGCTTTTATTAATCTGATGGATAATATTTACTGATTGCCTGACGATATAGCTGTCCTTGATATGCAGAGTGCTACTGATTAAGGAACAAATCAAAGCCTTGTCCTCTGACAATCTCTAGGGATCCTGACATATGATTAAAGCTGCTCCTTGTCTTCATGTTGCAATCTCTCTTGTACTTGTGGGCTGAGAGCTGGCAGTGGAGGGCTGGACTGTTGCCCCTTCTAATTCAGCTTCACGTATAAAGATTACTGCATCTCCGCTTACATTGATTAAGCACTGTGCCTGCAATAACAAAGAAAGAGGTTCCTTTTACATACCTGGTTATTTTAAAAAAACCAAACTAATAGATTCTTATAAGTTACACAGAACTTTAAATGCATGAAGTAGTTCCTAAAACTTCTTGATCTTTTTGGTGCCAAAAAGTGCCTGGTGCTGAAAGAGGGTTTATGAATGAGCAGCACGGACAAGGAAATTGCCTCCGGAAGGTGGCAAAAGCAGCTTTCAGAACCGTATAGCTACAACAGTCACTGGGTTGGGGCGGGATTCTGATCACAAGGATGCTTTGTTAAGGGTTTCTATGCAAACTGGCCCAGAGCAAACAAAAGTGTTTTTTTTTGGGGGGGGGAGTGGTCAACATCTTTTTGAACGTAGGAGTCCAAAACTGTACACGGTATTCTAAAGGTTTTGCCTAGCAAAGTATGGTTGCTGGCTGCAGGACACTTGTGACTACCAGCTTTAAGGCAGCTTCCCCCAACTTTTAGGCCTGAGATGAGATGTATGGCTTAGTGTCAATTTAAATGGTTTTCCCTATTTTGCAGTGTGTACCCTTTAGGCATCTACCAGCTGTCCAAATCTGACAATCCAAACCACAGCAACTTGATAGCATGCTACGGAATGGGTCACTTCCCCAGTGCCCTTGTGTCTGGCAAATTCACAAAGGGAAAATACTTGTTCCTTTAATCTGTGGAACATTTTCAAGTATGATGGATCTATAGTCCGATTCAGGAATGCTTGGATTCTCAGGGGTTCCTGTGAGTTGGGATTGGGTTAACGTGGAAAACTTCATCAGGATACGAAGAAGAATTACAAATATAGCATGCTCCTCCCACTTCAAATTCCTTGTATGCAAAACAAGCAAGTTCTTTCAAGCACCATTTACCTGATTTTTGTTTGGGTTCTCCATAAAAACACACTGTTTCATGATGTACGATACAACAGCATTTCCTCCAAGAGCAGCCACGTGAGCTCTGACCATTGCAAACACTTCAGCAATAAAAGCGTGCAGAAAACCACTCACCCCACCTTCCTGTTTTAAATAAATAAATAAAATACAGACAGGAGGATTTACTCTTTAGTTTTTATTCTTCTAAAAGGAACTTACCTGTTCTGTATTGTTTGCAATTGATGAACAGGTTCCTTACCTGTAACTGTGGTTCTTCGAGCGGTCATCTGTGCCATCATACATTAGGAGCTTTAGCGCCTCCGCGGTAGCGTTCGGAAACTTCTAGAGCTTGTTCGCTTGGCGGGAACCCCTCCCCCACGCCGGTACTGCGCATGCTCCTCCCGCCGAGCAACGGTCTCTCCTCAGTTCTGTCGTCCGCCGTAGAACCTACAGGGACCTGAGAAAGAGGGGAGGAAGGGCGGGTGTGTATGATGGCACAGATGACCACTCGAAGAACCACAGTTACAGGTAAGCAACCTGTTCTTCTTCTTCGTGGTCTCTGTGCCTTCATACACTAGGAGACTGTGTAGCTTACCGGTCGGACGGCGGGTCAGGTCCTACAGCACGGAAGCCAACACCTCACGTCCAAACCGGGCATCTCTGCGCAACCGGCAGTCGAGCCTGTAGTGGCGCACGAAGGTCGATGGTTGGGACCAGGTCGCCACACGGCAGAGTTCATGCAGGTCAACTCCTCGCAGGAGGGCCGCAGAAGTAGCCACCGCTCTGGTGGAGTGGGCTCGAAGCAGGACTGGCGGAGGCTTCCTCGCGAGCTCATACGCCAGTTGAATAGTCCTCACCACCCATTTGGAGAAGCGCTGGGTGGACACTTTGAGGCCCTTCCGACGTCGCCCATAGCAAACGAAGAGATGCGGCGTCTGTCGGAAGGAAGCAGTCCTGTCCATGTAGAAGGCCACGGCCCGACGCACGTCCAGGGAGTGGAGAGACCGCTCCAACGGTGTCGTCGGGTTCGGGAAGAAGGCAGGCAGGATGATGTCCTGGTTGAGATGGAAACTGGACACCACCTTAGGCAGGAACGAGATGTCAGGTCTCAGGACCACCTTGTCTCTGTGGAAGACCGTGAAGGGCTCATCGGATCGAAGAGCTGTGATCTCACCCGCTCGCCTCGCTGAGGTCACCGCTACCAAGAAGGCAGTTTTCATGGTGAGAAGCCTATCATCCGAGGTCGCCATCGGCTCGAAGGGCGGCTTTGTCAGCTGCGAGAGCACCAGCGAGAGGGACCACGGCGGTAGCGGCGGCGATACCGGCGGGTAGAGATGATGAAGTCCTTTCAGGAACCGCTTAACGGTATCGTTCCTGAAGAAGGCCGAGGCAGCCGATCGTGGCGGTTGGTATGCCACGATCGCGGAAAGATACACCTTCAGGGATGGAAACGCCAGCCCCTGTTGCCGGAGGTGCAGGAGGAAATGCAGGACGGTAGAGAGCCCCGCGGGCGATACCGGCTCACTCCTCTCGTTAGCGAAGGTCAGGAAGCGTCGCCACTTGTATTGATAGTTGCGACGGGTGGATTCCTTCCTGGCCGCGACGAGGACGGTACCGAGCACGGGATCATCTAGTGCGATATCCTCCAGGCATGGAGGGCCAGGCGTGGCAGGTCCGGATGGAGGACTCGGCCGCCGGAGTGGGAGAGCAGGTCCGGTGTCGGTGGCAACCGGAGCAGGTCGTCTCTTGCGGCTTGTAGCAGGGGTGCGAACCAATGTTGCCTCGGCCAGTACGGGGCTACCAGGATCGCGTCGGCTCGGTCGGCGAGGATCTTCGATATCGTCCGGCCGAGCAGCGGGAACGGCGGGAACGCGTAGAGGAGTTCCCCGGTCCACGGAAACTGGAAAGCGTCCCCGATGGAGGCACGATCGTGGCCCGCTCTGGAACAGAATCGGCGACACTTCGCGTTTTCCCTGGTCGCGAAGAGGTCGATCGATGGTTCGCCCCAGCGGTCCCGAATCAGTCTGAACGCCTCTCCGGAGAGAGACCATTCGTGATGGGATGAGGTGTCCCTGCTGAGGGCGTCTGCCGTGGTGTTCTCCTGCCCGGCCAGGTGAACTGCCACGGGATGCGTATGCAGGCGAATGTACCATTCCCACAAGTCGAGTGCAATGTTGAGCAGGGTTGTGGAGTGAGTCCCTCCTTGTCTGTTGATGTAACAGACGGCGGTGGTATTGTCCGTCAGAACCAGGACTGTCCGCCCCGCTACGACGTGGCGGAACGCCTGTAGCGCTTTCAAGACGGCGAGTAGCTCCAGCGCGTTGATATGGAGAGCGGTCTCGACGTCGGTCCATCTGTCGCGGACTCTGAGATCGCCGCAGTGGGCACCCCATCCATACAGGGAGGCGTCGGTCGTTACCGTCACCTTCGGTGTCGGCTGTTGGAAAGGCATCCCTGACATGAGATTGCGTCGCGACTGCCACCATCGGAGGGATGAGCGGACGTCTCCCGGCAGCTGCAGTCGGAGTGTCTGTTCGTCTCGCAGGGGGTCGAATATGCGGACAAACCAGTGTTGAAGAGGTCTCGCTCTCAGCCTGGCGAGATATGTCACAGCGGTCGTCGCAGCCTTGCACTGGTAACAGGTGTCGTCGACTGCGAAGCGGAGGTACCGTCTGTGCTGCGGGCGAATGGCGATATGGAAGTATGCGTCTCGGAGATCGATGGAGGCGAACCAGTCCCCTCGATGTAGGAAGGGCAGGATCGACGGTATCGTGACCATCTTGAACCTTTTGGGGCGGATGTAGTAGTTCACCCCTCTGAGGTCTAGGATCGGCCGGAGGGTACCATCGGCTTTCGGTACCGTGAAGTACCTGGAGAAGAAGCCGGTGGTCTTGGCCTCTTGCGGGAGCTGCTCGATCGCCCCTTTCTGGAGGAGGGATTGGATCTCTTCCAGGAGGGCCGGACTCGACGGCGTGGAATAGTAAACGCCTCGAGGAGGAATATCGAGAAACTCGATGGCGTAGCCAAGACGGACGATGGAAAGCACCCAAGAGTCCGTAGTGACACACTGCCACTCCGCGAGATGTCGAGCAAGAGTCGGTCGGTCTCCGAGCGCTGATGGTAGGCTGAAGAGTGGGTATTGGTAGGTCCTGCCAGGCACGTCAAAACCGAGACTTTGTCTCGGAGGAGGACTTCTTGGACGAAGCTGGGCGTCGCCTAATCGTGCGTCTGGCCGATGAGCCGGAGGACGGTCTCGACTGTCCAGACTGGGCCGAACGCTGGAACGACGAGGTGGAAGATCGTCGCCAGGATGGGCGGAAGGTGGAGGTCCTGCGGGCTTGCGTGGCCGGCTGTAGCCCGATCTTCTTGGCGGTCAGCCTCGCCTTAACGAGATTGTCCAAAGCTTCGTCTGTGGACGAATTGAATAGGCCCTCACCGTCGAAGGGGAGATCTTCAATCCTCCTTCCGGTGTCCTCCTGGATGTCGGCCGGCCGCAGCCAAGCATGGCGGCGCAGGCCGATGGATCCCGCCATGACCCGGGAGGCAATCTCCACTGCGTGCCTGGAGGAGGCCATCTGCTGCCGAGCAATGGAGATGGCCTCGTTGAAGATCACGGAGGAGGCTTGGCGGATGTCCTCCGGTACCGCCTCCATCGCCGGTTGCAGGCGATCGAGCACCTTTTTCAGGTATGCCGCGAGGCAAGCCTGAGTGTTGGACAGCCTGATCTGCAAGGAGGCAGCTGAATAGAACCTTCTTGCATAGGCGTCCAACTTCCTGCCCTCTTTGTCCGGCGGGGTGGTGTGTTGCCTGCCGGAGCCTTTCGTCTGTGCCGACTCGACCACCACAGAGTTCGGTGCAGGGTGATTAAAGAGATAACCGGCGTTATCCTTCTGCACCCTGTAGAGGTGTTCCAACCGCTGCGGTATCGGCTGAGCCGAGGCCGGCCTATCCCAGGCGGCCTTCACCAGTCTGGATACCCGGGGCAGGAGAGGCAGCGGGGCCGTGGCAGGTCGCTTCTCCTCGAAGACGGAGAAGGCTGGATCGTCGTCCTCCGGCTCCGCATCGGCGATCTTAAGGCCGAGGGTAGTAGCCATGTGGAGCAGCATCGCAGAGAACTGGTGGACGTCCTCTGGAGCAGAATCTGGGATCGGGTCCCCGAATCCCAGCGGAGGAGACTCCTGGGAGGCCGCCTCAGACACCTCTGATTCCGCACTCGAGTCGTACGACTCTGAGGTCGGTGAGTCCTCTCGCCGCTCGCTTTCCGGCTCCTTCGCAGTCGCCACAGGTGTTGCCTTCCTAGGCTTCTCTGCAGCCGGGGCGGTGGTAGTAGCAGCGTCCCGCTTGGGCTGGCTGACTACTGACTTCACCTTCTTAGTGGTGACAGGGGTAGTCTGGCAGGCTGACGTCGTCGTAGCCCGCTCAGTCACCACTGACTCCGTAGGGCGCGTCGCCGTTGCCGTGACCCTAGGAGGTGGCGATATCGCCCGATACCGAGGTGAAGGCTCCCTCGCCCTATGATATCGAGGAGAGGGAGAGCGGCTGAAGGAGCGGCGGTCCGACGGAGATCGGCTTCGGCGTCGACGGTACCGAGCCTCGTCCCCTCTAGGCGAGCGCGATTCGCGCTGTCGACGAGGTGACCGGGACCTCCGGAAGGTCTCCCAGCGACTCG
This sequence comes from Ctenosaura bakeri, assembly GCA_948474755.1. Classification (NCBI taxonomy): domain Eukaryota; kingdom Metazoa; phylum Chordata; class Lepidosauria; order Squamata; family Iguanidae; genus Ctenosaura; species Ctenosaura bakeri. Next base: position 1,481,398 of record CAOLHI010000481.1, read on the forward strand.
GGCCACGATGGTACCGATCCCGGTACGATGGCGAATGTGACCGATAAGAGGCCGGGCGCTCTCTCCATTCAGATTCCCTCGCGTACCTGGCCACGTAGGACGCCGAGGTGTATCTGGAGGCAGACGAGCGAGGTTGTTCCTCTCTTGTCTCCCTAGGAGGCGGCGAGGCCACCGGACGCTCGGAAGAGCGGGACCGGGACCGGAAGGAGGTCGAACGCCGCTCCGGAGAAGCAGAGGGCTCTCTCTGCTGCAGGTCGGCCGACCTGCGATGGCTAGGAGGGCGGTGGCGCTCCTCCACCAGGGTTGGAGGGTCTGCCACAGGCGAGTCCGGGCGCTGTTGGGGAACGTCCTCGATCTCATCATCCGAGAGATCGACGGACTCGCCTCGCCCTTTGGAAGGCTGCTGAGTAGGAGGAGGAGTAGGAGGTTGAACGTCCCCAGCCGGGGAGCGCTTCTTCTCCTTCTTCTCCTTGCCCTTGCCTCCGTCCGGAGCAGGGCGCTTTTTAGCAGGCGTCTCCATCAGGGGAGCCTCAGCCTTCCTCGCCGTCGAGGATCCTTTCGCTGACTTGGCAGCCGCCGACAGCTTCGGGATCCTCGGTAACGTCGAGATCGGCGTTTTCGCCGGTACCGAGCCCGATACCGACGAGGTGGACGGAACGGCAGCCGCCGATACCGTCGATGGCGTGGTCGTCTTCTTGTCGGCCATCTTGGAAGTGGAGGTCTCATCTATCGCCCGCAGAGACTGTTCCCAACAATAAGACTTAAGTCTCGCGGACCGGTTGTGGAGAGTTTGGGGAGTAAAATCCCGGCAAATTGGGCAAGTCCGGATGTTGTGGGACTCACCCAAACAGAAGAGACACTCCTTGTGGCTGTCGTTGAGGGCAACCTTGCGCCCGCAGGACACGCACTTCTTGAAGAGCGCGGACATAAGACGAAGAACGCCAAACTGCGAAAATCCGAAAAGACCAAAGCCGAAGGGGGAGTCCGAAAGAGAGGTCAGAGACAGTCCAAAATCCGTAAAACCGTGAAAACAGCAAGCCAAGCACAAAAGTGAGAGGAACAAACTAAAGAACCTTCCGTACGCGACGGCGGACGAGAAAGAACTGAGGAGAGACCGTTGCTCGGCGGGAGGAGCATGCGCAGTACCGGCGTGGGGGAGGGGTTCCCGCCAAGCGAACAAGCTCTAGAAGTTTCCGAACGCTACCGCGCAGGCGCTAAAGCTCCTAGTGTATGAAGGCACAGAGACCACGAAGAAGAATCTAAAATATAAAACATCAAGACCAACAATAAGACATAACAAATAACATTAAAACACTAAATCATGGAACTATTAATCACTTTGATAGCACAGGTGTTTGTTGTTGTTTTTGTGTGTGGCTAATAATAAAAAAAGAGCAGCCACAATAGAGGTGGGGGTCTTCCAAAGTGTTGGAGAATTGATTTAGCACTTTAGTTAACCTAACTTATCAACAGATACCAAAGTTTGTGAAAGCTAAACAATGGTTGCTTCCCAAGAGATGGTACATTTCTGTTAGAACCTGTCTTCTATAGTATTGTTTGGAGATTTATACATGGTCTGAGTGCTACTAATTCAGCTTCCAAATAAATGAAGCTTGATTTATTAGCAACACAAGCAATTACAGGCAGCCCTTCACATTTGCAGGTTTCACTTTTGCAGATTTGATTATTCACAGATTATTTGCTGCCACCACTGCTCCCTCATACGCCATTTTTAATAAAGACTGGAAGCCTCATGAGACTGAGAAGCTGCGAACGAGGCTTGTAAGTCCCTCTTTAAAATGGTGTGGACAGCAGTGGAGGTGACATAACCCCCACCGGCCACCCACTTCTGTCTTGTGAAGGAACCCTGATGCCTCAAAGGAATCCATGGTGGGCTGAATATGGTGATCATACTTTTTTGTGTGTTAAATATGGTTTGGGAAGGCCTAGAGTTATTCATGTTTTTTTCACTTTCACGGGGGTCCTGTGCTCCTAGCCCGAGCTAATGTGAAGGGATGACTGTACAACCCACAAACAGTACTCAAAACCATACAATGAACAGATAGACTACAGGACACCCCTGCTTAGGGTTCAAAAACATTTGCTCTCATGGCTACCTTGTAATTTGTTGTTGTTAACTGTCATCATGTAATACTATACTTTAAGATATCTTTGGAGAAAGGGTCTACAATACAGCTCTGCTAGAGAATTTGAAAAATGATCTCAGGATTGAGGCTAATCTGCTGAAAAGAGAGTTGCTTAGTACCACTTAAGCTCTAAGCAAGAGTTTGGAATTTGAGTATAGTACCTATGAGTGGACAGGAAGTGTGCTAGTCCCATCCATTCCATACTTTCAGTCGTTCACTGCATATGGAGGGTAGCTTTCAGAAGGGGACCGTCTGCTACTGAACAATTTTATTTTTTTTTGTTGGTGGTGGCCCCTATATTTTTAATCAACTCCCCCCCCCCAGTACAGATCCAAGCAAAGATGCTTTTAAAGTAGGCAGAAGATTGCTTTAATTATGCAGACCATAGTAGTTGCTTCCTCATTGGTGGTCATTCTCATAACTTTTGATCTGCCTCTATTAGTTTTTATTATGCTTTATGCTGTATGTTAAATTTTGAACCCCATTTTGAGTCTGAAAAAAAAAAAGGGCAGGCTATAAATCTCTTAACAAATTTGAAAAATTAAATGAATTGCTGCATCAATATTAAATAGCTATTGTATTTAATAAAGTATCACCATTTTGTGGACATCTGATTCTCAAGAAGAACCACCTGTAACTGTGGTTCTTCGAGTGGTCATCTGTGCCCTCACACACTAGGAGCTTTTGCGCATGCGCGGTAGCATTCGGAAGATTCTAGAGCTTGGTAGCTTGGCTGGAACCCCTTCCCCATGCCGGTACTGCACACGCTCATCCCGCCGAGTAACGGTCACTCCTCAGTTCTGAAGTCCGCCGAAAAAAGGGGACCTGAAAAAGAGGGCATGGTTGGGTGTATGTGTGTGTGAGGGCACAGATGACCACTCGAAGAACCACAGTTACAGGTAAGCAACCTGTTCTTCTTCGTGGTCTCTGTGCCTCACACACTAGGAGACCGTGTAGCTTACCGGTTGGATGGTGGGTCAGGTCCTATAGCACAGAAGCCAGCACAGCACGTCCAAAACGAGCATCTCGACGGGACCGGCAGTCCAGCCTGTAGTGGCACACAAAGGTCGATGGTTGGGACCAGGTCGCCACACGGCAGAGTTCCTGCAGGTTGACTCCTCATAGGAGGGCTGCAGATGTTGCTACAGCTCTAGCTGAATGAGCCCAGAGCAAGTCTGGTGGAGGCTTCTTGGTGAGCTTGTATGCCAGGTGGATAGTCTGGACCACCCATTTCGAGAAACGTTGGCTGGAGACCTTGTGGCCTCTTCGACGCCTGCCATAGCACACAAAAAGGTGCGGAGTCTGTTGAAAAGAGGCAGTCCTGTCCTTGTAGAAGGCCAAGGCCCGACGAACATCCAAGGAATGAAGGGATCTTTCCAAAGGTGTCGTTGGGTCTGGGTAGAAGCTTGGTAAGATGATGTCTTGACTAAGGTGGAAGTTTGACACCACCTTTGGTAGGAATGAAATGTCTGGCCGAAGAACCACTTTGTCTCTGTGGAACACCAGGAAAGGTTCGTCAGACCTTAGGGCTGTCAGCTCTCCCGCTCGCCTGGCTGAGATGACAGCCACCAGGAAGGCAGTTTTCATGGTGAGCAGTCTGTTATCAGCAGTCGCCATGAGTTTGAAGGGCGGTCTCGTTAGCTGCGATAGCACCAGAGGTAGAGACCACAGCAGTAGCGGTGGTGATACCAGCGGGTACAGGTGCTGCAGGCCCTTCATAAACTGCTTGACGGTACCATCCCGAAAAAGCGCCACCGATGGAGATTGTGGAGGCTGGTATGCCACGATGGCGGCAAGGTAAACCTTCAAGGAAGGGAAGGTCAAGCCCTGCTGTCGAAGGTGTAAAAGGAAGTGGAGCACGGTAGGCAAATTGACAGGCAATACCGGCTCCCGTCGTGCCTCAGCAAAGGTTACAAACTGCTGCCACTTGTAATGATAGTTGCAGCGCATCGACTCCTTCCTGGCCGCAGTCAAGACGTTACCTATGATGGGATCGCCCAGGGCAATATCCTCCAGGCATGGAGGGCCAGGAGCGGTAGGTCTGGGTGGAGTACGAGGCCGCTGGAGTGGGACAGGAGGTCCGGTGTCGTCAGGAGCCTGAGTAGTTGACCTTGTGTGGCCTCGAGCAGGGGCCCGAACCAGTACTGCCTTGGCCAGTACGGGGCTACTAGGACGACGTCGGCTCGGTCCGCAAGGATCTTCGATATCACCCGGCCGAGGAGGGGAAACGGAGGGAACGCATAGAGAAGTCCCTCGTTCCACTTGAACTGGAAGGCATCGCCAACGGAACTGCGATCGTGGCCGGCCCTCGAAGAGTACCGACGGCACTTCGCATTCTTGCTGGTGGCGAAGAGGTCAACCGTCGGCTCACCCCACTGGTCTCGAATCATCTGGAACGCCTTGTCGGAGAGGGACCACTTGTGGTGGCAAGAGGTGTCCCTGCTGAGGGCATCCGCTGTGGTGTTCTCCTGCCCAGCCAGGTGAACTGCCACAGGATGGATTTGAAGCGAGACACACCAGTTCCAGAGATCGAGGGCTATGTCTGTGATGATGTGGCAAAAAGCCTTCAGCACTTTCCAAATTGCGAGCAACTCAAGGGCGTTGATGTGGAGGACGGTCTCGTCGTTGATCCACCGGCCTCAGACTTTGAGCTCGCCGCAGTGGGCTCCCCAACCGAAGAGGGAGGCGTCGGTCGTTACCGCGGTGTCGACTCCCGGAATGACATGCCTGACATGAGGTGACTGTAGGACAGCCACCATAGCAGGGAGGAGCATACCTGCGGAGGTAGTTGAAGTAGACGTCTCCGGTCGTCCAGTAGCAGGTCGAAGACTCGGATGAACCAGTGATGAAGGGGCCGTGCACGGAGCCTGGATAGGTAGGTCACGGCTGTGGTGGAAGCCATGTATCCGAGGAGCTGTTGGATTCTCCTTGCCGATACCATCAGGGCATTGAAGACTGTCAACGTGGCCTGACGAAGTGTCCGTGCACAGTCGATCAGTAAGTAGACCTTCGCTGACACCGAGTCCAGGGTTGCCCCGATGAATTCTAGCACTCTCGCGGGCTCGAGGTGGGACTTCTTCGGGTTGACTCGGAGACCGAGACGGGTTGGAAGTGTCAATGTCCAGTGGATGTCGTTGTAAAGTTTTTGTCTGCAGGACGTCACCAACAGCCAATCATCCAGGTAGGGGCCATGCATTTGGTAAAGACCCTGGGCGCAGTCGGAAGTCCGAACGGTAGCACCCTGTACTGGCAACAGGTGCTGTCGACCACAAACCGTAGGTATCGCCTGTGCTGTGGGCGAATGGCGATGTGGAAATAAGCATCCCAAAGATCGATGGAGGCGAACCAGTCCCCTCGATGAAGGAAAGGCAGGATTGAGGACAGCGTAACCATCTTGAACCTTTTGGGGCGGTTGTAGTAGTTCACCCCTCTGAGGTCTAGGATGGGCCACAGGATTCCGTCTGACTTTGGTACCGTGAAGTACCGGGAGAAGAAGCTAGTGTTTTTGGCTGAAGACGGAAATCGCTCGATCGCCCCTTTCTGAAGCAAGGACTGGATCTCTTCCAGCAGGGCCGAGCTGGCCAGGGTAGAATAGCAGACGCCTCGTGGTGGAATATCTTGAAATTCTATGGCATAGCCAAGGCGGACGATGGAAAGCACCCAAGAGTCCGTGGTGACGTGATGCCACTCGGCGAGGTGTCTTGCCAGGCTCGGTTGGTCTTGGAAGGCTGCTGGCAGGCTGAAGGTTGGTTGTGGTGGTGACCTGCGAAGGTGGTCAAAACCGGGACTTCGCATTGGAGGAAGACTTCTTCAAAGACGAAGCCAGGCGTCTCCTGAACGGTCTTCGGGCCAAGGAAGCAGTCGATGGTCGGGACCGCGTGGAACGAGGTGACCGCTGATAGGTGGAGGAGGAAGACCTGTGCCACGATGGTCGTGAGCCGAAGGACCGACGAGACTGATGCAGTTGGTTTATGCCCATCTTTTTAGTGGTTGGATGCGCCTTAACAAGATGGCCCATAGCCTCGTCGGTCGTGGCGTGAAATAGGCCCTGGCCGTCAAAGGGGAGGTCCTCAATCTGTCTTCGACTGTCCTCCTGCAGTCCCGACGACCGCAGCCAAGCACAGTGACAGAGGGCGACGGATCCTACCATAACCCTCAAGGCAACCTCCACGGTGTGTCTCGAGGGGAGGATCTGCTGGTTCGCCAGCGACATTGCCTTGTTGAAAAACTGTGAGGCACCTGGGCAACTCTCTTCTGGGAGGGTGTCAAGGAGACGACCAAAGCGGTCCAGCAAATTCCTGAGGTAGGCTGCGAGGCATGCCTGCATGTTGGACACCCTGGCAATCAGCAAGGAGGCAGAGTAGAACCTCCTGCCGAAGGTGTCCAACCTATGGCCCTCACGGTCCGGCGGGGTGGTATGGGCCCTGTTGCCGCCCTTGGGCTGGGCAGACTCCACCACAATAGAGTTCGGCACCAGGTGGCAAAAGAGGAACTCCACGTTCTCCTTCTGCGTATGGTAGAGATTCTCTAGCCGGTGCGGAATTGGCTGGGCAGAGGCCGGCTTGGCCCATGGCTGTCTCAGGGCCTCCACAAGCGTTGGCAGGAAAGGTAAGGGAGCAGTGGCTGGTGGACGGATGTCCACATAGTGGAAGACGGGATCATCCATGGCTGGAGCCGGGTCCGCAACCTTTAAGCCGAGCGCCGTAGCCATGCGTAGGAGGATAGCTGAAAATTGTTTTACGTCCTCCAGTGCAGACTCGGGAGCCGGTTCTCCGAAGCCCAGGGGAGGCAACTCGTGTGACTGTGGTGTCGAGTCCTTTGACTCCGTGTCCGATTCATAGGAGTTGGATGAATGGTAGGAGACCTGTTGCCAGACCTCTGCCTAGCAGGTTTATGGGGAGGCAGTCTAAGGTCAGAGTTGGTGTCACCGTAGCTGCCAGTACCGCCGATGATGTCGTGGTCAGAGCCATTGTCCGAGGCGTTGCTGTTGAGGCGATGGGCACCAACGCAGGGTGCACTCGGTGGGTCATCTGGGTGACTGTCATAGTTGGCTCCGCCGCCCGTGTCGAGATGACTTCTGACACCGGGTGGATTGCGGTCGAGGTCACCCGTGGAGGAGGAGACACAGCCCTATAGCGACGTGTTGGCTCTCTGGATCTCCTGTGACGAGGAGAGGGAGACCAGCTCGGCGACCTCTGATACTGAGAGTGGTGGCCTTCCCTTGGCGGCAAGTGGGATCGATGATAAAACGACCAAAACCGAGGGTCAGGGTGGTACCTATCCCTGTACGATGGAGAGTAGGATAGATACGACCTCGGATGCTCGTGCCATTGATGTTCTCGGCCATACCTTCCAAGATGGGAGGCGGAGGTGTACAGCAAGTCGGTAGAGGTGTGAGAGTATTCTCTCTCGTAGCCCAAGTCCCTCGGGCGTGGTGGTGGAGGCCTGACTCTCCGCTCGGGAGAGCGGGATTCGCTCCTGTCGGAGGGTGCCCGGTGCCTGGGCAGAGGCTGGTGTTGGACCATGATTTCTTCCCGGCGGTCTACCGACCTGCGGTGACTTGGCGGGGGTTCCACAGCCATAACCTCCTCCCGGCGATCAACCGACCTGCAGTGACTTGGCAGGGGTTCCACAGCCATAACCTCCTCCCAGAGATCAACCGACCTGCGGTGACTTGGCAGGGGCTCCTTGGCCGATAAGACGGGCGGTTCTGAGGGCCAGACCTCTACGGTCTGCTCCTCATCCAACACCTCTTGCGGGTCCGACTGCTCGTCTGGAGTCCCAGCAAGCTGAATCAGCGGAGGTGTGGGGAGGCATGTCTCTTTAGAAGGAGACCGCCTCTTTCCCTTTCTCTTCTTTTTCTTCTCCTTCTGCTTGCCACCGTCCAGGGCAACAGGCCTCTTACGTTGAGCAGCAGTTGGAGGGTTGGTCGAAGTGGAGGCCTGCGAGCCCACAGGTCCCTCCTCAGTTGTCCTAGCCGCAGCTGGCAACTTTGGGATCCTCGGGAGCGAGGAAATGGACGGTTTCGATGCCGGTACTGAGCCCGGTACCGACATGGTGGACGGTGCGGCAGCCGCCGACACCACCGATAGAACAGTCACTGGACATGATTTCTCCGACATCACAACATGGGCCTTGGGCTGATCTCTCGCTTGCAAGGATTTCTCCCAACAGTATGATTTCAGCCTTGCCAAGCGGTTCCGTAGAGTTTGTGTGGTGAACTCCCGGCAAATAAAGCAGGTCCGAACGTTATGGGTTTCCCCCAAACAAAAAAGACACTCACAATGTTTGTCGGATAAAGTGACTTTCCATCCACATGATGCACACTTCGTGAACAGGGCCGACATAGACTAAGAGTCCAAGGCAGGCAAAGAAGCTCAAAGGAGAAGAGTCCAAGCATTTGAAAGAAAACGAAGGAAAAGGAGAAGAACGGAGGGGGTCTGAAACACCAAAAACCAATCCGTAATCCAAAAGCCGTAGTCAAAGTCCAAAAAACCGAGTCAAGCCAAGAAAATCCGATGCATAAACAAGAAAGCACAAGCCACAAGCAAAGAACCTTCTGTACGCCAAGGCGGCCGAGAAAGAACTGAGGAGTGACCGTCACTCAGCGGGATGAGCATGCGCAGTACCGGCATGGGGGAGGGGTTCCCGCCAAGCTACCAAGCTCTAGAATCTTCCGAACGCTACCGCGCATGCGTGAAAGCTCCTAGTGTGTGAGGCATAGAGACCACGAAGAAGAACTTGAACATACATCATTTCCAATTCCTCCATTTGATTTAACTAAAGTCTACCAGACTTCAATAACATGTTAATGGAACCATCAAATTAAATCCACAGCAGGGGTATGTTTGAAACCATAAGAAGAGCACACAGTGTGCCCTCATCTGGCACTACCTCCATACACATGAATGTGAGGTCATGTGAAGCATCTCTCCCATTACAGTCAATGGATGCAATAGGCATGTGCCAGCATGGATGTTGGGTCTATTGACTACAATGGGACCCAACACTCACTTTTTTTTGTTTGTTTGTTTGTTTTGTACAGGGTTGCTAGAATGTAACCCCCAGATATACAGGGGGCATGCTGTACTTCTCTATTATAGAAACATACCTGTGGGAAGTTTTACATAGTTTACAAATGTTTTAAAAGTTATGATAGCAAAAGATGGGACGGGTAACTAAAATTAAGGAATTTCCATCTTAAGCGCACTGAACCAAAGAACCCTTTCTTATTCTTTGACCTGTATCACTGAAGCCAAAAGCACCAGTTCCAACAAATAAAACCCTAGATTACATCTTAATTGTGAATTTCTGAATCTGTTTCACAGAGTGTATAAAAAACCTGCAAATCAGCCTTGTTACCCAAGAGAAAAATACAAACAGTAGTGTATGGCTCACCTCACGCAAAGAAGTGGTTTCTCGAATAAAAAACATATTGATTATTCCAAGATATTTTGTTATTTTTGCCCCCGGGATAAAAGAAAGTGGTGTCATCTTAACAACTGGCACAATGGAATTAATGCTTGATGGGCCAGAGCGGTTACGGGATTGTCCTTCTGTCAGGGGACTTGGCTTGTCAATTGACACAGCTAAACGTGGCAGAAGAAAAAAGAAAGAAAGAAGACAAGGCAGTTATTACTCTAACAGACTAATACATCAGTAGCTCCAACAGAGCAACCCTTCTGCATGGCTTCCACATAGCTTGGTGACAACATTCAGCTGCCTGTGATGCTCAGCCAAAGAAAGGAAACAATCATGCAGCACATGCAAACAAGAGACAAGAAGCTTGAATGGGATTTGTTTTGGAAGAAGAGTAGCATTCCTGCAAAAGAAAACATTGAGGCCAGCAGCTGCACATACAAATGATCAGTTATAAAGTGAAAACATAGGAAGTGGGGAAGGCAGGGGGTGGGGGTGGTGGTTGGGAGAGGTGTCACAATTTGATAAAAAATTTCTGCTAGAGGAAACGACAAAGGTCTACAGGAAAGAGTGTGAAAGTTGGCATGTTTCTCCAGACCAGCATTGTGGAAATTTGGGAGAAATTCTTCAGTGATGATAGCTTCCAGATAAACCTTCATCTTGAGTAAATAAAGCAAAAACAGTCATACCTGCAGGCCATACAACTACTTCAACAAAAATTGACAACACACCACTTTCTAATTCGGCAATTACTGCCACGGAGGTCATGCAGGTGATCCTTGCATATTATGTGTAATATCACTGGATGTATACATATGCTTTCTGCCACGGTGCGTATGTATACTTTTGTGCTGAACAATTTCACAAACCTATTTATCTCCTATATATTTAACAGCAATTTATTTTTGGAGCATGGAACAGCATACTCCAAAATCAGCCCAGTAGTAATTATTTTTGTTTTTGTTTTTTTCAAGGAACAGACGCTGTGTGTCTGCAGCTTTCACACTCGAATACTGATTTTGCAACGCCACTACTGGGTAGAAAGCTCCACCCATTGCCACTGAGAGATCAGAACTATGCTTCCAATGATCAGAATGTGGTAGAAATGGCTGCCTACTTGTCTTAATTGATCCACGCCTTATGGTCTGAGCTTTCAGTTTAATGAATTCTATCCAGCTGTTGCATCTGTCTGCAAAGGAACTGTAATCAACTGACGTTGCTAGAAACACAGACAGAAAAACAAAAGGAAAAAAAAAAACAAAGGAAAAAATATGGATGATGCCCCTTTGCCCACTGTAGTGCTCCTTTTGGTGAACCGATTATTTGTATCCAAGAATACATGGCTTTCAAAATTAGTACTCAGTGCTCTGTCCTTCCAGCTGAACATTACTGATGGGATATGAATTATGCACATATACATGGCAGGAGGCCGGACTCGATGGCCCGTGTGGTCTCTTCCAACTCTACAATTCTATGGTCTGGAAATTTATCACCATGAAAATATGTACAGATTTTATTCTATGAACACTAGTGACTCCAGGAGAGTGCCTGCAGACATGGGAGTCCTCTGCCACTCTCTGTAATAACGGAGGCTTGAACAGAAAAGCTGTGATCTACTTAAATGGTAAACTGGTGATCCTGGAGGTTTTTGGATAGAAAGTTCACCTTCTCTGGTTTTGGCCAAAAAAATTGACAAACTCAGCATGCCTGGAGGCACTGAGGGCTGCAAGAACAGCCCCAAAGGGCTGCATGTGATCCCAGGACTGCACTCTGCCTGCCCTGATGGAGGGGCAACACTGGGGACGGCAAAGAGTCAAGAATGTATGAATGGTGCCTACGCACAATTCCTGCAATCTTCACAATTGCCTTGGAGGGCCACACTAACTGTGTAGTCTATGGGGCTGAGTGTTATTTGGGCTCCACATGAGAGCTCTCTGCAACTGGATTCTGTGGCAGGAGTGGTAACTAGGGAACTCAAGATTTTTTAGACATAACTGCTCACCACTGGCCGCACTGTCAGGGCTACTGGAAGAAAGGGCACAGATGGACTCCCATTCCCACTCCCACTCCATGCAACACTTTCTGGCCCCATACAGAGGGGTGTGCTGACTGTTTCAGGAAGTGCTAAATGCCCAGTTAGCTCAATGTTACCAACGTTAAGGGTCTACCTTAAAAATCCACCATGTAGGGGACTGATAAGAGACCACCCAGAAGAGGTGACATATCAAGTACATCTGGTATTGTGAACTGAGATACAAACACTGATGTCTGCAGCCCAGGAAATGGAATGCAGTCATTAAGCTCTGTTACCTATTCTATGAAAAACAAAAAACATATCATTTACATTTTAAAACAAAATTCAAAAATAAGTGGCACCAGGATGCACTAAGAAAGAAACATCCCACTGCTCCAACACTTCTTAGGATGCAGTGGAGCTTCCCTGGCATTTAGGGAACAACATACATTTTCTAATTAATTAACTAAATCCTGGCACATTAAACTCTAGTCCTTCCCACTGATGGGTACCACCCCTTAGAGCAAGAGCTGTAACGCTGGGTTGGGGGCCTCCATCAGGTATGTCTTGCACCAGCACCTTAAGCATGAACTGGGCCAGCCCACCACAGTACAGTAACTGTTTCAAGTTCTATTAAGATTTTTGTAGTTTAAATATTTACCGTATTTGCAGGCGTATAAGACACATCTGTATATAAGACACACCCCATTTATACACTGGCAAATACTATTTGCTGGTGTATAAGACACACCTGCATATAAGACACACCCTGTTTTCAAACAGTATTTTTCAGGAAAAAAAGTGACTCTTATACACCAGTAAATACAATAGTTCAAAATCTTAGGATCTCTCCTTTTGAGAAGGGAATATATATAAAATACATCATCTGCCAATCTTTGCCCATGTTGCTGAGGCCATTTTTAAAAAAAACTGTAACAAAACAGAAGGGTCAACTTGCTGTTCTGGAAAAGAGAGTAACAAGGTAAGATTCTCTTTTGTTAAAAGTTCTAACTACCCTCAGTGTATGAAATATATCTGATGAACATATTCAGATCTCCATAAGCCATATCAGAGCATGCTTCCCAAGGTAACTGGTACATGTTTCCTAAATGAATAGTGTCACATCTCTGATGCACCCCCAAAAGACCCAGGAATGCATTCCCTGTTCTGGCTTATAGCTCAATTAAGGAAACTCACCTCTTTGGGCAGCTGGTATACCTGTGTGGGAACTTGCATTCTCCAGGTCCTCTAATAAAAAAAAATGAATTCCACGGATGTGACATAGGCAACATTAATTATAGTAATACAAATTTTTACTTTAATGTCATTTTCCAGTGAGTCAGCTACCAGAGACAAATCCCGCTGTTGCGTTCCTCTGGCTTTCAAATCACACATCAATTTTGTACACCTTATGAACCATACGACAATGCAGTAAGCCCTGTTCTATAGTAACAATTGACTTGGCAAAGTATCTTTGGGTATCCCATATAACATTTCATGTCTGTGTTTATTCACTACGCTTGATCTTAGCCAAAAGGCCACGAAGTGATATAAGTGTTTGTTCACTTGCTTCCTGATGATGTAAAGATGCAGCTTAGAAAGTCACTTTCTGACACACTGTTTAGAAATAGCAACAACATTTGTAAATCTATGCTAAAACTACTGAAAGAAGAAGCAAGTGATCTACTTTAGCTGTTTACAACTATGTAGCAGATACATCTATACAGAGCATCTGGGCAGCAAGTGGCGTTAATGGTTAACAAAGAAGAAGACTAATGTTAATGCAATAGGTAATTGACTGAGAGACCAATGGATTTACTATAGAAAGGAAGGATGAATAATTAATATGCAACAGAAAGCATTACAAAATAACATACCAATTTCATGTGCACATAGGCGATAAAATCACTGACCAAGGACAGACTACAGATTTTTCAAAATGCCTGCACAAATACCAATGACCTAAATATTCCCTAGACTATGCAACTGAAGTCATTAACTTCCTTTCATGCTCCAAGACACATATGAGCAACCAAGTGGTGCCTTGCAATTAGGTTATGGACTGAAACCAGTTGCCTGTCCCTATTCAAAGTCAAGAATGTGGCAAAGGGTGACATATGAGCCTTCAAACACGGAACCAGCATTCCTTGCATACTTTGTTGTCCTAAAGATATTTTTTAATACAATAAGCCACTTTTTTCTATGTTACATGGTCCAAGGAGGCAATCTATGGTTTGGTGGTTCTAAATTCTCAGTTGTCCCTTTTTCACATCTCAGAGCTGTACCACAACTTTGCCTAAGAGCACTTCAACAAAAAAAAAAGCCCAAACCACTAAATACTTATTTTTAGCTGTAGGTAGACTTTATTTTTAACACATGTTGTGGAACTCGCCATCTCTCCTGTCCCCTCTTGTTGAATGTGACATTTGTAAAGGGTGTATGAAAACGCAGCAGAATGTGTACACATTTGAACTGGGAATCTGTACAGCATACAAGATATACAGATGGCAGTGAATTGTGATCCACAGATACAAACTCGAGGCAGATCATCGCCTCTAATGTACAGAAACAATACAGACCCAGAAGTCTGGCAACATCTTGATCCTCAATCATGAACATAAATGACTGAACAGAGCAAATATCTTCAATTTGGCACTTTCCAAATGTGATCCAACTACAACTCACATAATCCCCTAAAATCAGGAATGTGTAGCACAGGGCTCTGGTCAACTTTCAAACTGGTTGCTCTCAGCTGATTCTCACATGCAAGATACCTGTTTGTATATATTAGAAACAAACATATAAACTTGAACTGTTTTAAGCCACATTAGATGGAATGAGTGGGGTGAAACATCACAAACACTTCGAATTTGTGTATGTTTTGGAACTGCTTGAACAGAAAAAATACATAATGTTCCCCAAAGCTTGGTGAAGTTACTTTCTTAGATTACAGAATCTTCCAACCAGTATGACTAGAGTTGTAATCCAAAAATTTCTGAAAATGCTATTCCCCCTTATAACTACCCTCTATTCACAGATGGCAAGATCAAGAAAAAAAATTCCCTTTTCAGAATTGCAGAAAAGCAATCAGAAGACACTCTCCCCCTTTGCCCAAACATCATCCTTGGCAACGTTACAGGTCACTGAAGCCTTGATAGCTTGTACTGGTGGCAGCTTTACAGGCCTCATTAATTCATCACAAATTCTGACGTTACATTGTTCTGATTTTTTTTTAACCCTCTGAATCTTTTTAAACTCATTATGTTTAATATGTTTTTAGTTTAAGTTATTTTTACATTTTAAACTGTTTAACTTGTTTTAATGTTATTTGTAAGCTGCCTTGAGATAGCGTTGGATATAGGATGGGATATAATTATTTTAAAAAATAAATAACAAAATACTATGTAGTGACAAGGCTCTTCAGTGTACTTCGTCCCCTCTCAGTACCAATGCTTTCTCCTACCTGATAGATAGGCAGCTGTTGTTATGTGCCTTCAAATTGACTCTGCCTTACAGTGACCATTTTCAAAAGATTTATTCCTAGGGAGTTTGCTATCACCTTCCACTTAGGCTGAGAAAATCTGACTTGGCCAAGGTCACCTGGTGGGTTTCCTTGGCTGAGTGGGAATTTGAATTCTGATCTTCCAGAGTCCCAGGCCAACAATCAAACTACCATGCCACAATGGCACTCAAATAACTAGCCACCCTGCCTCATGTCTTCTGCCTGAAAAAAGGAAGAGCCCAGAATAGAAAGAAATATTTTCACAAGTGTATAAAACTGATCCAAATGACTAAAGGCATATACATATCCATATTAATTAGTTAATGGTACAGATTAACTTGCCTCATTCACTCTCTACAGAAGGTACACCTTCAGACTGCAGGTGGAGGGTGACATATTAATCTCAACTAGCTGGCAACTAGTGTTAGAGTGAGTGGAGTCAATGTATTCAACTGAATTGGAACTTGGGGACTCCTGCCTTGAGATGCTTGCATAAGGGACCAACCCACAAGTGCGGATTGCTCAGGCAGTCATCCAGAGAATGTGTCACTTCAGACTGCAGGTGGAGGGTGACACATCTAACCCAGGCGTGGAGAACCTGTGGCCCACCAGAGGCATTCACACTGCAATCTCCATCATGTGATACCACCGGCTACACTTGCTAGTGCTGAAGGGAGTTTCAGACCAACATTGTTTGGGGACGTTTGCTTGTGGCCCACCAATACTGTAAATTCAAAAACAAAACAAAACACTCCTTTTGAAACATGCAAAGGAGAAGGGTCTTTGGCTACGGATATTTCTTGAAGGACTTGCTTTCTATGATCAGAGAAAATGGCTGCTTTAAATCTGGAAAAAGCATTATAACCTCTCCCTCCCCACCTGTGATAAGCCTACACAACTATTCTCCCCATGAAGTTGGCCTGTAAAGCATATTACTAGGTCACCATCACCACATTTTCTTTTCTCTGCTTTTCTTACACAGTTCACATATGTGGAATTCTTTCTTGCCTCTGTATTTCTTTTTCGTTTTCAAACATGACCTTTATTTCTCTTTTGCCCTCAGCTTCTTTCCTCTATTATTAAATGTTTTCAGAAATTTAGAATGAGGTGTACCTGTTTTTAGCAATATATTTTATTATTCAAGTCCTCCTGGGCAAACTGTGGGTTAACAAATTGACATTGTAAAAGGCCATCTCAACTGTTTGTGGTGACATAGGAACAAGAGAAGCAAAAACTGGGGAGTATCTAATGGAACCCACCAAAGAAATTGGAGGGATGTCTCAAGATGCTCAAAAAGACTATTACTTTATAGTAACACATGCATGGTTTTTCTGTCTGTATCTTTTAAAAGTAAATAATCTGATAAATAAGTTTATCTTTTTAAATTTAGAGAGCTCAGTCTCTTTCTTTTCCTTCTTTTCAGGGTCTTCTGCTGGCAGTTATGTTAAAATTCACAGGGTGCCAAAAAAGTAGTCAAATTTGAATTTCATTCTTCAAACTAGTAACTTTGTAATTCCATGCAAACTAAAGCACAAACTACTGCAGATAACAGAAATGAACAAGATACAAAATGCTTAACATGGTACGCATTTTTTAGGGAACCTTCTAATGTCTTCCCATTAGTCATCTGTGGAAAACTATCCTAGGAAGTGCATGTTTGTAACACAAGGAGAAGTATGAATTCTGCAAACACCTGGAAATGTCTTAACTGAGACATGCTTTTCCAAAAATTTTCTCACCACTTTTCCTTCCAAGTTTCTAAATGGTGATAGAATGTCAAGAAACTCTCTGTTAGCACCTTCTGTAGGCAAAATCCTGACTGAAGACAAACAAGCCCAAAGGGCAAATGGATATTGTGGCCCATTTCTTTATTTCTTCTCGAACACGTTTTGCAGCTTTATAAACTGCTCTGTTTCAAGAACCAAATGTGGCATAAACACATGTATCAGAAGAAACTCTTATAGATTACACTCAATACAAGAAAAAAAGTGCTTTTCTCCAGCCATACTGACAGTCTTACTGTGCTCTCCAAGGTGCTGATCTTACAACAGGCATCATAAAAACAAACACTTAAGTGGAAGGCCATTTTATTTAATCAAGGAAACCTATAGAATAAAAATACTATATAGCTTTCAGATACTAAGCAACATTAAACGATGCTTTCATAAGAATATTTTGTATCACTGCAATGGTCATTGTGGAATCAGCAATTTTGCAACACCCATTTATATTTAATGTAGATTTTCATCTTTGGAAGCTGGCAGTCTAACAACAGTCTCTCTCTGTATCTGAATGCTGGTCTACTAAAGAAAATCTGGTGTTGGGCCTTTTGGGATCCTTACAACACAGTGTTTATCACAAACCACCTTTTTTCAAAGAATTTATTTATTTTTACCAAAAGATCAATGGACTACAATTCAAGCAATTTAATAAAATTCATGCTTGTTGTACCTCTATAATGTATACTTCCACCAGCCATCAAATGTCACTGTTTGATGCAAAGCCAGGGAGCTGTAAGCTGGGGATGGGGAGAGAATCAGCCTCTCTCTTCTTTTTGCTGTGTGTGCTCTAGCAAATTCATTAAGGTCCTTATAAATATGGTTACATTCTAACTCCAGCAGAGCCACATCAACATAGGTCATGTCAACCCTTTACGCTTTTGGCAGCAAGAAACCATAGTATGATGCCAGATATATTGTCGAGAGAGAGTTGTAGTCACTTCTGGTGCTCTAATGAGTTTTGCACTTGCAAAGAAGTCTGTCATAGTCTCATTTCACATATTTCAAGGATATACATTTAATTTTTTCCCCAAACCCTCACAATTAGCGCTGTTTCACATAGTGCTTGTAAAAGTGTGCCAGCTGAGGAAGTTGAAAGAACATGGGCAGCAAGTTCCGTTAGGCAGGAACACGATGGGAGTGACAGGCTGTGATACATCACTTGGTATTAATAGGTATTTGGGAGACACAAGACCACAGCAACAGCTGGATTGTGCATTTCCAAGCAATGAATTCTATGAACAGACTTACTATTTCCATGTGAGTAGAATTCCCAAGACATAGCTGTATTAGCCTCAATCAGTATGCAAAAGGATCCTGCTGCACCTTTGATACTGAAAGAAGTTGGCAGCATAAGCTTTCACAGACTTAAGTCTACTTCATCAGATGCATGGAGTGAAGTGTCTAGGTACTGATTTAAAGCTGTGAATGACCTGTTTGTATGTGTGAAGTACTAGTAATGAAAAGTTTTTGGTATGGTTTTAAGATGACAAGTTCAGTTTTAACGGTGGTCATTGGGTAACAAAGGCAGGAGGAAAGATGTTTCCCAAAGCCAAGATGGGCAGATAACTATATGAATGGTGCAAGGAGTTGATGCTTGGCTGGGAGCCAGAAAGGAGTCTAACCAAACAGGAATGTAATCAGACAGAAATTTTATCTGTGAATTAAGCTTACCCCTATGGTGCTATTCCATTTATACTGGAACTTGCACATGTTTAGCGAAAGCATAATATACACACAATTTGTTCATCAATAATTATTGCTCCAGAAGCCCAACTGAAATGAAATAGTGAAGTTCTCATAGAAGATTACATACAATCACAAATTACCTACAGACACTTTCAAAAGCAACAATGCCCACTAGAAACTAAAAGTCTTACCATCTAGAAGACATGAGCCTGATGGATTAACTGTCTGAATAAAAGCTTTGTATACTTCCTAACAGACCAGCCATATGAAACAGTTACTTGCTAACAGAGTATCAGACTACCCTCTGCTGGCTGGCAGCTTTTTTACAAATCAGGTTTGTTATTTTTCAAAAAACAGGTGACCTTTAAATTGTTTCTGTTAACAATAAGTAATGCCTTTTCTCAAAGATCGGAATGAAACAAATGAAATTCAGGAAGATACTTATTGGCAGAATGCTTGACAAAAAGACACCAATGATACAGCTAGAGTGCTAAGTGGTAACTTCATAAAGAATTAAAAAGAAATCTCTTCGGTGAACAGAAACCCGTTAATATGACAAAAGATACAACGCCCAGGTATTTGTGATAGTGGAACCATACAGAAATGAGTAGTAGGAAGAAGTTCCTTCTTACAGAAGCATCTTTGCTGGCACTAACTGCACAACTACCCCATTCGGCAACAAGTTAGCATAAACTGTTAAGACTGATTTGGCACACAGTCTTAGAGTAGCCTTAAACCAAACTGGTGTCCTCCAGATGTGCTGGTTCCAGCATGCTATGGAAACTGTGGTCTAACACACCCAGAAAGCACTTGATTAAGGAAAACAGCAGACTTCCAGGGAGTAGCCATGTTAGAGAAGCAGCTTCAAGAGACTAGTTGTGTTAGTGCATTGCAGGAAAAAACCCACAATCTTGTATCACATTAAAGTAAAAAAATTATGATGGAATTTGACTTTATAGTCTAGAAATCACTATCAGCAACATTAAATGTTACCTCAGTTGGCAGGGATGTGCATATGTGCAATAAGGAAATAGTCTGGGATGACTCAATTACTTTAACTGTATGCAAAACATACATAGTGTCTATTCACAATTGAGGTAATTGGTTATTCCACAATCTGCTTTGTTAAGTAGCAATTCATTGTCTCTATTCAAGATTAAACTGATTGTCTTGAATTTATTGGTAAGTTCTAATTCAGTAAGTTTCATGCTGGAGTCTACATTTAAATGTAACTTTGTTGTAGAATACATATGTGTCAACCGAGAATAGGACTTCACATATCTGATGAGATGGACGTGGTTAAATGAGACATGCGGCTAAATCCAGCCAGAAATTCCAACTAGACTAGATCCACTGCCTTGTGTAAGTGTTGACTTAACATTCAGCAACTGATTCAATGAGCCACTCTAATTGGGACTAACAACTGGATTTAGCCTGTAGATCTTTAAATAAGGCAGAGTCGGATACACAATGAGGATTTGGATGTGGTCAGAACCACCCCTAATGGAAAGCTTCTCTGCTACATAGGAATTAACACCTGAAAAACCTCTCCCACTACTCTATTTTTCAACAATCCAAATGAAATTGGGGGGGAGAAAATATACTTCACTGGATGGAACTAAATGTAAGCTGAGTCCAACAATACAGAGTTTAATGGTTACAGGTATGTCTATACTGAACTGTGGTCCCTCTTTGAATAGCAAAAAGGGTAAGAAAAAACAATGTCATACTGATTGTCCTAAGTTTCCACTAAACTGTGGTATCCTGCTCATGCATATTATTGTGCAATGTCCAATTTGAATCTGCAACACTCTATGGCCAATTATGATCATAGACTCCTCTATGCTTCTGATAGTTAACCTTCATCTCCAAAATAAACATTTTCATTCTGACAAATGAAGACAAAAGGTGGAAAGGCAATACCATTGCAGCTGAATTTCTATTTCCAGTTTTCTTGGCTAAGAGCCACTAAAAGACTTACCTGAATTAGTTTGCCTAATGGTCCTCACATTGTACTGCAATCACTGCGTAAAGTAGCATTGCACTGCATGAAGTAATTTCTATTTTTGTTTGCCTAATACCTTCTATGCTTCAGTTGGATGATTCTGAACTTGGCTATTGGAAGAGGTAGTAAATAACTTCTCTACACCATTCACAACCTTAAAGCCTCTTTTGCATTCTTCAATAAACCAGATGTTTTAAAATTAAAAATTCTCAGCTTCTTCACAGTTTCATCATAGAGAATACACACTTATTCTCCAGCTGTCCTTTTCTGTTCTTTTGCCTCTTCTACACTGTCAATTTTGATACAGGATGATGAAAACTTCAAACAGCATTTCAAATACGGATATCCCACAATCCCTACAATGGCATCTACTACTTCTAGTCTTTTTACAAATCCTTCAACAAGTGAGATGATGTTTTAAATTAGCTTTACTTGTTATGCCAGTATTTACTTCCCGGATAACTGCAAAATTTGGAACATTTATTCCAGCATGCATCAATTGACTTCCATATACCACACACCCCTTCCCCACTTTTGAGGGGTCCATTCTCCCTAATGTGGAGAAATCTTTCCAGTATTGATCACACTGAAAGCTGTATCTTCTGCACTAAGATAAGGGTGCAGAAACTTTCCTTCTAGAGAGTATCTCACCTCTTAGAGAATATCCTACCTGATGGACTGTGGTTTTCAGCTATAATTCCATCTCATAGAGAAATCAGAAATATTTTCAGTCCTTATTCTAGAAGCCACATTCTGCATTTTGAAAAATCAACTCATTCTTTTCCAAAATGCAGCTACCTCTAAGCTATAATGCAGTGGCTATTTGGCAGCTCAAAGAAGCACTGGAAGAGCAATAAAACAAGCACAAATTGTTCCTTTTCATTTGCTCCCTTTTAGCAGCACTGGGTCATTGTAGTAAAGGGACTGCCCACGTAACAGTTTGTTTGGTCCTCCTTAAGCTGATACAGCCCTCTCTGTAGACATTCAACTTATAGTGAGGAAAAAATGGTTGACCAACCATAAAGGAGCAAGTGAATGGAACACATAAAAATAGGTATATACTCTTTTTTCTAACCAACCTTTAGCTGGTGAGAATTGCTGAGGAGCATGAGGATCAGAAGAAAGCTCCAATGGAAACTGTAGTTGCTCTTCATTGTCTGTGGAAGCTTGAAAGAACAACAAAAAAGTAGTGCATACCTGTTAATTTCTCTCTTTGAAAAACACAGTGAAGAGAAGCATTTAGTTGTTTAGATAGGAAGAAGATGGTGTACTTTGCATAAAGTAAAGTACTAGCAGCTTCTTTCTAAAAGTACTAATTGTGAGTCCAATTACTTTGTGCGAAAGAAAAGCTGGACAGCCACTGATCTTGTCTAAGGATGGGATACTTAACATGGTCATTTCCTGGGACCCTGACACTTTAAATTTCTCTAAATACCTTTTAAATTAACTAGTGAATTTGTTCTGTTGTGATATATTTTGGATTACCATCTTTAAAGTTATGATCCAAGAACATTTACTTGGAAGTTACTTTGTTTTCAAAGGCACACAGTTCTAAGATGAGGCTAGGAAACACAACCTGCCTCCCTCAACATACTTTGCAAGATCCAGCAGGTGCCATAACATCTGGCTCTGGTACTGGAAGATGAGAGGAAAGGAGGTGCAGTTCAAGAAGTCATCAGGCTTGGAGAAAACCTACTGCAGCTCTGCACAAGTAGGTGTATATCACTTGTTTTTCCTATAGCATACAATGCAAAATGGATATCTTAGCTCTAATCCCACCCCCACCCACCCCCCAAAAATCCCTTGAAACATAAGAATTATGCTTTCAGGGCAACTTCATTATAATTGCAGAAGGCTTTGGAAAAAGATGTTCCTTAGAATTAATGCCTGGAATTCAGTGCCAGAACATATGAAGGTGGCCATAGGCTTACATGGTCTTAAAATGGGACAGACAAATTTATGCAAGATGAGAAATGGTGTTATAATAATTTTGATCCTGAAAGATGAGCTTCAATTTAGCACTCGCAGGACAGATTTCATGCAGGTCACTTTGCACAATGTTTTCCAATTTTGGTTTGCCAGATTTCATTATGAGCTTATTTTGTTCACTATTCATACCAGTCTGTTATTATTGGTTTAATTCTCCATACCTCCAATTATCTCTTATATAATATAATTCCATTGCCTAGGGTTCTGCCACGTTAAACAAGACAATTTTAGCGTCCTGGGGAAGGACAAAAGCCATGTTCTTCAATAATCATTACAATCATCTATCTGACTGGCTTTTGTCATATAACACAGCCTTATAAGTAGTTCCTGAAATTTCCCATTAAAATGGTTAGCAAGATCAATGTTTGAAAAACTTCTATAAAGCCAGGATTGAATGTACTTAAGGTACTGGTCCCCGTTTTTAAACAAGGCATAGAATTATTGAGGTAGTTACAAATAAACCATGGAGAAGTCACTTTTTTTTACAGCTCCCAGAATCCCCAGTCAAAGTGTCTTTGTTGACAAGAGAATTCTGAGTACTATATTTTTTTCAACCTTTAACTAGAAGGTGAAGCCAGGGCACCAGGATACATACAACTGTGATAATTCAACTTGAACGAGGACTTGTAAAACATCCACACACCACAGACATTTAGTGTCTGCAAGAACTGGCTAAAATTAAATTTATTTACAAATAAAAGCTACTTGATAAAAAGAAGAAATATGTCAAATTATGAAATTATGCCCAGACACTGCATTTACTAACATTCTATCAGGGCTGCTGAAATAAACTAGCATTCAAAAATGGCAGTCACAATTAACAATTATCAGCTGAAGCTGACAGTTCATATTCCCTAATATGTTTACCTCTTTGTACTGTTTTTTCTGCTGGTGTTTTGGCCGTCTGTAAAGCTTGGTGTTTGTCAAAAGTTATTGCAACTGCAGTGACAGTGACCTGTAATTACCAACATGAACTTGTTAGATAATATTTTTCACCTTTATTTAAAAATCTAAAATTAATCTAGTTCATATACAAGTTACTCAATGGTAGTTAATATACAAGTTACTCAATAAACATTCTTCTTGTTCTTCAAAGTTTCAAATGTTTTTCAAGCATTTTTGCTAATATTAAATGAAACGCAACAACTCATCATAACCCAGTCTCCATAAAATCATAGAGCTGGAAGAGACCACAAGGACCATTTAGTCCAACCCCCTGCCATGAAAGCATTCCTGACAGATAGCCATACAACCTCTGTTTAAAAACCTCCAAAGAAAGAGACTTCACCACACTCCCAGGCCGTGCATCCCACTGTTGAACTGCTCTGCTCAGTATTTGTCCAGATTAAGCTGGTCATACCATTGTCCCAGTGGAATCAATGGGACAATCGCATGATTAACTTAACTTGAACCACTCAGTCTCTTTCCATATGACCTTTTGATATAAATAGTGTTGTTAATTTACTGTAAACAGAGCAACTAGAAACAGAGACACTTGATTCTGTGCTAATGAACAAACGTTAGATGACATTAACATTAACATACATTAAATGACATTCTAGGATAATGATGGTTTATACAGTTAATCTGAGAAAATCTGAACATCAGAAAATATTTATGCAACAATGTGTGTGAGTAAACACAATAGGCTTTGCCAGCACTTCTTACAATAGATTTAAAAGGAAGTAAAGCAACACCCGTGGACAACTAAAGAAAACACAATTTCATTATACTAAAATACATACATAGATACATACATACATACACAGCCATACATGTCATTTACTTGGCTTTAAAGTGTTCACAGAATGATCACAATGGAAATAGCAAAGGGCATTGGCACTGTTTGGCATACACAAATAATTTGATGCAGGACATGAACAAATTATCCAAAATGTCTTATGTCAGGGACTTTGTCAAGAAGAAACAATCTTTGCCACATTCTTGGAATATATGCTCTGCTCCAACATTTCAGTGTACAATCTCTACAATGAAATTGCAACATTTCACTATTCCCTTTAGCGTATCTCTGTTTATCACGTTGGACAAATTTTAACAATCATAATCAAAACTGTGTAGCTAGGAAGCTTTCAGAAAACATGTCTAGCTTGAATAGTTTTACTTTTTCAAAGTATGGTCACATGACAACATAACTTGAAAGACTACAGAATCCAAAGAAGTACTTTTTCACTTGAACTAGAGCAGACTGATTTAATGCAAACTTGGTAAGTCAAAACTTACACACGTTCCACTGACTCAGTGGGTCTAGTCTAGCCTAAACTGGATTTAGCCTAAATAGATAAAAGAAGTGGGTTACCTGAATTATTTCATCCTCTGGAAGTGCAACTGTAAAATTCACATGGCACAGGCAACAAGGAATCATAGACCGAAGTTTGAAATACAGGCTCTGTTGAATAGAAAATATCAGTTTGTATTTAATCACTTACATGTACCTCCTAAAGTGATAAAAGATCTGTATTTTTCTTCTTTTTGGGGCGGGGGGGTAGCCCACTGTTATCTCCATCTCAGTGATAACTGGTGCTTCCCAAATCAGTGGGGCAATGAACCCATTGCAGGTTTTGTCTTGCTTAAAAAGATGTAAACAACGCTAAGCAAATTTAGGAATGGGGTTCAAAACCTTGGAGAGCTCCTTTGATGTCTGCAATAAAACATTCTACCATCTCCACACCTTAGTCATTTCAATCTGAGCAGACTTTTATTATTCTATTATGTGTGCATGGGTCATATTTATCTGTTATTTCTGACACAATGTTTGGATCTAACTCTGTTACGGCAATATTATAAATATTAAAGAGAAAGTGTCACTCTTGTTAAAGAAGATGAAAAGACCTAACTAAAAAGGCATTTAGAGACCAACTCATAATCTTGATAATTATGATGTAATTGCCAAACATTATGTTCAAGCACAATGAATCTATAGCTATGGTCCAATTCCGTGCATGCCTGAGTAATAAATCATTCATCCCTGCTGGGAAGTGTTGAGCAACTGTTGAATTGTCTATTGTCAGCTGTTTTATGGATTAATACTTTTGGGAAAAACAGCCAGTGCATTTTTAAGTACAGCAAGGAGCAGGGATATGGATTGTCTTGCCACATTTATACCTGCCAAAGATGAGTACTGGATCATTTATACTGATATATGACCTCATGTCCCAATGAGAATCTGAGACCTGAGTCTATGAGCAAACCACTTATTATGAATGGACAGATTCAGATTTACTTCAACAGGGGAGTATCATATAATATCTACATATCATATCTTGGGATCTAAACCTGGAATCAGTGGGGAAGACATCTGGCACAAGTCTTGGTTCATGGCATTATCCATTCCCCACAAGCTTCCCCCTCTATCCAGTATCAGCTTGTACAATCCAATCTGCAGATTGCTACAAACAGAAATGCACGAAAAAGACACAAATGTCTCAAATAAATTGATTACTTAAATGAATGTTTGTTTGTTTGTTTTAAAAAAAAGCAGTTCCAGTAATAGCATTCTTACCTTCAACAAATTCTCACAAAGATCGTTAAAGGTCTTATTGAGCGTTTGGTTTGTTAGGGTAATGTTGGTAAGTCGGGAGACTCTCACTGATGTGAACATCTGAAGGAAAAAGAATAACTTCAAGTTGCTTGCTTTTAAGCTTAGAGTTTTACTATAGTCTATAGTTCTAACTGAGATTGGAAATGGTGATGAGATGAACAAATACTTTATGGTAATTTAATGCAAAACAGAACACATATATTATACTTAATAATTATTCAATAACTTGTGTTATTAAATACATGTAAGTAAACTGCACACTGACTACGAACCAAATAGATCTATGCCACATGTTTGCATATGATGGAGAGAGCAGATACACTGGGGAGGGGGACAGATTGAGGATGTAGCTTTCAATTCAAACTATATGGCTGGGTCCACAGAAATATGAACTGAAGGAGGGATAAACTCATTAGCACTGTTGCACATGGTGCTATCTATAATAATGCTGAATCCTGAGGAGAGGTTCTATGGGATCAAAGTTTGTCCCATGGGTTGTGACATTCAGTCTGTTCAGAACGCACTGCCTCTAAAGATCAGATTTGTATAAGCAGCTGCAGCATACATACAGATGGTAGCTACAGGCCCACCTGGAACCTCTCCTGAATAAAGACAATTTAGAAAACCATTACATACTGTAATGGGGAAGAGGGAGATACAGAATACAGTGGCTAGGATATTAACTGGGGCTGGTTGTCAGGAATGTACACCACTGATGTTGAATCAACTGCATCAGTCCCTCAATTGCTCTGAACAAATTTCATAGTGCTACCATTTATGTATGAATTCTTATAAGGCCCAGAACCAAGGTATACAAGTCACGCTTGCTCTCATATTAACCTTACAAGCATCCTTAACATCTATGGGGAAGGGATTGACAACCAGTCAGAAGACATGTTCAGCTGTAGAGATCCAGCTGTGGAATATGGACATGAGGGTGGGCTGCCTGTGCCTCCACTGTTATCTCAGTGATGCCAGTCAAAATCTTCCCTACAACATTTCAAACCGTTTTACCCGTTTATGCTGCTTTTGACTAGTGTCTAATAGTTGGAATTTACCCTTTTATGTTATGTTCTATTATTTTTCTTGGCATCTTGTTCTAGAAACTAGTATAAATATCAATTAATTAAGAAAGATTTTATAGCAGTGCACATACTACAACTATTAAAGAAGTTCTTTAGCAGTCTTCACACTTCTGTGTGTGTAAAACATCAGATGTTTTTTTAAAAAGCCCTTCTGAGAGTGAGAGGGCAAGATTAGTCTCTCTACTGGGTCATAATGCTTAAAAGACCTGAGAGGAATTGAAGATACTGCCCATTTCCTTTGGCAGTTCCATGGATAACCTTTTTTACGAATGAGAAAAGCTGCATCAGTGAAGCTTAAAAAGAACACTAGGATCCTAACATTGTACATGTAAGTATGAAGAAACAACAAAAGCATTTTGATTTTTCCATGGTTTGCTTCTTAATCTGAAAAATCATTTACATATAGTACAGCCACTGTACCTGTATATCGGAAGTCCAGTTATTTATACCTGGCATAATTTCTGTGTTACAGCTATAAAAGCCTATCAAAAGACACAAGCCAATTTGTTAACATTAGAAAACACAAAATAGTGCTCTGCATCATGCTCAATTTTCAGAATTTACACAGCCAGATATGTTTTCCACTAGCATAATAATTGGGTGACTTGATCATTTTTCCTTGCATAATAAATGAAAAAGATACATTTCAGAAACATTCTCCATAAATTTGTTCATTTTTTTTAAAGTAAGTACAGAATATGTCTAAGGATTATATCTCCTAACAGTTAAAAATATGTATTTCAGGCAACAGTGCAGGAAAACAACAAAACTATGATATGACCTACTAATCTCCAACTTCTTAAATTCAGAAAGAAAGACTTGCAAAAGTCAGTTGTTTATTCTGAGTGACTGACAGCATAGTATCGGTAAAAGGAGGCAAGTTTTCTATTTCTGCCTTAAAAAAATCTAGTTCTTTTGATTGCAGAGAAAGTTATCAGAATTTTTTATGTTACGCACAATCAAGAACTAAAGCACCACTGAGGATGCCTATTCAGAATAATGGTTCAACACCAACAACAAAAAGAATATTTATAGCTCATTGACAGGCCCCCGACTCAAAAAAATGAGATCACTTTTTATTTACCCTCAAGACAGTTTATAAACAACCACTATAAAACCACATACAATCGGCACAGGATTCCACCCATTTAGGATTTAACAGCTTGCTTCAAGGGATGTGAAGTTACAGAAACCACACTATCTTCTTTAAAAAAGGGAATCCACTGTAGAAAACAATGAAGCTAAACAATATGATGAGAGTGGGTGTGTCCTCCTCAACTGTTTGTGCCCCCCCTGTAAATTCTTGTAGTGGTTAACATAACTGATTGAAACATCTTCTTCTTCTTCTTCTGACCCTGTAGTTGCTAATATCAGTTGCTAACTCATGGAAATTTTACTTCTCTCACTGTTGACCTAAAAGACAGTTCTGCTGGATAGTTGTTTATTAACTCATGGACAGTTATTAAAACCAGAGTTCCCCAAAAACTCTGCAGTGTCCCAGACAGTACAAAGTACAGTGTTCTGCGCATCTGAGCCACCAAGGCTAACAGCAAGAGATTAGAGCAGAGGTGGACAAACTGTAGCCCTCCAGATTTTGCTGGACTGCAATTCCCAGCACTCTTTACCACCGGCTCCCAGCATTCCAAAAGTCCTACAACTTTTAGAAAGCTGCATTTTGCCTATCTCTAGATTATAGTAGAAGGGAATAAGCTTCAGAGTCCACAAGAAGAGCCCCTTGGAATCAGATTAAAGATCTGCCCCGTCCAGAATCCCTTTCCAAATGCCCCCAGAAAGCCCCCAGTTTGAAGGCAATAGTCTTTCTACATGGTTGTTATCAGTAGCTGGCATACTGCCTCTGATACATAAAAGCATTATGACTTATAAACTACTGACAGAATTGTCCTCCATGAATTTCTCTCCCCACTTCCACTTTTAATTTAGTGGCAATGGACACCAATTATTAACTTTGTAATTAATTGCCTGTCTAGAATCTTCCATCATTTATTTCCACTAAAAGACTCTGAATTCTGATATTATGAATAAGATAAAATTCCCACACACTTCTTTATATCAGAATGGAGGTGGACAAATGAAAAAATAAGACAAAATGGAATAAAAACAAGGCTTGGTTTATGTTCCTTTCCCCTAAATTTAATTAAGATATAATTAACATGTCATTATCTGAGCATGTCTTTGAATCTATTCCTGCTTAAATGAGAAAGCAGGAAGAAATGAGGAGATTCTCCATCAGGAAGTTTCTTTCCCATTACAGTAGAAGTGGGAATTACACATCCCTCATTCAGAAGAGCTAACCTCTGTCCAAGGCCTAAGAGGGGGATTGCTAGCCAGAACAGGCATCAGATGGCTAACCTAGATGAATAATGTCATTGGAACAGTCAGAACATTATTCATGATGGAATACAGTGATTCCACATACTGCCATTGGTATGGACTTTGTTATTGGTGTTATTGATATGGACTTTGTCAGGGGCTTGAGCCTAGAATCTGAGTCTGGGCCCTCGTCCAGGAAGCTCCACGTAAACTATACTCAAGTATCAGAGTCCCTCGCTGACATACATTATGAAGCCTTTCATCTTTGGCACAGAAGACTTTTAATTTGTGGTTCCAGCATGACAAGATTTGGTTTCTTAAATCTAGATTTATTTTATAAAGCTGAAGAAGTAAGCAGCAAGACAGAAAAGAGAGCTAACCTAGGGGTCAATCATGCAAAGTCTTACACTGAAATTTGTCCCATTAACAGCATATGAAAGACCTTCAGGTTCTGGCCACAAAGTATACCAGACAAGAGTTAATCCCGGCCTTGTTTTAATCCATTTACTGACTGCAGGGACGTGACTGCACGAACCACAGCAGTGTGCGCCCATCATCAGGCAATTTCATTCTGAGGTAAACATTCACACAACTCCTACTGAAATCCATAGCATTTACTGATGGATCTCAGTGTAGCACTGAGAAATCCTGAAACCGTTTGTTTCATGCTATGCTCATAGTCTAACAGAAATAGAATATGTTTTTTCAAGATTGTGCAAGTTTGGTCTTTCAGCCTTTGTCTCAGAATGATATCAAGACCACGAGAAGAGGCGCCATGGAGAGGACTAACACATCTATACTGTAGCCTTATGCAGTTTGGATAAGGACAATAGCCGAAGAGCCTGATTAGGTAAACATTTAACATGCATTCAAGGTTATCAGTCCTGTGGGGTTAGTGTCAGAAAAACAGAGGTCATAGCCATACCAAAGACTTAATCTGGGCCACCAACTAGCATTCTGAATTAAGATAAGGACCCAAACTAAGGCTGAAAACCACTGGAGTGAGAGCAGGTTTCCCAGGACAGGCAAAGTAAGTCAATGCAAAGCATAGAAAGGAAGATTTATTCAGAAGTGAGAATGGAAGTCAATTAAAATATCAGTTCTGTATCCAAAATATGGCTCTTCAAAGCAAATCCCATAGTTATAAAAAGGGTTTGACTTTGGAGTCTCATGAATCAGAAATGTCAAAGAATATCTTCATTTAATAGCAAAATTATTATTCCCCCTCTTCCTCCTCCTCCAAACTTCACAGAATTATTGCTTGGATTTCTTATTCCAGAAATTCCTTTTTTTTCCTCCAGATGTATTTTGCATTTATTGCACACTATTTCTGTTTACATCTAAATTCAACACACTATTCATGAAGCTTCCTTACACTTCCAGTGTTGAAGAATTATATATATATAAGAACAAGATTCATTTTTGATTATATTTTGATTATATTTTGGAAAGTGCCAAATGGCAGGAATATAGGGATGGCAGAAAGAAAAATACATGCAGATTGAGGGAAGCATCTTAGCCTACCATTCTGTCTTATACCAAACTGTTAGTAGGTATAAGAGATGCAAGAAACTAGAACCAATTTTCAGAGAATCATTCTATATGTAACAACAAGATATAAACCTAGATTCTCCCCTTCCCACCCCCTGCTTTTCTGGCTGAAGTTTGCTTGGGAAACAATGGAGATATATGCATTTTAACAGTGTTCCACATACCTAACACCAAACCATGGTCAATGCCATGTTTTAATTACACTATTATCTCTGAGCCTCAGACACTTCATTAACACACACACACACACACACAGCATTTTACAATACCTGAAGGTGGGGGACGTCGGTCAATAACGAATGAACATCCTCCATTGCATCAGTATCATCAATCTGAAAAGTCAACGTAAAATATTTGCAGCTGAAAAATCCTTTCTGTCCAAAGTATCAGTGTGGCAAACAGTGTGTGTCAATGATATTAATTGAAAACAAAGGACTGTTGAAGGACTGTTAAATTATAGTTAATTCCTTCAATTACACAGTTTTCAGTCTGAGACAATGCCATTGACTTGAGACTATTTTTAGACAGCTGCAATTATAAAACATTGTCTTTTTAAAAAATGTTCCTCTTTCTACAAAGAAATGATTTACCAATAGTAACATTTTACCCGCTAGCAGTATCTCAGATAGAAACAATACTCTATTAATAATGCTGAAATAATCAGTGCAAATTATTTATGAAGAAAGAAGAAAATAACTCAATTAATGCCAAGAACATCAAATAACAAATTATTAGGCTTGGGAAATATCTCAGCCCCCAACCCCTCTGAGTTTTTGAGCATTTTCAAAACTTGTGTGTGTGTGTGTGTGTGTGTGTGTGAAAATCTCCCTCCATCCTATAAGAGGTATAGGAATCAACTCTACCATGCTCAAGAACTCTTTGGTCTTTTTTTAGGCCAAGAAGAGACCTTTGTCTCATCTAGGAAGTAACTAGAAATCATTTCTAGTTTCAAAAAAATACGTCTTTTGTCTATAACAAGTCAACTGACCCAAATGTGGCAAAGGTACTCCCAAAGTCCCACAACGGAGGGCAGCAAAAATACCTATAGGCTTCTTCCACTTATCTGACAAGATAGGGACCAAAGTACTGTCAAACAACAGAACTGGTTGGAAAGTGGAACCCATATACTGTACTGTAGGGAGCCTGAGGCTCACTTGGGATTGACTGCACCCACAGTGCTTGCAAAGTCTCTAAGCTGGCCTAGTGTCCACCCACCCCCACAGCTCACTTTGCAAGCAGCACACATGTGCAAGAGGTTCCAAGCGAGCCTCCGTAGGCAAGAACTGATGAAAGACTGGAATCCCTACCAAATTAATGGAACTTGTCCTTAATTTGGAAGCATCAACAAAGTGAGTCATCAGACAATGGTATGTCAAAAGCTGGGGGCTTTCTGTATCAAAAAATGTTGGCAAAAGTGGGGTAGAATTGGGTAGCTGGACTGGAGCCCCTGCAGTGCTGTGCACAATCCACACTTCACCTAACTCAGTTCTATAGAGACACCTTCACTGTTCCTAGAACAGTGTGCAGAGCAAATACAACTCTAAGAAATTTCCTGTATTCACTAGTATCATTCCAGGGTTAGTTCCTTCCTCATGACTCTCACATTTGTGACTAAATCATGGGTCAAAACAATTCTGTAGTCTGCCTAGTCTTTTACCATACAACTGCAAGCACCATCTGTGACTGCACAACACCATTCCTGACTATGGGGCACATATGCAGAGCCTGAACCACCATAACAACAAGAGTGCTAAACCATGAGGCTTTTGACCACTGAATCAACTATTATTTTGACCATCTGTGGGGACTCAATGGCTGATTAGCACTCCGCCACAGACAAGTAACTCTAGCACTGCCTTCCTCAGAGTTTGATACACCGAGCAAAAAGCATATTTGGAACATCTTTATCATAGAAAGTTGAGATTAGAGAGAGTTACAAGGCAAGCAGTCTTTCATAAAGCCAGATACATTTTATTATAGCAAAATATTGTTCTGTCATTTGTAAATGACACAATTTTCTCTTCTCTTTATGCCAGGGATGGGGAATATATGGCCTGCCAGATGCTGCTGGACTATAACACTCATCCTCTTTCACTACTAGCCTTATGTCAGAGAAGGCTGTCCAGTAATATCTGGAGGATTACCTACTCCTTACTCCATTTAATTTAACTCTTCAATAGGCATACAGAAATATGAGCTGTACAGAACTAGAATGTACCTCCAAGACAAAAGCATCTTTCTTTCCATGCGAGAGATCCAACTCTGTAATTTCATCAGAACTTTCAGACTGAGATCTTAGCAACCTATTACGGGGCCTTGGTTCAGGAATGGGAGAGCCTATGATTTCTTCAGATGTCTCCTACATAGCACAATAAAATAAAAATAAAGTAAGCATCTCAATTCACATGTATCAAATCTCACATGTATACTTTAAAAGTCTCGCTACTTCCTCCACAACAAGAAAGACTGTCCCTGTCCTTAATTTAACAATGGACCGAAGACCTGTAGGATTCCTGCTACTCCAATCACTTCTTCAGCCTGCGGTTCTAGTGTTTCTTTCCCCTTCCCTTGCATGCCAGACGGTGAAGATGTATATGGGTTCTCATAATGTACAGATACATCAGGGCAATAACCTGACTGCTACAGACCTTTCAGAGATAAAGACCTATGGCAGCATAAAGGGTTCAGCTTTTCAACTGTTCAAGATCTAAATATGCAATGAAAAATCTAATGAATGCTATCTCAATATCTCCTAGAAACTGTGGAACCTAGCTGCTACTTGTACTTTCCCTATCAAAGGAAGAAATGGAAGGAGGAAGGAATGCTAGAAATTTTACAGCTTTAAAAAGATGAACATATGACTCAATCCATCTGTTTCTGAGTAATGACAAGGCAACAGAAGAAACTCCAGGTGGTCCAAACTTACCCTACCCACTACATTTAACATGATTTTAGAATTCCTTCACTGTTTATTCTGCCTGTTGGCAAACCTATCAAAACTTGCCTGGGCAGATGGATTCTCTTGCTGTTCTCCAGAAGAGATCTCCAGGATTGTGGCCTGGCAGGATGAGGGATACAGGCTGGTGCAGGAAAGGATTAGCTGAACTAGCAAGTGTAGAACCTATGTTATATGTGCAATCTCCCACACCAATCCCTGCCTACTGACTTCCAACTTTATATACCTGGCCTCTTTCAAAGTACGTTCTTTTGCTCATCTGCACTGTCCCTTACCAACTACCCCCACAGGAGATAACGTACACAGGAGTGGCATTTGACCCGGAATTGTTTCAACAGTTGCAAAACTGTACTTACAGGAGGATTAATCTCATAAAGCTCCTTATTTTTGGTTATTGTATCATTTATTTTCTTCTGCATATGTGAGATATGTTGTTCATAAGTGGCATCATTCGGTGTCTTTCCAGCAATTTGAATCCCACCAGGAGTTGGTAAAGCAGTCAAGTACACACCTGTGGCAGACTTTAAGAAGAACAAGAAAATGAAACTTAACACACATTATTGGAACACATGTGCTCAGTTTTTAGCTTCTCTACCTTCTCTTATATAAGGTAAAAAGGTTATTAAAAAGTAGATATGTTAAGGCTGAAGGGAATCTCCCCTCTTTTTTCATGAAGTCTTTTTGTTCCAGAAAAATTGAAAAAAATGGATTATGGAAAATTTTCTTTCAGTCTGAAAAATATGTTTTAATACAAAGTGTTCATATACTCATTGCCTCACAATCACTTCTAAAAATTATGTAAGAGGAAGATTTTTCAGTAAGATCATGTACTGTATCAGATCATTACAATTCCTAGTCTTGGTTTCCTTTTCTCAGTTCTTTCTATGGGAATTAGCATGTGATCTCTGCTTGAAAGCATGGAGAACAAGTGAAGACAAAATAATTTTCTCTGTTTTACTTGTGATGATGGGTTTCTTCTGTTGTTATTTATTGTTCAGTTCTGGCTTTATCACTTAACTATATCAATTTAGATATATGGTGAGAAGTATAAAACAATGGGAGGGGGGTGCCAGGATGAAAGCTCTGTATCGAAGCAAAGGGTCTCTCACTGCAAAACACAATGATGATCTCTAGAGATTCTGTGTCCTCCATGTGCACTCATGACAAACCTATATGTATGAGTCAAAGAGACCATAAACTAATAGTACAGCGCTCCCGCCACATTTGTGGGTTTGACCTTTGCGAATTTGATTATTTGCGAGGCATGTGCTTGCTGCATTTGCTTGCTCCATTTTCCTCCTCCCATCCCTTGCATTTCTCACCCCAGGCTTGTGTTTAAAAAGGATGTTTTTTTTTTCCTTTTGGGTGAGCAAAGCCCCCTCTCACTGCTGAAGGCATGGCCTCTCTGCCATGTTGTTGCACGCTTTGCTGTGTATTGGCTGCTGTTTTGTCCGGTGCTCTCTTTGCTCCTACTCCTCCTTTCTCAAGATAGCTGCCAGAACTCCAAAACTCCCCTCTTCTCTGTCTGAGGGGAAAGTGCCAGTAAGCCTTTTAGGCTGTCCTTTTTCTCTCCAACCCCCATGCCAGGGCCAGAGGCAAAGGAATGAGAAGGAGGAAGCTCCAGAGAGGAATCACGGTTTAAAACTATTTAAACTTGTTTCATCTATTTTAGATTACTTTAAAATGTGTTAAATTGCTTTCCTGTTTGAATGCTCCCCTGAAATATATAGTGAGAGGTAAATATTTAAATAATCAAAAATATCTCAAGCCATATTTATACCAGTGGAACAACTTTGGGAATGAGTCCACATAAACCAATTTACTGTCAAATGTAACAACAACAAAAACAACAACAACTTACTGCCAACCCCATCAACATGGTTTCTCCCACTGTGATCTGGATTCTCAGCCCAAAAAGTGCATTCATTCCCTTCAGCTTTAGCTTGTTCATGAGCTGGGTGTGTACTTCATACTCCATAAAGGGCAGGAGATTACTGATGGAGGTTGCATTCGCTTCAGCTTGAGCTTTCTTCTTCAGCCGACACAGCCTGTTGGGGTGACCAGTCAAACACAAAGCAGAGTTAGCTTGCTTGAAACAAAGAATCTCATATACAAATTCTGACCACAGAAAGGAAGCAAAGAGCAGAAGGAAAACAAGTACTGTCTGGAAGGAAGGAGGCTTCTGTAATCTCCCTGGTCTTTTTATGGGCCAAATCACCGATATAT
Organism: Ctenosaura bakeri; assembly: GCA_948474755.1. Lineage (NCBI taxonomy): Eukaryota > Metazoa > Chordata > Lepidosauria > Squamata > Iguanidae > Ctenosaura > Ctenosaura bakeri. The sequence continues at coordinate 1,517,649 of CAOLHI010000481.1, forward strand.
GCAAGTCTTCTAATACATTTTGAAAGCCACTTACAATGGAATTTTAAGCAGGTGGCATTTGATATCTGTTTTGAATCTACAGAAAGGGACAACCGAGTGCAGCAACAATAGACTTTAGTTTATAAATAGCTATTCAAACTCTAAATACAACTGCTGTTCACAACAGCATGTATACCTGTGAAGAATTCACCTCCACTGAACTCAGCAGGTTTTACTTAGGTAGTAAACATATAGAGACTTGGTTATTTTTTTTAAAGATGATCTGACTAAACGCTTGCTTAGTAATATTTTGCCCTTCCTTTATTTATCTTGCTGGCATTTTAAATATATAAGCACTAATGAATACAATGTGCTAATCAGATCCAGTAGAATGGTGTTTTCCCAGCTGAGCCCAAGTCTACGTTTGTCTAGTCAGAAAGTATCACTGAGTTCCATGGCACCACTTCCCCAGCCAATGCAAGGGGCGGGGGCATCAACCCTATGAACGAATACATGGCTATTTTTGTGCAGAAAGTGCCCTCCCTAAAATGTGTCTCTCATTCCTGCCCTGCCCCTTCTTTAGAGCAGAATTACTTCTGAGTCACTTTTGCTAGCACTTAAAAATATTTTTCTAAGCAGTATCTCAGACACCAGATGAGAGGAATGCCTCTCCATGGCCAACTGATTAATTTTGTCTTGTGGTTTTCTCTGTGATCTGCTGATTTGCAGTCATAGGAGTAGTTGCCTGATCTAATTCCTCATCCACCAGCCTTTTCTCTTTTTATGAAGGCACTCGCAGATCAATTTTATCAGAATCGCATTCAGGTATGTTTTCTCTTTTTCTTTGAGTCTCAATGGTAATTTTCTCTGTTAGTTTTTTAAAGTATAAGATACAGAAAGGAGGAGAGAAATAAAACTTGCCTGGCAAGGCAGGAATTTAAAAAATGATGAAGTAGAGAATGGAGTCAATGTTCCTCTAACACAGAAGAATTTTAGACTCCTGCCTCAAGCTTCTAGAGCATGGGGATAAACTCCTGAATTTGCAGAATATGAGAACACAGTTATCAAACAGTGGGGCTCAAAGGAGAAAAGCAAATCTAACAGGAAGATACCTGGCTTGAATGAGACATCCTTTCCCAATTACCAGGGCATCCACAGGCAGATCTATTGTTGTGAAAATAACATCAGGAACTTTTTGCTTTCGACAGTTGCAACAGTAGGTGAGGTGAGCTGGGAATGGCATGTTGAGCTCATCATATGGTATGTGACAAAATCCACAACCTGGAGGCGATGTTTCCTCTAACCTAGAAGAGAGAATGTGAATTGTTCAGGTACTATTTTGTATATATAATTCACAAAATATACATCTGAATGTACATGTGCTTGTAGGACTTTTATTCTAAGTAACAAAATACTGGCCTATGCAGAAACCGTACGTAGAGGTGGTAAAATTTTGTTTTCTGATTTTTGCAGCTGAAGTGTATAAGCCTGCCATTATCATCTGGGAAAAAGCAAAACTGCCTCCAGCAGAACAGGCATGGAAAAGCTGTTTCTGTTTCAAAATCACAAAACAATTAGGATAAGTTAATGTGCTCAGGAAAGCTAGTATTCCTTTCTGTGGATACATAACTGTTTGTGAGCTTATTTACAAGGTTGATACAGATATAAAAAAACAAACAAGATGTTTAATCCTATCAAAGAGTTTACAGAACTGGGTAAGAAGAAAACTGTGTAGTCAAAACATTTGTGAGTCAGTGATAACTACAACAGACTATTGTAATGAGCTGCTATGGCTTTACCTGACAAACTTCATTAGTGACTTAACAAAAGGATGATTGCTCTAATTTTTTTTTCTTTGGGAAGTTAATATCCTACAAACTAGAGTATCTCTTGGATGAACTCTGGAGTCTGAATTTATGCAGAGAAGGTAACAGAAGAGCATGATGTACTGCATTTGCTCTTTGAGAATTAATTGCAGGATATAAGGTTGTGCTGCCTATTGCAGGAATACGATTTACTTGTATTATACAGTGTAAATGAAACATATCTATAGATGCATGGGAAACCTCCAGTGCTTCTCTCCCTAACGAAAACTAAAACTTATAGTGCTGTTTGAGGCTTCTCACCCCTCAGAGAAGTGGAGAACACTTAACAGTTTATAGTTCCTTCTTTTGACAGTGCTACACAACCTGCACCTAGAAAGCTAATGGGTAAATATCTCAGAATTTTCAGTCTGGACCTCCCACAGGAAAGCAGAATATAAATTTCATTTAACAGAAATCATTCCAGGGCCAGAGTACATTTTTACTGTCATCTGTACATATCTGTACTGTTATCTGTACATATCTGTACAAATATAATTCTGTATAATTTAAACTGTCATACAGTATGTTTGCATTCAGTCAGCAGTTGAGTCCTCATTCAGTCAGCAGTTGAGTCCTCAAGAGTACTTTCAGTCAGCAGTTGAGTCCTCAAGAGTACTGTCTGGGTGAATCATTTTTCAGGTAGAATAATTTAATGCTTTGTGTATGAACCTACAGAATCCTGATACAGATTCTGCACATCAATTTTAAAACCAAATCTCCTCTCATTTTTGTTAAGACTCTGCAGACCTACAGTTTTATACAAAAGACCTTCCTTGTACACTGGAACATCGGGTTATATCCAATGGTGTTTGCCTGTTGGTGGAAGGCTCTTGGATACAGCATAGCTACCTATCAGTCAACTGAGGATGAAGTGATTTTGACTGCTTCCTCCTCCTTTGCTACCTCCCATGATGTTCAGAAAGGTCTCCCAGCAATGTGGGACAGATCTGAGGTGAGCAAAGGGAGGTGTAAAGAAGAAAAGGGAATCAAAATAATTTCCTCCCTATTCCACTGACAGAAGCTCCTGAAGGATCAAAATCTTTTCTTCACGCAGGAGCAACAATGGATACAGATGGCTGACATAAACCCATCCCTTCTAAAGTAATTGATGGACCACAAACTGTTTTAGGGCAACAATCCATCACCTTTCTGTGATGGATGGAGTGGTGAATACCACACTGTTCTGGACTACTGAATGGGAACATGCAGGGAGAATAGTTTATACCTGAACAACATCAAAGCCAACAATGATTTTACTGGCCCTGTGCAAATTTACTGAATATTAGTTATTTGGAAGATTATATATTAGTTTATTAAGGAGCATTATAGCATGAAACAGTCATCCCTCCATATTCGGTACGGTTAGGGGCACAGGACCTCTGTGAAGGTGAAAAAAACGTGAATAGCTCTAGGCCCGCTCAAACCATATTTAACACACAAAAAAGTATGATCACTATATTCAACCCACCATGGATTCCTTTGAGGCAGCAAGGTTCCTTCATAAGGCAGAAGTGGGTGACTGGTGGGGCTTACTGCCACGTCCACTGCTGCCCCACACCATTTTGAATACGGACTTACAAGCCTCATTTGCAGTTTCTCAGTCTCACAAGGCTTACAGTCCCTAGTCAAAATGGCATAAAGAGGCAACAGAAGTGTCACAAAATAATCCGTGAATAATCAAATCTGCAAAAATGAAACCTGCAAATGTGGAGGGCTGATTGTATACTAGTTTATCATAAAGCTCAGGCTTTAATATATAGGTGAGATCACTTATATGCAGAATGCTATGAGGAGCAGAATACAGAAGAGTAGCAAAGAGCACTGGGGAAGAGAGAGGTTCTTATTATGTGGTTAGTAGTCAAATGGGTTACCTTATTTAGGTTATTAGAAATATAAAAACAGTAAGGCGAGTGACTTGGTGCAGAGCTCCAGAACGTCTGTTGTTAGTTAAAGAACAGTAAAGTGGTTGGCTCCGCATCCTGCACTGTAACACTGGTAACCTACCCTAATAGAGAAGAACTATCCTGGTTTTGAGGAAAAAAATCAACCTCTCCCTTCTCTGACCCTATGGAAAAGTATCCAGGCTGCCATGACAACCTTTGTTCCAAACAGACTTCCATGGTGCCATCCTGCAGAAACCTAGGGTTCAGTACAGCTGCTGTGCCGGATGCTGACAAAATACAGACTTCTTCGCTATAAAAGAAAGAAAAGAAAGTAAGGTCTCATTTTAGTGGTATGCATGTTATATTTAATAAAAATGAAATCAAGAGCAGGATAACCACAAAATGAAATCAGTTTAGAGAGAACACTTTGGGAGGTGTGTTGAAACTTCAGTAGACCATCAAAAACAGGTATCATTGTGGTACACAGGTTTCTGCAAGTACAATGCCAGAACCATCACAAGCATCCCAAACAAACTGAGTGAGCAAATTTTTGCTGCTAGGCAGTTTAGAGACAGATTTAAGAAGACATCAAACTCAGATCGAGAGCATTCAGAGACACATCACAGCTCAATGTTCTAATTCAGAACCTTAATTTAACCAAGTACCAGATTGATGTATGTAGCATACTGTATGGAAACACAATGCATGCATGGCCTTAGAGGCAGGTAGGGGTTAGAGCTGAATTGGGCAAGGTGCCTGTCCCAAAGCCCTCTTGCTCTCACAGACTCTCATGCCTTGCTGGTGTTAAAATGTTCAGGGTTAAAGTGTTCAAAATTGGTTCCTCTCCCCAAAGACTTTCAGCAATGGCATTTTTTTGTCCCCAGGATTCAGGGCCTCCTTGCTCCTACTCTCAAACAGAAAGTGGTTACCATTAAAAAAAAAAGCCATTTCTAGACTAAGTGTGTTCTGAACAGGGTGGGTGTGAGGGGCAAAAAATCTGGCCCCCACATCCATGAGATTTGCCCACCTTTGGGTTAAAGAGATCTCCAAGAAGGTAACAGGAGCAACAAAGATTGAGAGGCTGATAACCTTTCCTTCTGTCTTTTATACGAAGACAGGAGGAAATTGCTGAAGAAAGCAAGAACTCTGACAGATTTTTCCAAATCATTTCCTGATGTTACTCAACTGTTATAGGGAATCAGATAGTTTTCCTGAAAGTAGCATTATTTTTGTGATGAAATCCTGTTTTCCAAACTAACCATAACAGTGACAGATGAAAAATTAGGATTTCTTTCATCCATGAGTGGAAGAAATTTTGAGAGACTTCAGGATTGTGGATGTACATATCTTAAGCAATTATTAGACAGTACATGTGGCATCCACAGTTACTAGTAACAAACACTTCCTCATCATAATATACATCTAAGTTTTTAATTCATTTGCCTCTAATCTTTAGAGGGTTCATACCCCCTTGCTTACACCACCAAATGAGGAGAGAGGTCCTCTAGCTCTTTGAAAATAAAACGAATAAAGAGACGCAAATAGTAGCCAAACAACGTTTTTTCTACTAGGGCACAATTCCATGAACCTTCAAAATATTTTTTTTGTGCATTCTTGCTTGCTGATGCTGTACCTTTGTTGATTACACAAGACAAAGGTCTGCATACAACTCTTCCCTATCTATATGTCCTGCATCTTGAATATTTGACAGCACTTTGAAAGATATACAAGGGATAGCAAGGGAGAACTGTGACTGGAGCATATTTTACACTTATCAAAATATGCCTCTTTCTGCTTTCAAGCACCTAAAGGAGGCCATCTCTTCCCCGCAGACAGAGAGTAGCTTTGACCAATGATTTATTAAAGGATACCAATCAAAGAAAATCCTTCCAAAGGCTGAGTAAAAGCAAGGGTGTCTAGCATGTCCCAGAATAACATATACTTCCTACAGAGCCTCTGATATTTGTTTGCCTCTCTGCCTAGTCTCTACTGCAAAGCAGATATATCAGTATCATCCTAAGCTTCCTCTGTCCCCATTTCCGCACAGACTAAGAATAACTTGCTGAAATAATTCCCCCAGCTTCTTTCCTTTCACCCTTCCTCTGCTGCTTGCATGACTCAGAAGTAATTTCTAAAGCATTAGGAAAATCAAGTATAAGTGATTTACCAAATGCTGGTTGATTCGCTGTAGCCCACTACCGCATGACAACCCAATGCCTTTGCATGAGATTTTATTTCTTGACGGATTTCTGCCCACCAAGCATCTCTTGTCTCTGGATCATCTGAAAGACAAAGCATAAATGAGTTCACTATTTTGCATTAATGCAAACATTTAAAAATCTCTGGCTATCGAGAAGATACAAGATAAGAATTGATATTTATTTATTTGCATTTGCAATGAGATTTTACTTCCTATCCCACTGCAAGTACATTTTTACTCCTCGAATGTCAAGTCTCAGTTTTAAAGAGGACACAAAATGTATTTTCTATCTCACTCACCCATTGAGTATCCTTTCGAAAACTCATGGCCCAGACACAAAGCAACATGAAACAGGTTACATGGACTGCCCTATGGAATCTTAAGACTTCTATGACAGCAGCTTCTATTGTTTTATGATAAAATGTTCTTTGAAACTTAGGATTTCAAACGCACAGTGCAACATGGCATGATAGACAAAGTGAAAAATGTCAAAAACTCTCCTGGGCAAGCAAAAGATCCTTGCACAAGCCTAAGACAATCCTTGTTTTGTATTATACGTACAAAACCATTATGGTTATGGATATTCTCACTACACCATTCTTATTTCTTATAGTCTTCAGTTCTGGATTAAACTACTAAATTATCTCATGAGGCACTGAAGGACTGCACTGCCCCCACTTTTTGAAAATTTCTTGCAGCAATAAATAACACACACTTCATGGATGCAATCCAAAACTCAGAGTAAACCATTCCATCTAAAGAAATTCTGGTTAACACTGAACTTCTAAGCATGAAATGACTTGTTTATGGGTAACCACACTGAAGACAACCTTTGTCAAATAAAAACAATATTGGAAGTTCAGACTTGAACATTAATGTGCTTAAAATCTTTTAGGAAGCAAATGATCCCAGTGAATGCAAACAGAATGTATTTCCAAGCAAGAAGCTTGAACTAGCATTACTACTTTAATATAATAAAAATGCCCTATATATGATGGAAATTACTAGTTAGAGCTAGTAATTATGGGTCCAAAAATCAAAAGCTATTTTAATTCTCACCAAGAACAGGACTTGCTAACCTCAAGGAAATAAATATATTTAGCAACATCAAAAACAAAAGCTGAAGTAAGATACTGGAGTGAAATGCTGTTTACAAAAGGAGAGAGGGCTTTGAGGTTGCTCTTTCTGCAGTGCAATTTCAGAAGAAGTTGCCATTAAAAGAAGCAAAATGCATTTATGAATTTCACCAAGTGCATAATTACAACCACATATCCAAGTTTATGCTAACTGCATCTGGCCCTTCCGTTTTTTAAAAGCATAAAGCAAGTCAACTGATTATAAGTGTGAGAGAGATGAGAACCTAGCATCCTCTGAGGAAAAACTGGCACCCTCAAGGATTGCAGCTGCTTCAAGTACCAACTCATCAGACATTGTTGACATTTTAAATACAGATTTTCAAAGAAACTTGGCTCTGTAAGAACTTGAGAATATAGCTTATGATTGTCACTAGTCCATAATCCAATGGGGTTGCTTTCTAAGAGCCTAAGGACATCCAGATCTGAATAAAACAGCTTCGCTGTCCAGACTACAAGATTCTTAATCTTTCCCATGCTAAGAAAATGCCTCAAAAACTACAGACGGAAGTTTCAGAGGAACTCTTCCAGCAAACTGTTTAAAAATTTACTCATGTAATCTCTACCTAAACTCTGTAACTCTGTAATGTTATGTTACATTACTCATGTTCTTTGGCAGTGTGCCAACTACGCAAAAATACATTAACTGACATAATGCATCTTGATTTATAAGCTGCTAAAATGTGAAGATAACCTGAATCTCTGTAGCTTCTTCATCTTCTTTTTTTTAATCCCAAGAATGACATTTCTAATATGTAACTGAACAAGGTGTCCTATCTATTTCTAGTATCACTTCCTATAAAGCTGGCCAAAGGCAGGCAAACTTGTCCGTAAATAGCAACCGCTTCTTCAACACCTATCTTTCGCTATTTTCAAATGGGTGTGGTTGGACTGTGGCTCCCATCACCTCCAACCATTAATCATGTTGGCTATAACTACCTAGAGAACCATAGGTTCCTGCAATCTGCTGCATCTGGACTACAGAATCTTTCTCCTAGCCTGAGTAGGGCCCTTTTCCCACCTTACCCTTTCACGGAGCTGGGGTGCGGGGCTAGTGCGAGAAGCCTGGGGTGGAAGGCTCTCGTGTCCCTGTTGCTTCGGCTCCGCAGCTGCTTCCTGGTCGTGCAAGCGCCCTGCCTCTTCCTTCTGCAGTGCAGCCTGGGACCTTTCCCAGGCTGCACTGCACAGGAAGTGTGACCGGCCCAGCTCCCAAGGCTCCACATGCCAGGTAAGTGCGCGTGGGGCCCCGGAGAGAAGCGCAACTGTGCAGCATTTTCAGCTTTAACCTGAAAATGAAAAAAATGTGTGCATGGTTCGCATTAGGCCCTTGAGTGTCACGCAAATGTGAGTGTGTTGTGTGGACTGCTCCTCACATTTACACGATGCTAAAGGGGTCCTTTCACTTCGGAAATGCCGTGCAAAAAGGGCCTAGGTCTGTACTGTTTACATCAGCCAGTTGACGAAGTGTGGGGACTTTCCTAGGGCAAATTTGCTGTGGGAGGCTACATATGGTTTAGTATTTGGCATCGTTGCCTGTTAACAAAACAGGAAACATTTTTGTGGGCACCTAGGGCCAGAATCAGACATGTGCAATAGAAACTGAATGGTTTATTCAGTTGCCTCTCTAGGTACAACTGTTGTCTAATGGGGAAAAAAAGATACCACAAACCTTTCAATAGGGACTTCAAATTTGATTATGTCACAAAATAAGATAATCTGGAGAAGTGGGTGGTGAGTTCATTGTAGCTTTTGATTTTCCTCCCCCTGCCCAGCCATGGCAGCCCCACACACTTCTCAGTAAGTCATTTTTGAAATCTGTGAGAATTTTCAAACTGTTCTAATGAAGCAGTACTGGAACTGTACTGATATTTTGTAAGCTTTTAACCATTACTACGAGAGTACTGAAGAATAAGGCAATCTGGGTTTGCAAAAACACTGAACAAGGTTGTAATTAGTCTTTTTCTCTTTTCCTAAGAATTATTTTTTAAAAAAATGACTGGAAGAGCTGAGAAACGCTTTTATGAATGCTTTACAAGGTTGAGTGGAAGGGAGAATGATAGCTGTAATTCAGTATGGGACTTCTGTCTGAGAGAAAGAGAATTCAGCAGTTTTGCAACATCTGTATTCAGTAAGGGGCTGCCGTGACTTTACCACGCAAGAGAGCCAGCAAACTGTCTGTTTCATGTCGGGGTTAATGTGCATTGGGCACGCTCGATGCCCATCCAGACAATGGCTAGAGACTGCCAATGTGCATCTGGATAGCTGGGAGTGCCAATGTACATTGACAGAGCCCAATGCACATCAAGTACTATTGCCAGTGCCTGGATAAACATCTTCACAATTCACTAGAAGGGCTCCACAGCAGAACTGCCACGTAGCTAAGTACATGTAAACTTACGCAGCAAAGACCATGATACAGAGTCATAGCCAAGGCCTTTTAAAAACAGAATGACTACAGCTACCCTCCCAGCAGTATCCTAAGAGATGTAACAATCTATGCAAAGAGAACATTAAAAATCTGAATCTTGAACTGCTGGTGCAGGGAATTTTCCCACTAAATTCCTCAAGTATAACCAGTGGGGCAGTGCTGAAAGTATGTTCTAAATCAACTTTTGGGACTGGAAGTTCAAAAAAGCAGAAGAGGAAGGATGAGTAACAATGCAAGAAGGCAGAAGTTGAAAAAGGAGGAGATGGGAAAACATACAAAGCAAATAAAAGAATGAAAATATATACAAGAAAATGAAAATTGCACTTTAAAATACTAAGATAATAAAACCAGAAGTGCTGAAAAGAAAAATATCAGAAATAATGGTGAAGATTCCAAATCCCAACTAGCTTTCTTTGGCACACATTTAGCATTGTGCAGCACACAGATTTTCAGAACAAGAGACCTTCTTTTTCTCCTTCCTTTACAGTAATACTTCTTGATGACTCTAAATAAATCTGTCATTTTCATTCTCACTATACATGCAATAATTCTCAGTAATGTTTGTGGTTAATACCCCAAATACTGAAAGATCACTGAGCTACACAGCCAATCAATGGCTTAAAAACCACAGACCTGAAAACTCAGAGAATACTGTGGAATCATGATTAGATACCACATGCTATCCTACCATACGAAACAGAAGTGATCTGTTAGTAGTAAAGTCCACCCAAATGATTTTCTTGGAAGCAGAATCTGCTTCACTATGTTCAGAAAACCATAGGCCAAAACACAAAGTTTTAAAATGAAACATCTCCCCTAAGATTTTAATATCTTTTCTTACAAATAAAAATTTCTTCCTCTTCTGCAAAAGTAGTTTTTTGGTTTTTGGTTTCAGCTTTCCTTCTTGAAGATTAACATAATAACTTTGCATATATACAGAATGTATTGCATAATTATACAATATATACACAAACTTACCTTTGCATGTTAAAAGATAAAAACAACTTCAATAAAAATCAAGACACCACAACATGGCAAAAGGAGTTCATACGAAACACTGGAATGCAGTGCAATGTGGAGCATTCTGGTTCTTTTTTTTTTTTTTCTGACATAGAGATTGACAAGCAGCCTCTTTTTGACGCATGAGCCACACAATTTCACATGGAGATGCCATCAGAGCATTTACACATTTAAGTAAAGCTAAGAAATTACAAAAACAATAGAGGAATTGGGGGGGGGATGCAGCAAGATGGCATGTGTCCAGCGCACTTCAGAAGAGTGTCGCCTGTTCTGTTCCGGGCTGAAGCAGAAGCTTAAAGAACTAAGGGTTTGCAAAGCAGATTCAGCATACAGGAGCCGGAAACGGTGGGTATTTTGGCGCATGCTTGGATCAGGTGACAGTACAGACTGAAAACTATGGCAGCTCACTGAAATGGTTACAGAAAGTAATGGCCCTGGAGTCTAGGTGAAGCAAAAGGCAAGCATACAGAGCACTCAATCACAAGCTTTTCTAGCAAGAATCTATCCAAGTGGGTTTAGGAAGGGTTAACCTAAAAACTTTATGGTGAAGATCTGTATTTAAATGTATAATGCAAGTGCAAGAATTTTTCAATTGTCAATATTTTAAGCCTTACAGATTGGTAAGGTACTAGAAGATAAGCTCTCTTTGTTAGTAGAAATACAAAGGGACACTACAGCTGAGAAATTATTGCTTTAAGAAGTCAGCTATAGTTAAATTCATCTACAGTAGGCTGATTCAGCCATATTTAATGGGGCTTCTCTTGGTATAGTTTCACAATTGTATATTAGGTCCCTGACCATAAAGAAATTCCATCAAAGATTAGCCTAATTATATATTAGGATTTTTAAATAAATATGCATAGGACCACAGTCTACATATTTCTACATATTAAAAGGGCAGATCAATTTCTGAGCAGTGTTAAAATTAAAAATGAAAATAGAAAAGCTTTATGTTACTGCTAACACAAATCCTGAGTATTACTAAAATAGCTACGTCCAAACAGTTTTAACTTCTATTTTGACTTCAGTCCTTTCTTTCATCTGCCGATTTGACAGAGAGCAAACACACTGTCCTTCTCTTTATTTATTTTCTGATTTTTCCTTGTGAATAAAAAATAATCTCATAAAATACACTCATCAGTAAAGACACTGGATAAATTTTTCAGCTCATGGCAGTTATGGTTTGCAAATTCTTTAAAACTGGCAGAGAATCTTTCAAAGAACAGGACAGTGTTAATGTATATAAGGCCTAAGGGATTCAATAGACAACCTGACCTCCCACAACAAAGACAACATTTTAACAGTGTACGTCAAACAGATCTGCATAACAGTTGCCTTAATGACATCTTTTCTGTTTCTTTCTTTATCCTTTCTCATGTACAATTACACATACTCACTCTCATACCCATACACACTCCCTTCTTTCATTTTAAACCAGTTCTGTATGTCTCTTGTAACCACTGTGTTGGTGTGGTGAGGCTTCTGTGAAGATTGGTTGGAATTTTCTCCTGGCCAGCATCACCATGTGACAGCATCACCCCACTGTCTCCAGGCAAGTCGTGACAATGGGAAGCCTTCCTGTGCTTACCCAGAACATCTACCAATTTGTTCTCTCTCAGTGTGCAACCTTCCTTTATAACTTACAGAAGAACTATACCTAGGTATCTGAGAAAAAAATGACCTGCCAGATATGTCTATGAACTTGCAGGAGGATGCCCTGTTGAAGTAAACCAACTAGCAATGCAGGGCATGCCTTGCACATTACCAACAGTGATATAGACTCAAGCTGATTGACTTGGACTCAAGTCAGACTTAAGTCACTCCAGTGACTTGACTTGGACTCGACTTGACAATAAATGACACACTGACTTGACTCAACTCATGATTTGTATATTTTACTGACTGATTCGCCGCACTTAGTTCAGTGACATAAGCCATTCATTCAGAAACTGTATGACTTTGAACAACACTTCCATCTTGTTTTGCCTACTGGTCACATAACAATCTACCGCAAGCCCAAAGCATGGATGCATTTCTTAGAGGGGAACAGTGAATGTGTTAGGCAATGGGCCTGAGGTCTGCTCAGCCTGTCCCCCAGAGGAGTTTTCTAAAACTTTTCCTAATACCAGAAGGCAAGACTCAGTCCCAGAGCACAGGGTATGTTTCTCAGAGGGGAACAGCAAATGTGCTAAGCAACAGGCTTGAGAAAAAAGGTTCCTTACTTCTAAAGCTTTTGAAGCTTCAGTAATAGGGAGTAAGAAGGATCCTATTCCACACTTCCAAAAAAGCCTCCAGCTTTGGATATGGGGAATAAGAAGGATCATATTTCCCAATCCAGAAGCTGCAGACTCTTTTATGCCCACTGACACAAAGCCTCCAGCTTGAGGAATGGGGGAGTATTATGTTCTAGTAGCCACTCAGAAAGTAGTACTGCAATAAACATCAGAACCAATGTTTTATATAGCACCTAAGGATGGATCACACAAGGAAGTGGGCAACTGTGGAAGGCTTTAGGAGACCTTGGAGGGCCACACCTGCTTCTGCCAAAAAAAGTCCTCAAATGCCTGTTGGGTGTATAGGGGCATTTTCACCACGTTTTGAGGTTGAGAATTGGTCCAGGGGCCCTGTAAAATGTGATGCAAATGCACCCCACAGCAGCTTCTGGAGATTTTGGAATATTTCAGGGCCAAATGAAAAAAATTGCAACAATTGTTTTGGGTACCTGTGGGAACATGAGGCCTCCAAACATGGCAGAAATGTACTCCACACCCATTAGAGTGCATTTGAGGGCATTCTGAAGCAAAAACAGAATTTTGGACCTTTAGAGGACATACTTTGTCCATCTCCTCTACAGACAGAATTGTGCATATATTAGAGGGACAAGCCATGGGCAGTCCAAGTTTAAGTTAATTTTTTTAAAAAAGGCAAAATTCATAGATGATGACCATCTCTCATCAGTGATGTGGGTCTTCCAGAAAAAAAGCAGAACTGCTCTATATAATGTTATCTGAGTTAGCACATCTGGTTAAATGTTATAGTCAAACACATTCAAAGCTTTGCATGGAAATTATTTTAATGAAGTATCTGTAATAATGTAAAGAGAACAGCATATACTTCTTTTATAACTAACAAAAAATGACCACAACTGAAAGAATGTTACTTTTAAGGACATATATTTAGAGAGCTATACCTGATACCTTAAATCAACATTTATTTAACTTTCTTTTGTTGAATTGTAACTGCAATACTTTTAGCTTCACTCACTCATTATGTTCTGTACTACTTGGCAGTTCAATTTCAATTTGAGAAAAAAATCTGATTCAACACAACTAGCTGAACATTCTTTTTTTACTAAAGGATGGGTGTGAATCTACAGGCACAGACTCTTATACCTGTGAACTGATTGGGAAGCAAGAGATTTGATAAAATAGAAACAAATATACCACTGAATTGAATTGTTAATCTGTTCCTCTAGGTTTGTCAGCACTCATTTCATTAGAAGTATAACTAGAAGTTCCTACCCTATATTTAGTCCATCTAACATGATTGATTGTACCACAACAGCCCAGGCAACTATGGATACATGCAGACAGATGGTGGTGGGGAAAATTTTCCATGGAAAAGCACTGGAAAATTTGCCACTCCACATCTCTGACCCACAGCGCAGAAAACTCGCAGGGCCCTGGGCCTCTGCAGATCCATAATGTTAGATCAGTGACACCCCTGACTTGACATGAAACCCATGGCATGGCACAGAACACAACAGTGTATTTCTGTGCATTTCCCTCCAACTTTGTACCACTTATCTCTTCTACTTCAAGGTAAGGAAAAAACAGATTCAGTGCAACTAGTTGAAGATTTTATTTCATTGAAGGATTGTGTGAACCTGTGAGCACAGGAAACTTGCCACATTTTCTCTTGATTATTTGAATGATTGATAAGCACGAAATTTTGTGAAATAGAAACAAGCTTAGCTGTACTTGTTAGTCTGCTCCTCCAAGAAATAGCATATGTCAGTGCTTAATTCCTCTAAGGAATAAGTAGAACTTCATATCCCACAGCTAGCCCAATACATGCATGTGCACACTCATACGCATACACATGCAGTGTGGAATTTTTTCCATGGAAAAATATAGCAGTATTTCTGTTAGTTATACTAGTTACTGTTCCCTATTAGACACACACATTTTTTTTACTTATGTGGGAAAATGAACTATTTTTAAAGGGTCTACAAATTCAGCATGCATACCGTAAGAACCTTTCTTTGTCCTTGGTATTATATGATCCTCTCCAATATTTCTCATTTCAGATTTGTACTATACAAAATACAAAAGGACTCATATAATGAAAAGGTGACTGTGAACCGATACCCATCAGCTACATTGTTCCAAGTTAAAAGATGAAAGATAAACCAGGCTAAGCAAGTGTTCATCTGGATGAGAACCAAGTATAAATTGCTCTATTATGGAGTTATTAGTCCCACTAACAGTCAAGCATCCTGCAAGAAGCACGTTCAACTACACTGTATCAGATATTACAAGCTTGCTACTACCAGTACTAGCTGGAATAGGCAAGCTACTGTCAGCAATCTACCTTTGCCAACAATACCACAATAAAGAGGACTATTTAGCTAATTTAGCACTCAAAAGTATTGATTTGCAGTAGGACAATACTGTCACAAAGACATATCTTATATGAATAGCAGGATGCTATTAAGAGTTCTGTTACACTAATTCAATTTTTTTTAATCTATGAATTAGGACAATTACTACCAGACTTAATATGTAGACAAGGTGTGGCTTCATTAAATACTTGTTTAAAAAATAAGTTATATTTACAAGTTGTTATTCCTGTCCAAGATAGCAAGATGCCAGTCAATTTTCAATTTAAGGTGGGCATATGGATTTTGTACTAGCAGATTTGAAATCTGTTTGCTGACAAAATGCAATGCCTATGTTGTGTTTTCTCTTTTGTCCATTACATAAACTGCTGCTAAACAGCACTACAGCCTCGAAGTGTCATCAAGCATTATGTGTTCTGGCAAACAGTTTAAAGAAGAGACTTACTAGTTTGCAGCTTTTCCAAACTATAGCTGAAAGTGTTTTTGTTGTTTTTGTTTACCCTGCACATATCTACTTCTGAAAGCATCTGTCAGCTCCAACTATGCACAAATCAAAGTTGGGGTGATGGGAGGGATTATAGAAATCTCAGCTGCTGTAGCAGCAGTAGCTTATAGGATCAGAGATAGTTAGAATAAATGAGGCCTAAATACCCTAACCGATCAAATCCCGTCTGATCTTGGAAGCTAAGCAGGGTCAGTCTTGGTTAGTACTTGGAGGGGAAAGTGCCAACAAATACCAGGTGCTAAAGGCTGCTTTTCAGAGGAAAACGTCTCTGCGTTTTCCTTGCCTACGAAAGACCTATGAAATTCATGGGGTTGCCATAAATGAACAGCTGAATTTGAAGGATCATACACACAGTTAGAGTAAAATCACAGGAAAAACAGGAAGCAAACCAAGGGAAACAGGTCAAACTACACAATTATATTACGCAAAACAGGTATATAACTTATTTGCAACCACAGCAAACAGGGCTACTATATGACTGATAAAGGACTGACAGAAATTGACAGAACATAAGAATTTCTACTACTGTCTGCTGAGAAGATGTACTAAGACACTGGGGAAGGATACACAAGAAGATTATTCCCTTATTTCAGCACAGGAAGGAGAAGCCAACATACAATGTTCACAGCTCTCAACTTGACCAGAGCCATAAAAAGTTCATTCTGACAGCAGTAATCCAGATAGCTTCCCTCCAAGTAAATGGAGATTATTATCTGAAACTGTCGTTCAGCGATAGTCCTGTGAACTTGACGATGAATGTTTGAAAAAGATTTAGTCAATAATAACAAAGAATATAATTTGTTCTTGCGGCGGGAGGTTGCAAACCATGATGGAAAAAACAGTTATGGTTTCCCTATCTTCATTTGTATCCTGATCAAAGACAGTTCTTTACAGCAGAGTGATATCCACAAGACCAGATATCCATGGGCATTACTTAATTTTTAACAGCGCTAGGCTCGACAGCTAGTTGTTCAAAAAAATGTGGGGCAAGGGCAGTATCATCCATCTCATTCAAACTCAGACAAGTAGATCAAGCCTGGCAGCAATATGTTATAAGCCAAATTTTGCTGTGGGAAAGGCAAGAGGAAGTTGAACAATGATCCTCATGCATTGATTCTAGAGGCTTTCTAGAGAAATGTTCATCACTTTCATTCCAGATTTTAGCTAGATTTGATATGGGGTTTATGAATTTAGCTATAAAAATGTTAAGAACATGATTGACTAACTGGACCCCTCTGCAGAAAAAAACCCAACCTAGACTAGTTAATATAATCTGTATTACATAAAGCTCTGCACACTTATCTGTAATATTCTGGGTCCTGAAAAGCTCTACTTAATATTTTTTTCTAATCCAACACTTTACATTGTAAGATACCGTTCAACATTGCAAACAACCCCTTTATCACTCCTATTCACATCCTCACATGTCCAAATCTCTCCTTCTTCAAAGCAATTACAATTATCCAACCTCAGGTGATAAAAATTCTAAAAAGCATTTCTACTTATAAGAGCTTCTATTTAATACTAAAGGGAGTCAACAGGAAACCTTACCACTGGGTTAATAAATTGTAATCTGAAACACTTGTCATCCTGAGCTATTCTCATGCTGCCAACACTGAACAATCTCCTAACTGCAGTGAAGGTTGCTGTCTTGTGGTAACTGACAGGTGCCTCATGAAATCAGCAAAGCTGATTTCCTCAATGAATAGCAAAGACTATGCTCAAAATAATATCAATAAGAAAATAACTTACAAAGAGATCTACAGTCAATTTAATAAGAGGCTAATTGTAATGGTACAATGCAGAGATGTCAAACAATCTTTAACTGTAAGATACACTGAAAATATTTTAGAAAATAACACACAAAAGGATAAAATAATCTGTAAATAGAAGTTTCTCAAAATTGCACACCTATAACAGAAAAATGCAGACAGAACAACAAGAGATGGAAGAGAGATACAACTGCAGTGAAGGAAACTGCACTTTCTATCAGATTAGAAAAAGAATGGTTCAAGGACCATTAATGTTTACACCAAGTTATTTCTGTAACGTTGCCAAGGTCTATTAAACCTTGGGCTATCTACCATCTAAATTATACTTTTAAGCAAACTCTGTTTGCTTTCAAAAACTCAACCAAACTACCCCAGTTCTATTCCACTTGCCCCTGTTGAGCTTTCTGAGAGTTTAAACCAGTTCATAAAGATTTCATACAGTTCATATGGAAACAGATGAAAAATTACTGAAATTAATTTGTTCTTAAACTTTGGAAAATAAGGTTTTGATTAGTGTTAATTTGACTAAAACAATGAAGAATATTAGAATGAAATATATGTAAACGATATATTCTATCAAACCCCTCAAACAGCAGTAAGAATATCTAACCAAAACCCAACCTCCCACAGTTCCCAAATGCCTGATAGTACTAAAAAAGGATATTTGCTTTCCTTGAAAAATTCGAAATACATACAACCAGGTCAATCTCTCAGTGGAGGGCATTCCATCCAAAACCAATGAGCTGCACAGAAAAAGCCCTGCTTCTAGTAGAAAAAAAGTGATGCTACATAAGGAACATAACTTGGAATAGGACCTCATTAGACTACCTGGGTGTACAGGGATTGGGGCCTTTCAAGGAATTTGACTACAATTTAATTTAAGAGTAGGACTTAGTATAATGAAAATAAAAATTCTTTACATTTTAAAGATTTAAAAGAATTGAATTTGAAATATTCACTAAGTAATGAACTAGGGGACTTCTAAAAAGACTTCACTGAGCTGCCATAATTTCTGTCAGCATATGTAGTACTGAATGACTAATAAAATACCTGAATTGAAACTATTCCAGTCTAGCAGTTTGTATGATCTTGTGTTACCCATAATTCCGACAAAAGCTGAGTTCAAAACAGCAAATTAGTAGATCAGTTACAGCAGCAAAACAGTGAAAGAAAGAAAAAGAAAAACAGGCTACCAACAAGAACACAACTGATAATACCATTCCACAGGAACTGGAAAGACACAGATAGCAAAGTTAATAAGAGACTGAAAATAGAAAAGGAAGGATGGAAGGAGCATGCTCTATTAATCTACCTATATTGATCAAATAGACAAAAAGGTTACAACAATTACTAATATCATGCTTCTAAGGTCGTCTGCTATGCTTTCCTACTTATTCAACTGGCAGTTAATGCATTTCTCTCCTCATGGTGCAACATTTTACAATTAACATTATTTGGGCAAAAATGTCATCCTAATATTTTTTCCTTTTAAAGGATGATAGGAGGTAGCAAGATAGATGCAGAATTAATATGTGTTGCTTTGCCTTTGTGAAATACAAAAGACACAGGGATAATACTTTTATATAATGAACAGTAATGTTTTATTAGCATTTCCCATCAATCTTCTAGCTGCTTTCTTATCAAACATAACTCAATTTACAAAAAAAAAAAAAGCACTTCAGGAAATTATACCTGAAAATGTTTCAATGGGGTCAATTACATATTAGGGTATGGAGGGAGAGCAGGGAGAAGAGACAGGGTGAGTAGATGCAAGGTTCTATAGCTACAATACTAGGCATCAAGCTCACAAACTCTAGACCAGGGTCAGAACCACAAAAACAACCTAGATGGCTGTACGCAGAGGAACTGCTCCCTTGGCAGTAGCCTCTCATGTGTAAACTGGGAATGAGCCATACAAACAGAAACTATTACTCTGTTTGGAAACGAGGATACCCTTAGTGGACAGAGGGAAAAAGGAGATCTTTGCTTATCTAGCAAGTACCCATTCTGTGCAGGAACAAAGGGACATTTTGGAAGTGGTAAATCTATTTCCTGGGGAAGTTGAAGGTAGAAATTGCTCAGATTGAGGCAAGGGGCTCCCAGCACTCAGTTTGGAATAGGAAATGGTTAGAGACACAGAAAAAGAACCTCCCTCTCTGTGTGCATCTAAAACCAACCACAACAGGAATAGGCGACCTGAAATTTTGCTTTGTCCCTTTTCAGATTTTATCAGGCAAGAACAAAAATTTCTCTGTAAAGTCGAAGGCTTTCATGGCCAGAATCCATAGGTTGTTGTGGGTCTTCCAGGCTTTGAGGCTGTGTTCTATTAGTATTTATCTATTAGTATCTGAAGATGTCAGCCACAGATGCAAGCAAAACGTCAGGAGAAAATACTAATAGAACACAGCCTCAAAGCCTGGAAAACCCACAACAACCTATAAAAATTTATCTGTATGTGAACCGAGGGGACCCACAAGGACTATGACAAGCAACCAGATTGCCTGGCACAGCTAGTGCAGGAAATCTAAACAGTATCAAGAACAGCATTTGCAACAAAGGCTAAATCTACAAAGGGCAGCTTCCTAAAACCACTAAGAGATGGATTAACAGAAGAGATGCTGGTAACTAATCACCCCAGAGAAACATCCACACATAGGATTACTAGATGCTTAGAGATGTCCTTAAAGAAGGTGCACAGCCCAGTCAACTTGCTTGATGTTTGTGGCCTGATGGAGATATTCATTCAGCCCAGAACATGCTTATTAAACAATGAAAAGGCTGAGAGGGGATCTGGGGGGAAAAAATAAAGGGAAGAGCAGGGCAAGGATGGAATGTGGGGAATAAAGTCACACTACTGAGAACCCTCTCATAATATGCTGGAGGAAAGGCATCAACCTCATTTGATACCCACGCATTCAGCAACATCAGGTGGTTTTCATCAGACTGCAGGCTGTTGGGATTCCTGATACTAAGAGTCCAAAGAAAGTGAAATTTGTGACATGGCTGTTGCTATTGCCAAAGGGTCAACTTGAACTTCTGGATGGAGGAAGGCAACTTAGTCACTAAGACAAGAACCACATTTTTATTCTATCCTAAGAAAAGCTGAGTATTTGTCTGCGGGAGCATTTTAATGAATTCCTCCCTCTGGGATCTTAATCCCTAACCCGTTTCTCTTGTCTCTGAATCATTCTCAGGTCCATTTCAGGATATCATTACACTATCCCAAGGTCTAATTAGAACATAGGGAGAAAAGAATCAGAATTAAAAATGTATGTGGTTGAGAAAAAATGGACACAAGAAGTCTAATAAAGTCATTTCCAGCACCTTCCTTCATGTGCCTGATGACAGGAATTTTCCACTTCCAAAATGTTCCTCTCTTCACATTCAGAGAATATGTTCAGGAAATCTTATGCCACTTTATGAAATTCTATTCTATTCAAAATCAAAATCAAAAGAATTAGGACTACTTTTAAGATCTGCTTAAGTCTAGGAAGATTTTTTAAGACCTGATGGGGAAAAATCTTACAAGTTTGTGCTTGAACACTTTAGATCTGAGTAAGATACATGATTTCAGAATCTTGATTAAAAAATTGAAACATACTGCTGTGTATGTTTTTCATAGATTCTGGTACTATACCAAGGGAATTAAATAGCTCAATGACATTGAAAATATTAAAAGGGAGTCATGGTGGAGGGGCAGTAAAAGTTGTGTTTGTATAACCACCAACATTTTACAGTGTTTTCCCTTTAATACATAATAAATATAAATGCAAAGAGCCAAGGTCATAACAAAGAGATACTAAGATTTATTCTTGTAACATACCAGGATTATGGATACGATCCAAGAGCTTCACTGAGCGGGCACTGACAACACCACCTACGTGGAGAAGGAAGCCTGGAGGAAAGGCCGTCAAAGTGAAAAAAGGAAATTCCTGTTCCAATTAGAAGAAAAAAAAAATACAGTTGACCTTCTGAGTTTGATCTATTATTCATCAATCCACATGCAAGGATCTCTTGAAACATAAGCAAAGCAGGACAGTTGGCAAAATGCTTCCTTAAGGTTTGAATTATGCACTAAACAAGCAAAATGTATGCCATCCATGGACCGAACACGCTGTGAGGTTAGCAAAAATCTGAAAAAGCAGTTAAGAAACTACTTTCCCCTCATAATGCTGTTGCTGGACAGAAACGTTAACTGAACATTGCAATAACACAATCCCTATGTGCACCAAGGATAGATGTTGCTGTATTCAATATAATTTACTAATACATTATTGGGGAAAAGAGATCATTTTAGAGATATTATTATTATCATGAGGTTTGGAATTAAATCCTATATGTGTTTACCTGGAAATCACATCCTACTTTTTCTTTGGAGAACTCAAGGAGGGTTCAGTATTATTATATTTAGATTCTAATCCTATATATATTTACTTGGCATTAAGTTCCACAGAAATCAGCCAGATTTACTTCCAAGTAAATATTCACAGACCTAGGCTGCAACAATCCTATATTCTCTATTTTTCTTTTAACAGTAAAGTATATAGGACAGGCAACATATGTTCTTCCAGAAGTTTTTGGATCACAATTCCTATCAGCCTTTGACAATTTCCTATCACCATTTTCCAAATACCTGGCACAGAATGTTTTACACTCCATATTGATTAAACCAACTCTGCATGGTCATTTGCAGATATTTTAATGGGCGCTACTCAGCCTTCTTACTTGAAGATTATATATAAAATGACTGAATTTAGGACCTAATAAATTCATTTTTGTATCTTCCTTAGCTTTACTCAGGTCATATGACTGAAGTACCATAATCTGTACTTTCACCTTCTTGTTTCTGGAATGTCAATGTAATGATGTGGTTTATGCTACTACGATTATGACTGGTGTCACTGTTTTAACAAATGTTAAGATCAGGCTCCTTTATTCCATTAAGCACATCCAGGTCTTTCTTGTCAGAACATATTCTGTGATTAGCCTCTAACCACCAACATATTTCTGAGGGCACAGGAGAGAGTAATAACCCACATACCTGCAATCCTTGAAACAAGGAAGAAGTTAAGATTACTTCTGTGATTGATTCCTAACACAGCCTGACTTACCAAAATGAGTTTGGATAACACAGACACTATTTGTTCAAGTTTATTATATAATTACTGACTGCAGTTCCACCCACTCCATTGCAACCTTGTGTTTGAATCCTATACATCTGCTTCCTAAGAGAGGACTGCAAAGAGAACCGAAATGACTGGAGCTATAGAGAGATAATGAAAAGGCAGGCAACAGGAGAGGGGTGCTGAACTTAGACCTGAATATGAAGAACAGGAATAGGTGGAGCAGCATCCTTTCAGAAATTATGGAACAATGCTCAAACAGATACAGACAGAAGGGAGGAAAACTCATGATTCTACCAAGGGCCAGTGGAAATTGTTGCAGAAGTCAAGATGGTCTGTCTGACCACATGGCTTTAACAGATCTATCTACAGACACAAAAGATGCAAAAAATAATACACAGAGAAGTGCAGCTTTAAAATTTTTCACATACTTTTGTCCCAGACAAGGCTACTCTACTTGCAGGAAAAAACAGAACTGAGAAAATTAAAGAATTCAAATAGCAGGAATTCTACTGTAACTATTCAGAAGGAGATTGTTTATGCTTTCAAACAAGGAAGGCCCTGAATGGGCTGCTTTTTTGTTTTTGTAAAAATGTAGATCTGTTTAAAATAACGCATAGCATCTTTATGGGGGGAAAGGAGATGAGGTTTCCATCTGCCAATTTTACAGCATCAATGCAAAAAAATAAAAGTCATGCAACCGTGATAAACTTCATAATGCTCCTATGACTGTTGAGTGCAGAGGGGAGGCAAAATATAAATCAGTATCACATCTTTCTGTGAAAAGTGTCAAGTGCCTGTAATCACATACCATATGGTTCACATTCTGAATAATGTTATCGATTCAGTTGCACAGCATCAAAATTCTTTCTCAGATAATAAAAGCAGGAGGATTGAGGGGAGGGAAGAGCCAACAACAAGCCAAGCACAAACGCTGAAAAACTTCCCAAAAGCATCCAAAGAAATATGTAATCCTCAGCTTTCGATAATATTTGTCTTGCAGATGGGTATTTTTTTTGTTTGTTTGTTTTCTTTCAAACTAAGAATCTGTCCCTCAATATTTTTAGGTGGTTTTAAAACAACATGGGAAAAAGATAACAGATTAGAAAGTTGAAGGCAAGTAAAATAAATCAATTCTTGACTTCTAAGATATCAGGACTACGAGTCATCTTCATTTCTTTTTCACTAAATGAATAATAAATTGGCAGCATTCACACGTTACGTGTAAACCTGAGACACAAGAGGTCCCCATTTGGACCACGGACATCCCTGCTGCCCTCACATTTGTGATCACAGACTTTCCTTAGTTCCTCCCAAGCTGCAGTGAGGTTTCTAAAAAAAAGTCTTCATTGCTACTAAAGGCGGCTTTCAAAAGAACAATTTCAGTGTAGAGGTGGGGGTGGAGATCCCACCTCTCACCCAATGCTGCAAACTCCTCCACTTAAAAAAAATTACCCTTTGTCTTGGCAGCAATTAACCCTTTTAAAAAGCCTGTTCGCACTGGATAAGTGACAGAATGAGTATGTACCAATATGTGCATTTACGCATGCTGTGTAGGAGAGCAAATAATGTCTGATCAATCCCTTCAGGAGCTCTATGCCGGCAGTGGAATGGCCTCCATGCCAAAAAAATAGGTTCCCCATTTCTGTGTGAAAATAGAAATTACATTAGGAGAACAAGCCACAGCTTGCCTTAGTCTTGCATACCCCTCTTATTTCCAAAAAGGCTGCAAAGAGGTGTTTAAAGGTTTTCACTTTCATTCAACTATGGTTAATATAAATAGCCTTAGCACAGAATCCAACTTCAAACCATAGTTAATGAAGGAAATTTGCTCTTACTAACCATAGTTAAAATTAACCTCAGTTTAGGACCTGGACACCATGCTAAATTATACTGAACCTCATTCTTGTGGCCATTATTAGTGAAAGAAAGGAAAGTGCATGAAACTGAAACTTGTCCATCATTATGTGTTCTATACAAACTAGGCTAACGTACAGGACAACTCAAAATTGGAATCTACCGAACAACAGCTAATGATACCTTCCCGTGATTCCCAACAGCTGAATAGGGTATATAGCTTTCTGGATTTTAGATTTATTTCAGTTTGGTACTCAAATATATATGGCCTCCAACTGTGGAGATTTCATAGCTAGTTGCACTGACAGGTCTATCTTCTATAACTCTAATTAAAAAGGTGCAAGAAAGGCTGCAAAAAGCATTTGCACAAGAAACATCTCCAACAAATTACCTCGTGCTTCTGCTTTATTATCTCAGCTCTACCCATTTCCTCCAGTTCCTTGTCCTACCACATCAACAAATTAGAATTTCAAAGAAAAGAAAAGAAGTCGTGTAACCACAACAAAGCATCTCAATTATGCACTAGGCAATTTTGATAATATCTTGCCCCATTTGAGAGCTTCCTGGGAGGATCTGGGAGGTCAATTTAGGCAACAAGTTTTATACCAGATGAACTTTGGATCCTGCTGAAAATCACTGTTTTTTTTCTATCGTGAGTCATTTCTCTACATGTCTGCGACAAATGCCAAGTAAGCAGTTACACCAGAATCAGATCATAGGTATTATTTTTAAATGGTTGTTCTACTTGCATTACTTATTCATACCATGAGCACTCGGAAATGATTTAGGCTTACAGATAGAACAGAACATTTTTCCTGCATAGTTATATAGAATTTAACAGAGGCAACGCAGCCAGAGTGCTTGGTATGTTGCATTATACATGACTTACTAATGGTTTGACTTGACAGGGGCAAGTGAAAGCAGATGTAAAGTTATACCATATATTTTAGATTATGGCATAGACCCAAACACGCCATCGCAATAAATTATACGCTCAGTGTTAAGCTTGAAGGCATAGAGTTAAAATAGCATGTTTAAGGCTAGTCTTTTTAACAGTTTTCATGTTACAGTGACTATTCATGATTCACGAATTAATAGTATACTAATTGAACTATTAAAAGCTTGTAAGAGGAAAACTTTTAAAACAAATTATATTTTAAAAGTATAATCAAGAGATGCAACAGATCAATACCCATAAAACATCTAAATTACCAGGACAGGGGCACAAAATAAACACTTTTTCCTGTGTTAGTTTATTGCCAAATGAAACAATACAAAATAAAAGCTACAAATAACTATTTAAAATGAAATGAAAAGTTAAATGGAATGTACAGTCATGCAACCTAATGGTTAAGCAGAAGGATTTGGATTTGGTAGATGATCTTGGGAGAAATATTTTTGATTTTGCATATGAAGGGTTCTAAAAGGAATCTGGGATAAAGTATGTTACCAAAACAAGCAACCCCAAATTCCTGAAAAAAAAAATCCAAGCTAGAAAAACAAAATTAACACAAAAAGAAAGGGCTTAAAATAAATGTCACACAATGATTTGGAACATACCCGCCTTCTACAGAACCTATGAGGCGATCCTCCCTTAGCAATGGATAACATAAGAAATGAAAAGAGAATCATCCACTTATACAATTTTAACGTTGCTATTATTTTAGAATTAGTCCACATTTAAATGGAGTGTGCACATATAGCTTTAAGCATATAATATTTGATACAGTCTTCTAAATGAAAATAAAAAATTGACTATTAATTGAATAAATGTGAATTTCACAAGTTTCAGTGAGGCTCAGGTTCCCAGTTTGGCTTCAGACCCCATAGCCAGAATGAAATTATAGTTCAAATTCATATCTGATTAAAGGTATGAGCTTAAAATGAAGTTCAATTGTCTTAAAATGAATAAGCACGGCCGTCTCTTCTTTTGATGTACCTCCTCATTTCATTTTGCTGAAGAGCAGGCTTCTAAATTCTGCTTAGCTAACTATAAGGCTTGCAAGAATCTGATTAAACAAAAAGGGATATTAAAAAGAATTCATCAAATTCTAAGAAACAGATAACAAGAAGGTATGTGCAGGAAAGAAAGAGGAAGGGAGCGGGGAAGGAAGGAAGGACAGAAGAAAGGACAGGAGCACATATTGCTGTACACATTCATGATTGAAGTCTCCATGTTCTAGAACTGTCTTTGATATGGATATGCATTTAATTCATCCATCTGAACAAACAATACTATTGCTTATGGTTCAAGACCAAAGCAGGGAGAGAAGAGTTTAATGAGAAAGGAAATATTAACCAGATGATAAAAGAAATATATAAAATGACTAGTTTAGCTGGCAATTCTTCACCAATTTATTTGAGAATAAGTCCTATATAACCCAATAGGATTTCTGAGTAAATATGTATATATTAAGACATGAAGCATAAAATATGGTCATTATGTTTTCCTTACCCTTTGCTCCAGAGCTGATTGAGTCTGTTGTCGTAACAGAGCTTTTAATGGTCCCCCTTCTTTTCCTGCACTCCCACTGCCCATTCCTAAAGGATAGCAGCATATTATTAATAGCCAGTTCAAGTTAGTGAAGAAATATATGTTGCTGATAAAACAAAACAAAATGCCACAACACATTATTTTACTATTGGCAAATGTAGTGGAAATTACAAAAGCTTAAATTTACAAGTCAGAATGCCAAAATCACAAGAAATTACCTTTATGCAAAAGACAGACACATTTGCTAGAGAAAAGATATGATGCTTCAGACTTCTTTCTAGTTGCAGGGGATCTAATGTACTTTTGTATTTATCCAACGCTCTAAAAACTATTCTTACTCTCTATTAACTCTTTACAGAAAAATTAGAAGGAATAAAATACTGGGAACTGGATGATTTAAAGATGATTTTATCTTTTTTCCACAGTTAATACTACTAACTTCCACCCACCAGGCTTTTGGCTCAAACCTGTGCAATCAATTTAGCAGCTATAGTAACAATTCCATTCTCTAGTCTCAGTTAAAGCCCACTAGTTCAGTTAGGTTTCTCTAACTGGAACTAGCAACTGGATTTCAGCCTCTATATGCATATGCATATGAATTATAGGTTAAATAAAAACTATTTTATTAAGTGTAAAGTTCATGTGCCTAAATATCATGCTACTTAGTTCTACAGGGAGTTTTCTCTGTTAATATTATTTAGATTATTTCTGTACACCTTTTTTCAGAAGATAATAAAAAGTTTGTTTCACAATAGTAGCCTAAACGTTCCCTGGATTATGAAATGACATCTACAATAGGCCATTAAAATTTACACTATGTGAAACTTAAATGAGCCTATGGATACCTAAGATGATGCTATAGACTATGCACACTCAGAGCTGATAGAGTATCAGTACATTCTTAAGGTTTAAAGTAGCAAAGAATTTAGGGGCATTCCATGTAGGGTTTTACTCAGTAGAGGGTGAAGTGCAACCCTCCAGCCGTTGTTGGACTGCAGCTCCCAGCATTTCGCAGGCTGAAGGGAGCTACAGTCTAACAACATCTGGACGGTCACACTTTCCACACTTATGACCTAAACTAATCAAGAATAGTTACCGCTCAGTGGCAGAGTGCATGCACTAAATGGAAAAGGACTCATTCAATCCCTGGCATTTCCAGGTTGGAAAAAGAAAGACTCTCTCATCTAAGATCCTGGTCAGGAGTTGAAATTGCACCTTTAGATTATTGTGCTAAATGGACCAACAAGCCAACTCACTGACTACATATGCAGTAACCTAAGTTTGCTTTACTGAATCCAAATAACATAGGATTATATACCATCTTTAAACCTGGATTTGTTATTACCCTTAACAATCCTGGGTTCAGATGCCAGGATATCCTATTTGGTTCACAGAGCTTCTAGTATGAGGCAAGCAAAGCAGGGACTGGATGCACACAAGCATGCTTCTACTTCACACCGCGGTTTAATATACCCCAACACAACTTCAGACATCCCTATCCAAAATGTCAATAATTTTTAATGAGATATGCATACTTACAAAGAATTTTAATACTGCCTAATTTCACTTCTCCCTACAAAGATGAGTTTTGCCTAAAAAATCTTAATGAAACCAAGGAATGTGTCTTCTCCCCTACATGATGCGATCACCAGAAACTGCTTCTGCGAATGTCCCTTTGTCATAAATGGGACTTGCAAAGAAGCACAAAGGTGCTTAATTCGATAGGTCATCAATGGCACAATAAATATCTCAAATGCATATGGACAATTACACCTCTAAAAATTCACATACCTGATGACAATAAAAAAAATCCTATATTAGGCAACAATTAAATGGTTTATAAACAGAACTGTAATGAAACTCATAATTTCAACATTTTATCTGATTTACAGGCATTTCCCACCCATTCAGATGGTGCTTTTATACAAACACCTGATGTTCTGAACTTCTGCAAAGACTTGCTAATTCTCAAATGCACACGACACAAATAAAAAGACCCCTATAAGTAATTCAACCCAGTTTAGCTGCCACTAGTCATTCTCACCCATACTAAAATGGCCAAATTCTTGTATAATGATGAAAAATCCTACCTAAGTAAATATTTTTAGCTGTTTTTGGATAAGGAAACAAATATTAGCATCTATATAGTCCCAATCTAAATAATTAAATCAGTATAATTTAACTTTTTGCAATTAAGTGTATCTCACAAGGGACTATACAATACTAAGAACAGAGACAAAAATGGAATGACAATTGTTTGTGGAGGTGAAATGTGCTTCTCCTCAAAGGAGAACAAGCAAAACACTAAATGTAGAAAACAAACACCAACAACGCTTGCATTTAGCAAAGCAATCTACAGAAAAGAAAGGCAAAACAGATGTGCATACTGCAAACATTCAAAATGGTTTGGTTGAATAAAACTGCAAATACAGAAAACAGGTATGGCTGATGGCCACATGATGGTTAACAGAGTAATACAAATGACCTGGAGAGAAAGGAGGAGTGTTTGCTCCCACTGAAACAGAGGAACATTTACAATGGCAGAAACTGAATGATTACTTCACCACCTAAGGATGAAAAACCAGGCCAATTACTAAAACTTGGTGAGGTTTTTGGAAAGACAAAAATCTGTATTGCAAAAAATGAAGTGTTTCCTTTAAATGGTGACAAAACGTTAAAAGGAAAAATTGAGATAAGAATAAAATCAGGGAATTTTTGTAATAGTCATGTAGCCAACAGTTTCCAGACTTTAAAAAAGGGGCAGGGGGAGTGCAGAGAAATTATGAGAAGCTTTAAAAGAGTGTGCTCAGTGCCACCACAAAGTAGCAGAGTCTACTAAAAACAAAAACAAAAAAACAGCAAGGCGATTTAAGATTGATCCTACCAGAAGCAGCCAGAAGCAACTCTTCAGTGAAAGAAACACTTTTCCTCAGAACTGGGTTGACATGGCTAGAGTGAAGAGGGTTAGGGCTAGACCCAGAGAGAAGGAGACAGGGCTGTTTAAGCTGTGGGGAACCACAAGACAGAGTTGGGGAACTGGGAAACAGGAAAATCCTAGGTCCCTTTGGGGAAAATGCTGTGGAGGGAAGCAGTAGAGAAGAGATGGTAGATTTCAGAAAGTGAAAAAGAAAAAAAGAAAAAAAAGAAATCAGAAGGGGAAAAAAAGCAAAATGAATCAAGGAAAACTAAACAGTGTAAAAATGAACCAACAGTCTAGCAGCACATGAATGACCTATTTACTGACATACAATAGATGAGGTGACAAATACAGCACTACAAAATGAATGAGGAAAATATTTAAATTCATATTTTAATATACTGTTTCTCCTTTACTTAAAAATAATGAAAGTTTCAATGTGCTTTAGTTTCATTTTAAATTAAGATTGCTATCAAAACTGAAGATACTTGCAGATGATTAAGAACTGCTTTCAATATCCCCCCAAAAATATTCTGTTCTTTTCAAGATTTTGAATTTTCTGAATATTTACCAAAGAGTAGCTTATTTTTAGAGTTTTAAACATGAAAGAGTAAACCAAAGTTTATATTAAATGTATTGAAAATTTTTTTATATATATAAAGGAGTCCCATCTTCTCAATTTCCTCCACATATATATTAGGGTAATCATTAAAGTGTTAGCTTAAAAAAAAAGAGGAACCAACAGGTTTATTAGTTATATGTATTATTCTGTCAGTTTATCAAATACCATTCACACCTTAAGACTCAGAATTTATATTAGCAGCATGCTTTGAAGATTTCATATGAAGGTTGTAAAGCCTGCTTCAGATCACCAAAATATTTTTTTGTTGACAGCAAATCTTTCCATTTTTAAAGCTAATATACATCCAAATTATATTTAGAAAGACAGTGCATTATCTTCTCTACTGCTATGCTCTGTTTAGTAAAGACACAGACTAGAATCCTCAGAACTTATTAGGCATACGCTTGCCATTTTTTCTCCTCTTGTTGTTGTGTGCCTTCAAGTCATTTCTGGCTTATGGTGACCCTAAGGCAAACCTATCATGGGGTTTTCTAGGGCTGAGAGTATGGGACATGCCCAAGGTCTCCCAGTGGGTTTCCACGGCTGAGCATGGAATTGAACCCTGGTTTCCAGGGTGGTAGATCAATGCTCAAACCACTATACCAGGTGGGCTCCCTACCCTTCTTTAAATATTGAAAACTGCCTTTTGAATCCTCCACAGGCTTGTTATGTAGCTTGAAGTAGTGACTTCATGTAAAATGAGCCTTGAGGTTAGGGAAGAATGGATCCAACAAATTGCAAGATCTGTGCTGAAAAGCACAGGGGCTTTCCTGTTCTTCCTTTCTTCAGAATGCCACAGAATGATGTTCAGGTAAGACACACATGGAGGGAACGAATAAGCAGAAAACATGAATCCCTCTCCCTGTGAAGAAGTACAACCACGTTTCATTTCTGCTAGGGTACCTCTGGATTCTACCTAAGGTCTCAAAAATTATGCCATTACTATGTGTCAATCCCTCTGCAGGCACACTTCAAAAAAGGAGTAAAACAAATACGGGAAGAGGTATAAGATTCACTCATGTTAGGCCATCAGCCACATGTTGCTTGTTGCATGTAAAAATATTAGAGATATAATACCCACAAGAATATTTAAATATTGCTTGGCCAAGTCCTTCTCTCTAAATTGATGAAATTCAACAGGCAAGAAAAATATTTTATCTGTAATAAAGAGCGTATGTTAAAATATTATCAATCAAGATGAACAGGCATTAATAGCAAACATTTTTGTGCCAAAATTAAAGCAATCTTTAAATGTTGTCTTTCAAACAAGCAGTATTTATTTTAAAAAAATGGCTGAAAGCTAAGGAACACATCCACACCAGATAAAATTTTTTAAAAATACAAACACAATAGGTTAAATAGGATGAACAGCTTAAAAATATTACTTTGTCACAGCTTAGATTCTAAAGCACCATACACACTATTTTTATAAACTTAATCTTTTTTTTTTTCAAAATAGGAAAACCAAATGCTGTACCACCTTGCAAAATAAGTTTAAAGGTCAAAACAGCTAAACGTATATTATATGAAAACTGACTGGGCACAGCTACATAGTTAGGACAATGTTTCTCAAATGTTCTGGATTTGGACCCCTTTCCAAACATTATGTCCTCTATCCTGTCCCACCAACACAAACTAACTGCCACAGGTAAACCAGCAGAAATCCCAACACCAAGTTATACATAGGCTACCTGCTATCATTGGCAGGGGCTTGTAGGTTGCAATAACAGTCATATAGTGCTATTTAGAAGGGATCAAGAGCTCCCTACCCTTTTTTAAACACTGCACAAGGACCCATCCCAGGACCTAAACTGCAGCAGTTTCTGGATTTCCTTCTTCCAAATTCCACGAGATAGTTGGTAAATTTATTAAGGATCTTCTGACAAGGGGATTCAATCCACCCAGCTCTTGCCTAGAGGATGACGTTTTAAGATCCTATCTCTGTTTGGAATTTCTCATACCTTCTCCAAGGTCCCCATGACCACCAAGGTCCCTTCCCCAAGGTCCCCATGACCACCAAGGACCCTTCCCAAGGTCCCCATGACCAATCTGGCCCACAGTTTGAAAATCATTGAATTGAAAAGCAGGGTAAAACACCAGCATTAAAGGATGAGAGCATTTAGGTTTCCAGTATGGCATGCACACACACTACAGAACAAAAACAAAACATAAAATGGAATTATAAAAATCTAAAATGAAAGATATGGTCAAAATCAAGAAGAGAAACTTTTAATGGGAGTTGAATACTAATTTAAAAGCAAGAAGTATTCAGGTTAATTATGCATAGCTTGGAATCAGCTCAGCAGGAAGCCAGCCAGCCTTTTTTTCTAAAAGTTTACAGTTTGCAAACAGAAGAATAATCAGAAGGATGTGTAGACAGAGATAAACATCTTTAAAGTAGAAAGTTAGTCTTATGAATCTGCACAGTGTTAGACACATTGAACTATCTCCCCAACATATTATGGTGACTTTTTATCTCCATAATTTGCAATATGATGTGGAGGAAATTAAAAGACAATTCCTTGTAATCCTCTTACTGTATAATGATGTGCTATGTGTCAGTCTGGGGAAGTTATCAAGAAACTATACAGTTCAATAAAAAAAATTCAAAGATTTATGAACAAATATTTTATATATAACCCTACTTCTAGGTTATTAAGATAATTTACATGGGGGGGAGCAGAGAAAAAGAGTGAATAAAAAGCTAAAATAGGAACAACACAAATTAAACAAAGCAAATAAACAACTTAAAATAATGCAGGTGGAAGCACCTTACCAGTTTTGGGTGTCAAACTCAAATCTGTGTCAGAAGAAGAGGACTGTCGACTGTAGGACTTGGAAGGTGAAAAGGAATAGATTTGGTTTTTCAGAGGGGTGGAGGGTCCTGATGAATGAGGATTGGGATTGGGATCTTCATTGAAAGGAATCCTGCCAGAAGAAGGTGGAAACATATTCAGTGATCCTATGCGGAAGGACCGGGCTGACAGCAGCATGATCCCAACACCAGGATGTGGGGAAGGGACAGGGCAGGGCCAGTGCATGTCCTCTCATGTGGTGCTGAATTATGAGGCAAAAAAGGTGCAAAAATTGTTTACCAACTCAGCACTGTGCAGGCAGATGACAATCATTTGTTAGCAAAAGCAAAACCACAGCTAAGGCATAAGCATCCAACCTAAGAAAAACAGGCAAAGAAAGTAAAACCCATCAAAACCATGGCTTGGGTCAAGAATGCAATATGCTCGTTGAACCAGATTATTAAGAGGGGAAAAAAGAGTGACGATTGCAGACTATTATCTGTGTGTTTGTACACACACAGACATCAACACTTATATCTCACACACAAACATTCCCAAGAAAAAAGATGTTTCCTTATCCGGTAGCATCTGCAGCGTGCCACAGCTAAAAACAGGGCAAAGAGGAAAACCATACCAACATCATTGAACCAACAACCTGTGGCATATTTAGTACTCTCTTACCTGTTTGTCTGATTGAAGGTTTCTTCCGTGCAACATGAAAACACCATGATTAAGCCTGATGCCCAATCAAGATGTTTGTTCTTCCCTCCCCCATAACAACAAATAAAAACCTAAGACGCAAGTCTCATCACTGGAAAAGGAAAATTCACACACACCAAAGCAAACAGAAAGACCCTAAAACATGCACCATCCAGTTTCTTATTGTCTCTATTTTATCAGATGAATGCTAGGGCACTTATTTTTGGAAGAAAGACTCCCAGTGAGGAATGCTTTGTGGTACCTGCCTACACTGCCTGCCTGCCTGCCTGACTGCCTCGGTCACTGTGCCTGTGGTCTGTCTCTCCCCAGCTTCTCAGCTTGAGTGGTCTCGTACCAGTGTAGATGAGAGTGGGAACAGACACAGAGAAGTTCTGAGTAAGCCGTGAGCCAGTAGCAGTGTGAATTGGACTGTTGTGAGTCGAACGACATCCATGGCTTGGTGGATGAACCAGCGGAGACCTGAGAGAATTTGCAGCCAGAGTGGAAGAAAAGAAAAAAAAAATACATACAAAAGATTGCAAAGTTACATTTAAAAGTTATTTCAGGGTGTTCTGGTTATTGGAGGGTGAATTTTTTTAAAGAGCAGGCTTTAAACCAGGGGTGTCAAACATAAGGAATGAGGACCCTATCAGGTCTTTTAGGGTTCCTCCAAACTACCTTCACCACACTCCATGAAATTCAGTCAATGTTCAGGGTTAAGAAGCCACAAACGTCAGACTGGCATGGTTACTCACAAAAAAATCCACTGCTGAAATGTCTCAAGCTTGCCATTTAAATTATCTCATGCTTTATATTCAGTAAGTTAATTTTCTTTAAACTAGGGAGATGAGGCAGGACACCATCAGACAGATAAGGATAATATACCTTTCCCTCTATATGGCATAACCATCAAGCAATGAAACACTTGCAACAAGTGAGTGTGGGGCAGCAGGAAAAAGAGTTTGGAGAAATCAGCAAATTGTAATGGAATTGACATTTTTTTTAAAAAAAAGGAAAAATTACAGATGCAGCTCCTGGGGATCTACTCAGTGCAAAAATTGGCCCTCCAACTTAAATTTAAGTTTTACACCCCTGCTCGATAGATGGAGATCTAATCTTTTAAAAAGCAGCTAAGTATTAGCTTGTTAGAACTGTAACTGAATTTGTGGTAACAAAAGAACTGAGAAGAAAGAAATTATTAATAAGCTCCTAATAATCTGAACTGTAACCTTGTTCAAGATGCTTAATTTACTGGCTTGATTTTATTTCAAATAACAACAAAAATCTTAGCATGCACGATTTATAACAGAGTAGAATGTTTCCATTTATTCCAAGATGAAATTATAATAAAGGTAAGAAGACTCTTAGCATGCCATTAGTTGTGTAAAATTAGTTGATAACTGCATGATCTAGTTTAATCAGAGGATTATAGAGTAAGTCGAAACTTCACACAGAAATAGGGGTGTCTGAGACAAATGGATTCTTCTTTTCTTTTTAAAAGGTGGCTCTTAGCCTAAGCACAGGCATCCACAAGTTCACTCACCAAGGATGTGTCCCTTGCTCTCTGATGGAGGAGCAGCATGCACATCCTTCTCCAAGGACTTGCACTTGGATTTGAAGAATGCAAGAAACAGCAAGGGAAAAATGCTGCTTTTTTAAAAAAAATCTATTTTTCCCCCAATCCTTGTGCAAGTGAACAAGATCTTCATCTCTTTCTCAAGCCCTCTGCCCACATCAGAAGGTACTTAAGGCAGCATATATGTAAGGCTCTTGGGGCAAACATGAACTAGCTACTCAGGCAAAGCAGTATTTGTAGACTAGGATGGTGGTTAGCTGAACACCTAAATAAAAAAACATGGTCAAAGTCATCTGATTACATACACATTTATAGAGATGTTTGCTTTGATTACCTCTTCCAATACTGCAGGTAAGCCACTACTCTGAACACTGACCAGAACAAATTCAAAACAATAATTTCAAAGCATTTATTTAACAGTGCAAAAGCAATCTGACTAATATTCAAAACCCAATTGTACACTGGCTCAATTCAGATAATAATTCTAGACTTTACAACATTATGAAAAGGGGGAACACACACTCCTCTCATTGACTTCAGTGTAAAGAACCTGGCTTGTGATCCAGTTTTTTTTCTTTTCTGCTTTATTAGCCAACATCCAGACACAGTTATCTAGGTCGATGTAACAGGGAAGTCTAGCCTAACACAAGGAAAAATCTGTGTCAAAGCCAATATGGAACAGGAAAAGATGAGCAAAGGAAGGGCTCCCTGAAAAAGCTGTGAAATCAAAAATTCAGAAAAAGTACAAAATGTATTGAGACATATTACTGCAACTGAGGGAGTATTCGTATGCATAATTAAGAGAATAATTATTTTCAAATGGGGGTTCCTGAAGAGTACAGATTTTTTTTTTCCGGAAATGTAGCTGGTATGGCCTTGGATAATCTTGTATTACATGCACAGAAAAAACATGTCCCTTGCCTTTAATGGATAGTGTGGAAAAGGCTACTTGATGCTGTTAAATGTAACTTGATTCATTTCCACTGGTCACTTAACCTTCCCAGACAAGCACTCTACTATATTTCACTTGGTCTTGCAAATGTTGAACTCTGTGAACTAATACTGAACTGAGATCCGACTGAAAGGCTACTATTTCTAATGAAAGGGCAGCAAAACTCAGTTTGTTCTAAGAGGAAAGAACCAGGTAGCTGTAAGAATCTGACAGCATTAACTTATGACATGCACCCTCAGCTAGAGTATTAAGATTATGATCATGTTACAACACTGATTTTTATACTACAAAGTTTTTCCTTATAAGGAAACATACATTCAGACTAGAAATATTAAAAAGTTCAATGAGAGGAGGTGATTTTGCAAAAAAATCCTGAAAGATGAAAAACATGCTACTGGTCTCAATTCTCCAATTAAAAAAAAAAGAAAGAAACTTGAGCTGCAATGTAGAACAGAAAAATCCCATTGCTGGCATGTTGCGCCAATGCAGTTACACCCAGCTTTACTGTACAGGCACGCCAAGGTTTATTTTTGCAACATGTGGTCAAAGGGTGTTAAGGAGTTCATTCAAAAAAACCTCAGATTTCTCAATCCAAAGCACATTATGAACCAGAAGGTGTGTGTGTGTGAAATCAAAAGAGGCAAATAAAATTATGTAAGACTCTATGAGTATAAAAAGAAAATGTGTAATTGTTTTCCAATGAGCATTTGACTCATACTTACTCCTTCATTTCTTTGGATGGGGAATTACATGCGGGTAAGAATGCTGGTGTGTTACTTAATTTATCCAAAGTACAGGCTGTTCCTATGGCTCGTACTACCAGTCCAGATTCTCCCTCCAGATCGAAACACTGCAAGTAGCCAACAACTGCATTCCCTCTCATTTCTAGCACTTTCAAGCCAATCTTCCTTTGCAGTTCCCCTGCAATAAAACATGTTGTAGTACTTAGCTAGAAATTAGCTTAAAATACTTTCACATCTAGGAAATGAGAGGTCACATCTAGGAAATGAAAAGTCACACTCTACATTTGTGGGTTTGACCTTCGCAAATTTGATTATTTGTGAGGCACCTGCTTGCCTCCCCCTCCCCATTTCCCCCCACCCATTTCCTTGCATTCTTCACCCCAGGCCTGTGAGGCTTGTGTTTAAAATGGACTGTTTTTTTTCCATTTTAGGTGATATTACCCGACCTTGCAGACCTCGCCCTGAGGAGTATAATTCTTTATATTAAATATAGTGAGCCATGGAAGTCTACTGTAGGGACACGCAGGCAGCTGAGCTATGAGAAACAGATCAAAGCTGAACATTAGCATTGGTTCCTGTCACCTATCCTAGGTGAATCTTGGAAATGGTTCACAGAGACCATTTAAATGGACTTTTAGCAATAACAGTGCCAACAGGAGACAAGACATCTCTGAGATCAAGTTAACATTTCAAACAGCCAGGAATGTTATGCCTGCTAACCCCCAACAATGCCTGGCTGTATTTTCTTTATATTACAAAGCTGAAATTCATCTTCATAAAATCTAGCCATCTGGTCTTCCCAGGAAAGGGTTTGTCTCCCCCCCCACATGCTTTTTCCTATAACTAGACCCCCTTTTTGTATCGCTCTTTGGAGACCCCACAGAGAGAGAGAGAGAAACAGACAGAGAGATCCCCATGCTGTCCGTTTTTCTGAAGAACTCCACTCAGTTGTCACAATGAGTAAGTTTCAACTCATGTCTGCAGGATTTCTTGTCAGGTAGCATTACCCAAAATCCCTATGCCTCTCTTAATTTTCACCTCTTTTTAAATTTCTATAGCCCTTGTATGCTTGTATGAGTGAATGCCACAGTGTGCTTGTGTGGATTTTGACATCTTTTCCAATAAAATACTGAAAGTTGAACAGTTAGCCTAATTCTCTGTGATCTGACTCCGTAAAGCTGGGCTCAAGATCCCTTGAATTACCTTGCCCTCTTCACATTGCTACAGCAGTGTTTAGCTAACTTTCCCCACAAGTGATAATTCTGACGAGCGTTGGGAATCCCTCTAAGAGATCTCTAGCAAGGAGGGTAACAGTGAGCAAAGCCCCCTCTACTGCTGAAGGTGTGTCCTCTCTGCCATGTTGCTGCATAATTTCCTGCGTTATGGCTGCTGACTGGTCAGGTGTTCTCTTTGCTCCTAACCCAACTTTTTCAAGATAGCTGCTGGAAGTAGCTAGAAGGCCAGAATCCTACTATTCTTCATCTAAGGGCAAAGTATGGATATGTACTTTACCTTATCTTTTTTTCTCCCCACCCCTCAATGCCAGGGCCAGAGGCAAAGAAATAGGAGGGGGAGTTCTGGAAGGGAATCACAGGGCCGGAGGTTATTTGCGTTTTTTCCACTTTCACGAGCGTTCTGTGCCCTGAACCCTTATAAATGTGGAGGGGCTACAGTACTTCAAACTACTTTCTAATATATTATAACACTGAAAAAATATCATGGACTATTTAATTTGTTATGTTTTTCTTTCATTAAAAAAAAAGCCAAGTCAACAAAATGCTTTAGAATAGGAAGATGAAGAAATTATTTCTCTTTTTATTCTAAGTGGACCCACGACAAAATGCTTCAGTATCTGCAAGGAGGCCCCAACATTTCTCACTGCTCTATCTTCCCTCTCAACTTTTCTTATATTTCTATCTCCTTCTGATGCCTGCACTTTATTTCCAAAGTAATTAACACAATGGCTGTCCAATTACAGGGGCTCCTCCACTCTCATGAGGGTTTGGGGCACATGCTTCCCACCTTCCTGCCCCCCCCCACAAATTCTCTTGGGCATATTCTCCCTGCTTGAGTGAAATGCATGGGAATGGGAGGAGGAGCTCCAGAGGGGAAAAGGAAGCCTCACACGAGCCTCCCCATTCCTTTGCAT